>OY829509.1:7248307-7750307 GCA_963691665.1 Clepsis dumicolana | reverse complement strand
TACTCACTACCCCTGGCTTTACTTCGTTTAGCTGAAAATTGGTACCATACCTGGTTACTGCAAAAAAAATATTTTTTTAGAGTTACCTCCTTTGTTTTTCTTTTATCAGAGGAAGGTATCACTCTGGACTTTGATGTTTTGTGAGCTCTTATGCCTTAGCTATAAGCGACATATAGCAGTTACTCCTGGCTTAACTTTTATCTCGTGGAATTTCGATTTCTTTCGTAGGACGCGTTTAGGCTGCTAACTTTTGACCGCTCTCATCTCCCAAACACAGTTAGGTATCACTCTAGACTCATTGTTTTCTGGAGCTCCCGTGGTGTAGCTATACGACGCATGTAGCCATTACTCCTGGCTTGACTTCTATTTCTGTGAAATAGGGCACTATCTCAAATTTTCGCAAAAAAAAAGTTTCATGCGGATTGTCCCTTCTGTTTCTCCTTATCGAAGTTAGGTATCACTCAGGAGGAGCGCTTTTCTAGACCTTCGGTAATGCTGCTACACGTTGTATATACTCACTACGCCTGGCTTAACTTCGTTTAGATGAAAATTGGCACCATACCTGGTTATTGCAAAAAAAAATTATTTTTTATTGTTATCTCCTTTGGTTTTCTTTTATCAGAGGAAGGTATCACTCTGGACTTTAATGTTTTGTGAGCTTGTATGCCTTAGCTATAAGCGACATATAGCAGTTACTCCTGGCTTAACTTCTATCTCGTGGAATTTCGATTTCTTTCGTAGGACGCGTTTAGGCTGCTAACTTTTGACCGCTCTCATCTCCCAAACACAGTTAGGTATCACTCTAGACTCATTGTTTTCTGGAGCTCCCGTGGTGTAGCTATACGACGCATGTAGCCATTACTCCTGGCTTGACTTCTATTTCTGTGAAATAGGGCACTATCTCAAATTTTCGCAAAAAAAAAGTTTCATGCGGATTGTCCCTTCTGTTTCTCCTTATCGAAGTTAGGTATCACTCAGGAGGAGCGCTTTTCTAGACCTTCGGTAATGCTGCTACACGTTGTATATACTCACTACGCCTGGCTTAACTTCGTTTAGATGAAAATTGGCACCATACCTGGTTATTGCAAAAAAATATTATTTTTTATTGTTATCTCCTTTGGTTTTCTTTTATCAGAGGAAGGTATCACTCTGGACTTTAATGTTTTGTGAGCTTGTATGCCTTAGCTATTAGCGACATATAGCAGTTACTCCTGGCTTAACTTCTATCTCGTGGAATTTCGATTTCTTTCGTTGAACGCGTTTAGGCTGCTAACTTTTGACAGCTCTCATCTTCCAAACACAGTTAGGTATCACTCTAGACTCATTGTTTTCTGGAGCTCCCGTGGTGTAGCTATACGACGCATGTAGCCATTACTCCTGGCTTGACTTCCATTTCTGTGAAATAGGGCACTATCTCAAATTTTCGCAAAAAAAAAGTTTCATGCGGATTATCCCTTCTGTTTCTTCTTATCGAAGTTAGGTATCACTCAGGAGGAGCGCTCTTCTAGACCTTCGGTAATGCTGCTACACGTTGTATATACTCACTACCCCTGGCTTTACTTCGTTTAGCTGAAATTGGTACCATACCTGGTTACTGCCAAAAAAATTTTTTTTAAAGTTACCTCCTTTGTTTTTCTTTTATCAGAGGAAGGTATCACTCTGGATTTTGATGTTTTGTGAGCTGTTATGCCATTGCTATAAGCGACATATAGCAGGTACTCCTGGCTTAACTTCTATCTCGTGGAATTTCGATTTCTTTCGTTGAACGCGTTTAGGCTGCTAACTTTTGACAGCTCTCATCTTCCAAACACAGTTAGGTATCACTCTAGACTCATTGTTTTCTGGAGCTCCCGTGGTGTAGCTATACGACGCATGTAGCCATTACTCCTGGCTTGACTTCTATTTCTGTGAAATAGGGCACTATCTCAAATTTTCGCAAAAAAAAAGTTTCATGCGGATTGTCCCTTCTGTTTCTCCTTATCGAAGTTAGGTATCACTCAGTAGGAGCGCTCTTCTAGACCTTCGGTAATGCTGCTACACGTTGTATGTACTCACTACCCCTGGCTTTACTTCGTTTAGCTGAAAATTGGTACCATACCTGGTTACTGCAAAAAAAATTTTTTTTAGAGTTACCTCCTTTGTTTTTCTTTTATCAGAGGAAGGTATCACTCTGGACTTTGATGTTTTGTGAGCTCTTATGCCTTAGCTATAAGCGACATATAGCAGTTACTCCTGGCTTAACTTCTATCTCGTAGAATTTCGACTTCTTTCGTTGGACGCGTTTAGGCTGCTAACTTTTGACCGCTGTCATCTCCCAAACACAGTTAGGTATCACTCTAGACTCATTGTTTTCTGGAGCTCCCGTGGTGTAGCTATACGACACATATGGCCATTACTCCTGGCTTGACTTCTGTTTCTCTGAGATAGGGCACTTTCTCAAATTTTCGCAAAAAAAAAAATATTATTGGTTACTCTATTTGGTGTTATTTATCAAAGTGATAACTTTTGTTTATACACGTTTTGAATAGAAATAGCAAGCTTTGATACCTATTATAACGTTATAACTTCGATTTAACATACTGTTTAAAATGGTACTTCCTTATTTGGTCGGGTTATCTTAGGCTGCTAACTTTAGGCTGCTAACTTCACACCGGTAGGTATTTGTTCGAAAACTTTATATCTTGCTTGACCGTCCTTGAAATCAAAGCTTTATCTCTTTAAAAGAGCTGAACCGACTTATAAGCAGACCTATCGCTAAGAAAAGTAAAAGGAACAAACCAACTTTTAAGCGGATTGTAAGTGTACCATAATTACAAAAAAACTTATGCTCAACCACGGCCACCTAACAAGAAATGGCTACAAAAAATCGAAATTCTGAGAAACACTTTCTTCCGTTTTAATCATAATAATCGACGGTAGGTATATATATTTTTAAAAAAAAGTTCTTCAAGCAATTCGTTACGGGTATAATCCTAGTCATTCATTTATTAATTGATTAATCTAATTAAATTATCTTTTAAGTACTTTAGTATCTTTTAATTCTTCAAGCCATAGAAAATAACGTGTATAATATAATAATATAGTTTAAATAGACTTAAAAAATACAATAAACCCTTGAATTAAAATAGAAACTGCATTAAGGCTGAAGGCAATCCTTTAATTCTTTGTAAAGTCTCCCACGCCCACGATGGAGGCTTACTTTGATCAAGTTTAACCATGAATAGTCTCGACATAAGAAAGTGCATGTTTGCAATGCACCTTTTTTCCTTTAGCTTTCAAGATAAAGTTTATTAAGAAACTTATTAATAAACTTCTCAACTTAAGTGTACAAACATAATACATATATATACATATATGTGCCTATTTTAAATTTCGCATGTATGTATTATATTAATTTCGTATGTATGTATGCAGGGTAACTAACCCTGACGTATTTGTAGGGTATAATTCATCTCTACTGCTAAAAAAACGAACCTAAACTAACGTAGCGTTTTAAACCCGGGATTCAAACACGGACCCTTGACGTGATTGCACCACTACACCAAAGGGAAAACCGTAAAAATAAAAAAATACAAAAAAAGGAGTATTCCTTTGAGATCATAAATCCATAGAACCTATAAATCTAAAATGTAACATAAAACTACCGTGAGACTCAATCATAGTGAAATAAACGACTACTGATTAGTCCGAAACATGTCCAGTTATACGTGAGTGATCCGTTTATTTCACTATAATCTAAAATGTCTTGGTGTTTAGTATAATTTTGGAGTTTAGATATTGATTTATTGAACGTTAAAGAAAATTGAAGTCGTTTTTGTAACGGCTCACTTTCTTTTATTCCAAATGCCAAAATGTTCTTATTATTAACAGAATTTTAGAAGAATCAAGGGTGTTCTGTCTGTTTATTATATTATGGGAATTGTCTTCATCGTTAAAAGTTTTTGGCACACATTATGATTAGCTGAATTAAACACAGTAGGTATGTATACATATATAAACATATACGGTGACATAAAATTAACCGGTAATATTCCAGCAAGTGATGGCAAGTCTATATAGGTGAACACCTGTGTGAAGTTTAAAAAAAACTATACTCGTACTTGCGTTTTCTTCCGGTTCATTTTGCGTTGCCGAGTAATTTTACCGAATAAAGAAATCATCGGTTGTGCACTAAATCCAGCCTTACATTTCATTAATTACCTACGTTCGACCGATGTCAGCGCTGACCGTTGCATAAGAATAAATAATAACATAGTAGAACGGAAACTCCCGCTCCGGATGGGCTCAAGGTCACAATATTAGAGTATTTGTTAAACAGACTACTCAGTCAGTCTGTCGCCGCACGCGCGGTTGGTTGTTTATAATTTGGTTGTAATAGTTTTACGTGAGCCTGTATGTATTTTATTTTATATTTGTAGATAAGTAATACTTACTTAAATCACCTTAAATGGCTTCATTTTGTATGGCACTTAATAACTTCTTATTTAGATGTGTCTATAATATGTAGACCTTCGTAATGATTTATAAACTTCATATTTTGTAAAACTAGAATAAAAATAATGATTTCAAAGTAAAGAAAAACTTATATTTTAGCGATATTACCTTTAGACGTAATCAACATTTAACAGCAATCAACCCTAGCAACACGCCTTGACGACAGAGGGGTGTAACGACGTGAAGGGGGAAGTAGGTATATAAATGGCGGCGTTTTGGACTCGGTCAAAAGAGATTCCGTTCTACTATGTTATTATTTATTCTTATGACCGTTGGTCGAGCACTATTTTCAGCCTCGATTTTAGTTGCCTCAGTTAGTTGTGTCGTTGTCTGACATTGTCGATCCTACAAGAAGAACGAGCAAATAAATCCTTTCAACCAATTTTCGAATCAGCCATTTTACTTGACCGCTGCCGGGTATTTTGACGGCAAACGGCAGCTACTGCTTGTTTAGGCCCGGCTAGGTTTGACTTCGGGCTCTGAGGGCCACACTGTGATTAGAAAACCCTCATTTTATGTTTATCTAAACCTATGGGGTTACCTTTAAATTAAAGTACCTTTAAGTTAAATAAAATCTTAAAATTTCAACGTTTTCACATGAAACTACCGTGAGACTCAATCGTAGTGAAATAAAACGGATCACTCACGTATATATAAGTCGAGTATAGCCCGGCATGTTTCGGACTAATTCGTAGTCCTTCCTCTAAGAGCGCACGACCCAGCGCAGCGAGACGCACACTACGCGCCGCGGCTCTGCTCGCGCGACTACTAGGCGAAGCTGACAGTGGCACACAAACTACCCTCGTTTTCATCGTTATTTTTATTATTGTCTAATGCAGGGTAGCACACTACAGTGATCACACCACTCTGAACCTACGCTCGTTTCCTAAGAAAACGAACCCTCAGCTTAAGCATAAATAACTGAAATGAGATAGCCAAGATCAATTATGGCTTAGCATGTGTGTGTATAACAAGATAGAGTTTAATTACAATATTTCTAACAGTAACAAAACTATAAATTAGCGTTGCTGTGGATAGATTCTCAGAACACTTGAAGCTGAGCCCTTCCCCGAAAAGGGTTCGCCCTGCAACCGCAATCTGAATCCACGTAGTACCCGCTCTGATTTGAATTTAAATAGTCATGAACTTTGGAATCTACGTTATTATTAACTGTGAAATTGAAGTGTAAACTCCAGCCTTGTGTCTTTTTCTTTGCCAATATTTTTTGCAAAGTACCAAGAAAATGTTACGTTTCGATTCACTGTTTCATTTAACTTTTAAATGTCGGTAATATGTTAATTACTATTTCACTTGAAAATAATAAAAGCCAAGCCCCTATTATAATTCGTATAATTTGTCGGAGTATTTAAATAAAATAAATGGCAACCATAAATTAAACGTTAACGATGAGTCATTTACCCAAACGAAGGGATATTTAATATGACTTTCTAACTAGTCTAATTCTACTAACGTTTTTGCTCGTGATTTTGGCCGCAGGTAATTGAAGCATTTTATCTTAGATTAAAAGTCTAAACATTCATAAGTACAAGTACTTAGGTACCTATTTATTTTATAATATAAATACTCCGTGTTCAACGCAAAATTATTTCTGATAAAAGTACCTACTTACCTTTGATGTAGGACGTAAGTAGCTAATGATTCCAATTAGAAGCCAAAATAATTTGAATTAGTGTATATTTCTTTTGGATTTCCTTGTAAGTACTTGTTACATAGGTACATACTCGTAAAGCCTTACCTTCTTCTCTAGGCTCACACTTACCCGGTTTTCCAGCAATGACATCTGGTCCTACTCTGCTGATTTTTGAGTGCTGTACTTTCTCACAGCCACGATTTCGCAATCCCTTTGTTAAATCATAATTTCCCTCATAAATCATAATCCTAATACAGCAGCTTTACTGCCTGTTTACAGTACAAACGGAATAAATTAAGAATTGTTATACTATTATTACTAACAATTCAGAGACTTGCCATGAAACGCCCACATTAATAGAGACATGCCGTTGTACAGACAAGCCGTAGAAATCGCCTATGACCTACTATAAACTTAGGGTTTTGAGCATCAATTTTCAAATCTCGGATATTACGGACCTAAGTTAGTCATTTGCATTTTAGAAGATACTATAGTTTGTTACGAAAGTTTTTAGCTGTATATTTGTAAATACTGTCAACGTGTAGTTTTCCAAGTTAATTTCAAATTAAGGGTTACTTAGCTATTGACCGCTTTATAAAATAAAATTGCCTAGTGACCAGTATATATTTTATTTTTGCTGACAATATCTGGCCACTTTTTTATCTTGCAATAGAGCTCTCATAAGAGTAGTTTTGTGATTTGAAATGTGTCACTTTAACAGCCTTATCACACTGGCGATTTGCTAGCGAGTTTTGTATGAGGCGATCACGCAACGTATTCATCGCAAGCGATATTAGTGTAAAGCACTCGCTCGCATAGACGCATATCGCTAGTGTCTCTAAACGTAATTTAACGTTTGACGTGTGACTCTAATAAAAGTAACTTAACGTTTAAGGGATTTCATAAAAAAATAAAGGATGTAATTTGAGACATATACTAGCCAGTTTTACACAAAGGTTCCGCTACCCCCCGGCACTAGAACAACTCGGTGGAGAACGTCCAAAGACTGGTACACGTAGTATTATTTTTCATCGAGACAATCCACTTGCTCGCACCATGGCAAAAGGTAAAGATTTTTTGAACATTACACAGATGTTCGTAGGTGTCGCATTCTTTTTACAGTCCTGGCCTGGCCCCCTGGACTTTCATCTATTCCCCAATTTAAAGAAAGCAATGCTTGGGCATATCTTTACGAACTTGAACGAGGCAGTAGAAAAAAATCACAAGTTCGTTTTTGACCTTACGTAGTTCGCGTTTTTAAAATATTTTGAACACTGATTGTTAAGAATGAGGCGACGTATAGGTACATACGTAGAACTCGAAAGCATGTATTTTAAAAACAAAAAGTTTCTTCCATTTATAAAAGAAGTACCTAATAGTTTCCATACTGCACAAAACTATCGTAGCAACCCCCGTATAAGATAGGTGCATCAATTGATTTCATATTGATATAAAAAAAACTAAGTAAGTAATTACTTCTCACAGTATCTCGATATCTGTGTTTTTCGCAATTTTCTGTGGATACAACCTTTCCGACCTGAGACTGACAGTCTTGCACACATTCTGCAAAGCAATGAATCCCTTCAAGGATCCTTTTATTGAGGAACTTCCTTCACAAACGACGCGACATTGTGTCGAAGAGCGATTTAATATGAAAGTTAAACTAAAGTAGGTTCAGTAGAACTGAGCGAACCGAATGAATAAACTTCCGAAACGATCCCCGCTTCGGGGAAATGTCTCTTATAGTTTGAACCTTACAGATAAAACTTCCTAACTAGTTCGTCAAAATATAATTTCGCACTAAACTTCCATCTCCAACTCTATGTAAAGCACTATAGTGCTACGGTAGTCGTATCCATAACGTATACGTTATGGATACGACGACTACCATAGCCGCGTCACACGCTCAGACATCTCAAAATGGCCCGTTCTTCGCTTTTCAAACGACTGCTATTACTATTACACAGTGTAGCCACGCGTGTGATGTAGCTCGACAAGAAAATAAATGAAACGAATAGTGAGCCGTCGCATCACACGCTCCCCGACACAGACCATCGAATGTTTTCATTACTTCGGCCATCGGCCAATCCCTTCTAAAACGAATTACATAATGCCTTTTTTTCGGACTAACGTCCGCGATATTCTCCACTTTTAGCAACGAAATAAACCTTTATGTTCTTTATGTGCCCTGTTTATTTTTCACACTTCCAAGAGGTACCTTCAACGGTTGCGTATGTAGGGGATGGGGGACACCTTGACTCCAACAAAAATTAGCACTTTAAAGCTGAATATTTCGCAATCGAAATATGGTCTCGGCACATCCTCAACATTTTTAAAAGACTTCCAACGACACGCCACACAATAGGATAGATGGGGAAAAAAACACTCCCACTTCACGTGTAGAGGAGGTAGGTTCTTCAAGAATTTATTTTACCACTTTGTCAGCTTGATCAATATTCGTGCATGCATACGAAATTACAGTTTTCTAGTACCATGAAGCTCTGAACTACGTTGCCTACAGACAGACAATACAGACACATGGTGAAACTATAAAACTTGCTTTTTGATTGTTTACTACCACACCCGAAAAAGTACATGTTCAAGACTAAGTCCATCCGTTAGTGCTAAAAACAGTAAGGCAAGAGAGATAGATGATTACGCAAACATACCTATAATAATCAACATCAAAGAGAATATTTCTTTGTCAGTGAGTTGTACAAAGAAAGCTTAACTTAAGTTTCTGCTTTGAACCGAAACTGACGAAGATTATGCCAAGTCCCGTTTACTTAGTTTATATTTTCCGATCCAATGTGGTTTTAATTGCAGTGTTGTTTTCCTATACGTGCATTTAATTCCGGAGTGCTTTTGTTTTATACAATTATACCTACCAATGGTCCACTTTTATAACTATTGCTAAAATAAACGTCTTCGGGATAAAGGACGTCTCTGTTGTCATCACGAGCTCCTTGACTGTTTGAATATATCTGAAGGCTACCCTAGAAAAGGAACCCATGTGCATGAGACGCAACTTCGCCTCTCTTGCGACGATACATGTTGGTGGCGTGTAAGTGACAAGTTTTAAATATGAGGTAGCGCTGAACAGGTTAGAGAAAGTTTACTTAATAAAGTACATTACAGTTCAGTCAGCGGCAGGTATTCTTATTACACTATCTAACAACACTATCTACTGTCAAAAGAGTCAAAACTTGTAAAGAGATTTTTGTGTTCTTCGTCTGTCAACATGATATACATTATGTATATGCTTATCTGTTAATGACTGTTCTACAAGAAGCTATAATAGGTAGTTGAAGTTATACGCACCCTTGTCACAGTGAGATAAGCTTAAGGTATGATGTTTACAAATACTTTGTTGCTAGGGTTTAAGCATTGACAGCATTCGATAGAGCCTCAACGAGTAGTTACCTAAAATCAGTGGTAGTATGTACACTTAATATGAATACTGTACACAGAAGGTTACGCTATGCAAATTTGCGGTCGCAGCCCACCCCTAATATTGAATGCTTTTTAAAAAGGAAATCAAATTAAATCGTTTCGTGTATTTGGCAGAAAAATCAATTCGACATTAAAATCCAAATTTATTCTAAAAGCATCCAAATGAACCGTTTTATCCTGGCGCGGGCCAGAGGAGATCGATACCTATTCATAATACAATCACGGCAACCAAATCAAATTGCATTGCACACCTACCAGCGAAGGGGAATACTTAAATCGTACCGCCATGGCAGGATTCAGATTGCTCTGTTGTTTCTGACGACAGATACATTTGTTTATTTGTTCTTTGTACCTAGTATTTTGTGTTGCATTTGAAAGGAATACCAGATCGGGCAATGCATTCCAAGTTCCACCCTTTCACGATCATCCAATTCTATTATACAAATAGGAGGAATCTCTTGAAATCAAATACATATACATAATGTTTAGCTTGCATTTAGGCTTGATTAGATTAAGTCTGCTTCATTTCCTGAATACAGAATGGACTCGGTTTGGCCGCTTCTATTATTAACTAAGTAATTATTTTTATTCTAATCTTGCAGGTTCATCAACGGCCGAGTGTGCACTTTCAATGTTACAGGCGTACGGTACGGGTACATGCTAATAATTGCTTACTTTACTATCAGGCGAACCATCGTGATTGTCGGTCATTAACGCAGCTTTCAAAACATTGTAAGTCAAGCCGAAAATTTCAAACAAAACAGTAGTGTCTACCTGCATGCCTATTGTAGAAATATTAACAGGCTTTGCGTCGACTAAGCTTCCAATACCAAAAAGGTTACGAGCATGTATGTATGTAATTGAAGCAAAGCTGGAATGCCAATATAAACTTTTATTTGAGTTTATGCAATAAAGAGATTTAAGATGGACTAACTTTTATTTTTGTTTTTAAAGTCATACACTAACAAATTCTTTTTTTTTTGGCACGGGGCAACAAACAATGGGTAAGGACTGACCAACGAAAAAGCTATGCAAAAATACCTGAAACCCACCTTAATATAATTGACTTAATGGTCTGGGCACGGTTATGACGTCATTGTTCCCAGGCTTTTAGTTCATGAGTTTTGAAACCATTACGTCACATATTTCGTGGTTTTTATGGCAACACTAGCAGTAGAATTTTACTAGGTAGGTGCAGTCGCAGAACCTCAATCGAGTAAGTACCTTTATGGGGCCTTTTCACTAATAATTTGAAAATGTTTTCTTTAGGAGATGTAGGTATGGTAAGTCATAGTGACGTTTACAGCGAAAAAGTTCTACAGCGGTACGAGATTCTGTTTCTTCGATCTCTAAAGAAACTACTAAATATTATTTTTGTAATGTCAAAAACAGTATCCAAACCAACCAGAACTTATCCCAAAAGTCGAATGTTTACGATCTTCATTACGTTAAAAAGGTGGAAGAGAATTGTATGTCACTACGTAATCATATAACAGTGAACAAGACATAAACAGTGGTTCCGTCTGCGCGGTTTACTTGCTGACCCTAGATTCGAGGTAACTAATTTTAAACTAAGTAGATCTCAAAAGAATGTTGTGAAAATATTTATAGACAAAATACTTAAAACTTCCAAAAGTTATCGTCTTCAAAAGTAGTTCATAAACTTGGTTACAATACTAACGTTTGATTGCTAATTCATCACAGAACTTGTTTTTTTATGCTTTTTTCTGAAGTCAATCGCAAAAACAAGTAAGCACAATTATACAGAAAAAAGGTAAGCCTTGACGCAAGCTAGCTTAAATCGTTTATCAATAAATCGTTCCGATATGGCATCAAAATTCTACCGTAGACATCAATTATTGAACTAATTCTGTACAAACAGTATTACAGGTGCCACAAATGAGAAAGGTGGATACTTAATTAATTTAATTTAGATGAATTACGAATTCCGGGCGTTTTGATCCGATTGTAAACTCTTATTCCAACAAATGAAACTTTACTCAACAACTTTGTTTATGGAATTATGGCAATATATTCTAAAAGGATTTAATCGTCAATTGTTCTCAAAATACACTGAAGATTGATATTGTTGTTTATTTTATAGTTAGTCTGAGTTACAAAAGCGCTTAGTTGATGCAACTTGTGACCAAAGGGCTGGCAGTTTTCTCTCTCAAAGAATCAGCATCGCTATTCAGCGAGGCAACGCTGCCAGCCTTTTGGGCACTATGCCACGGGGGCCTTATTTAGATTTAATTTAGTTTTAAGTTGTAGTTTATTTAATGTCATTGTAAATTGCTTTTATTATGTAAATAAAGTAAAGTTTCGTTGTTTATTTAGTTGGTAGTCACCAACTTCACATTTTCTAATCCAAAAAATCTAGTATAAAAAGTGAAATACCTCCCTAACTAAAAATATAAAAATACCTACGTTTAGTGTATGGGTCATAAGCACGTGACACGGAACGTCTAATAGGAATATGTAATATTTTAAACTGGAAATTACCATGACATTCCATCATAGTTAAATAAACGGATCACTCACGTATGTCAGTCGAGTATTCCGACATAAAAATACAAAATTATATAATTTAGATCACAACATCAAAAACTAAATCAAACTAACGATTCCTTTCTTCAGCTAATGCTGGTTGCGCAAGCCTGATGGATTAACTTGAATAGGCACCCTCATTTCAAGAAGGTAAGGTAGGTACCGGAATTCGCTTCAACCCAATATTTTTATTTCGACGCATCCTCAGTAATCAAGAAGTCAAATTCTAATAACCCTTCCTAATAGTGATTCTAATACCCCTCGTGTCGTAAGAATAGAACCTGAATTCCCCGACATTCCCTTTCTAATAACGGTCCAAGCTCGTCCTAGTATTTAGTTTGATTTGTAACAGTAAGAAAAACTGAAGCGTAGATTATCTGTGACACACACAATAGGTATTGTGGGAAACAGTGCCCTTACAGCACGTATGCAAAACAGCTATTAGGCTTACGTCAGCATTAAGCAACAGGCCGCCATTATGAACCGCTGTCATCGTAGTTTTCTTTCACACAATAACCCTTACTTTCTTTGCATGCAGGATTATTTTTATTATTTTATGCAGGTTTATTTGCATGGAGGATTAGCGCTGGAGGGGCTACCATAAGCCAGTCATCACAGGACCAGGGTGCGCGAAATAGTCACACCTACTCGTTGTTTTATTTTATTTTATTTTATTTTGTAATCAATTAACCATGGAAGCCATTCCCGGAATAAAAATATTTCATTTCATTCATTATTTCGAAATGCTTGTTTAATATATACCTATGCCTAATGTATAATGTTCGCTTATATTGCCATAGCAAAAAGGATGAAGGAAGGGACATGAAAAGGTCAGCGTAAGCATAAATGCAAACCTTAAATTCTTTAGGTTGCTGGGCTTAAAATAAATCCCAATCTAAAGCTAAATTTACCATGCTTTTTCCGACCTTTATAATGCTGTTCATATGAGTGGATGTTTAACGCACTGAATATTATGTGGTGGTGGTGTTGTTAGGGTAAGATAAAATAATGAGAAAAAAATCCGCTTTCATCTCCGGAAATTATAGTTGGGTACATCGCTCGCTGACCATCTCAATTGCTTTCGCAGAAAAGAATATAGTTCTCCAATTGGTGATTAGCACATTTTAATCCTAAGTCCTTGTGTTGCCTAGGTATTACTCATATCCCATAAAGTAAAATCATTTAATATCTGACCCAAGATCACATAAGACATTATTTAACCAAGATATGTACTGATAATTCCCAGAAATTCTTTCTCATTTAGAAACAAACACGCTGTGCGTCCCTTTATGGAGTCCCTTAGGGTCTATAAAGGATTCACCGGTGAAGGAAATATTTTCCTGAGCAAAAATGCTATTTAGACCGGGGAAACCAAATCCAGGCCTCATATAATCCCAGAAAGATCCCGAGATAAGTAGCTGCGACAAGAGTTTAACCCCAAAGTACTTAATTTAATTAATTTAAACATCACATTACAGCCTTAAATTATATTTGCTAACTTAAAACTCCATGGAGCTACGGCACGATTTTCGTTCAACTGTAGATATACTTACGATTATGCATAGGAGTAGAATACGCGTCAACTAGACTGGTAATCCATAAAATATTATCCATGCAAAACGTATTTCAAGAGCAAGGTATTCCACTCTTACTTTAACCTTGTTTACATTCAAATGAGTTTATTGACTAAACACAAAGCGCAGCTGCTAAAGCAACCGGCCATTATTTAAACCTCAGATTTAAACCTAACGCCACTCGCTAAATTGATTAGATACAATTTGAACTGGGAGTTAGACAAGGAAGGGTTATACTTCAAATACAACATAAACATATTGTTGCAACAGTTCACTAGGTATGTGTAGGTACCTCTAACAAAATAATTAAGAGACCAGTTTATTTTCGTCAAGATCCATTTTGGCCTTAATAAACTCAGGCCTACCTTTCACCACGGCATGTGATTTGATAACGACCTAGTCCAGCACACTCGCCCCTAAGGCAAGAACAATTATTATACTACTATATAGAGCTACCTATATGTATTAAAATTGGGGTTGCGTTTATAAGTACCTATCTAAAATACCAGTACGGAAATAAGCACATTTCTGCAGTTCAATTATTTCCAGATCTATCTTCATTTCCAAATTAAGCTGCTTTTTAGGGTTTCGCATCTCAAAAGGAAAAACGGAACCCTTATAGGATTATTTTGTTTTCCGTCTGTCTGTCTGTCTGTCAAGACTCTTTTTGTCTAGAACGCGTAGAGGTAGCATGCTGAAATTAATCTAAAATACTCGTGTCTGCAGTCCCTTGAAACTGTGCAAAAATCAATCTTCTAAGTCAACGCAATCAAAAGATAGTCAATAAAAAGGTTGTTTCCGTACAAATTGCCGTACTGTGAAAACCTAAACATTTACCCATGCTTGATTTATTGCAGTCACGTTAGATAACAAATTAATGTCTCAGTCTTAGCTTACTTACAAAAATTTAATAGGTGGCTTCACTAATTTTCCTAATCTAGTTCGCATCATAATATGGGGTGGTGTAGGGATCTTACCTTACCTGACGCAACAGGCGCTGGTGTGAGCGGCTGTTCTTCATCAGGCCATCCTGTTGGTGTTTGAACTGAGTTCAGTGATTCACTGAAGCAACCCAAGTTTTAGTGCGAAGGTACCTATTTATTTTCCTTAATTATTATCGGAACGGGATTTCCACGTGACATGTAATTAAATCCGATATTTACACGATACGTAACAAATACAAAATATGCACAGCTAGCTTGTCACTTCAGAAGCTTGGCGCTCCCGTTTGTCAATAATGCATAACGTTTTGTAACGGCTGTAGTGCGACAAGGTAACAAGTGAGAAGCCATTTTTGACGCTGGCTGTACCCAAATGGTTTTTAGCTTATTTTCATTACCGACGACCGGATGGCCTAGTGGTTAGCGACCCTGACTATGAAGCTTGAGGTCCCGGGTTCGAATCCCGGTCGGGGCAAATGTTTGTATGGTGAATACGAATGTTTGTTCTCGGGTCTTGGATGTTTAATAGGTATATAAGTATGTATTTATCTATATAAGAATGTTTATCCGTTATCTAGTACACATAGTACAGGCTTTGCCTAGTTTGGGACTAGGTCAATTGGTGTCAATTTGTCCCACGATATTTATTTATATATTTATTAAAACTCAGAAATAATCGCCAGTGTTTTCACAATAAAGTATTCTGCCCGCTTACAATAATTTTAAAAGCAAACTTTCATGTTCAGGCTCAAATTCAAATTTGCTGTAGGCATTTTCAAACGTGCTCACTTGCTAAATTGCACTTTAGTAGGTAATTAAAATACCTGTTAGGTCTAAAAAACTATTCCGTGTCTGCACTTCGAGGAGAGGACTGCGACGCGAGTACGCTAGCTCAAAGGAAATTTTAGTGCAAGTAAACTAACGAGAAGCCTGGTAAAGGGAGATTACATTTTGCTAACATAGCCTTAATTATATTTTTTATAAACTCACTGAAACATGAATACACAGAAAAAAACCAGAAAAATGCCAACCCCGGGAATCGAACCCGGATCCTCGACACTCCGGGTCGTGTGCTTTTCCCCTACACCACGATTGGACATAGAGGAAAGGCCGAATTTTTTCCATGTATTCAAATCTTAGCTTGTTTTTATCACTTTTTTGCAGTGACTAGCCTTAATAGCCTTAATTGAGAAATGTAATGTAAAGGCTATAGCCTTTAAGTTTCAGGCTACTCGACAGACAATTAGAACTTGGCATAGATCTATTATATTTAGGTAGGTACCTACTACGCGTAGGTGGTAGAGGTGCGAAACTAAATATTAAATAAGTAACTATTGAGACACGAAATTGATGAAATTGATTGAGGCTCCACAAATTTTTGATACGAACATTATTATTCCTGCCACAATTGAACCTTATCTAAGGAAAGTCGTTATTTTTTTTGGTGCGGAGCAGCAGGTACGCATCGAATGGTAATCATTATATAATTGGTTGTCGTATAATATATTGCGTGTTGTGTAAGTGAATATGCCTTTTATCTGTGTTTTTTTTCCTTTTGGTTCCAATTTATATACGGTACTTATATATTTTAAGTAAGTAGGCACTCGTAAGGCCGGAGTTTCGGCCGGCAATAAGAGCATTTAGAAGCGTTCGAATGGACGTAGTAACCTATTCCAAATGACTGGACTCAGAAAGCCAACCGAAACCTAAACTTGATCAAAGCCACTACTGGCTGGATCCCTGCGTCGGATTTCCAGCTTTATTTGTCTAAAATGCGTCAAAAAATAAACAGCCTACAGGACCGTAGCACGTGAAATGTTAATAACAGCTAAGTAATCTCATTCTAGAAAATCAGTATCTATAGATGATCCAAAGGCAGCCTGTACGTCAGCGGCTACTCTCTTGGGTCTCGGTTTCCGTACAAACGAGGTTATCTTGCGCTCGCTCAGGGCTCATGAACACGTCAAATTTCCTTAGAGACGAATCCTGCATGGAGAAAAACTTCAAATAATGGCGTTAAATTCGCTTTCGCTTTATTGGCTTTTCGGTGAAGGAAAACATCGTGATGAAAACTGCACACCCCTGCAAAGCAATTCAATGGTGTGTGTGAAGTTCCTAATCGGCACTGGGCCCGCGTGGGAACTGTAGCCCAAGCCCTCTCATTCTACGTAGGTACTATACGGACGTAAATAGGCTGATAATGGTGATGATGATGATTGGCGTTAATTCTAGAGACAAGCTTCTTGCTGCGTAATCTTTGTTTATAGCCCTCCGGCGCAAATAGCTACCATAACGTTATACGGGAACGACCTGAGGGCACTTTGGTAAGAACTGCCGCTAAGCAGCAGTGTTTGCACTGTTGTGTTCCGGTGTGGAGAGTAAGACAACCGGTGTAATTACGGGCACAAGAGACATTTCATCTTAGCTCTCTAGGTTGGCAACGCATCTGCAAACCCTCCGGGGTTGCGGATGTCTATGGGCAGTGGTGATCACTTACCATCAGGTGACCCACTTGCTCGTTTGCCTTCCTCGTCGTATATAATATATATATATATATATATAAACTACTAAAGCTATTTATTAAGAAAATATTTGATTGCCGTCGCACAGCTTTGTGCGTGAGACCGGGATCGATAGCGACGTTTTCCAAATCCAGGCAGGGTAAAAAAAGTTTTCAATCTCATCTCTTGCTTTATGCCTTTATTTGTATAATCTACATTGAAGAAAGGTTCGAAAGATATTGTTCGTTTTTTTGCTGCTTAGTACCTATTTGTATTGTCTTACAAGTCTTACAATCTACATATCCATACCAAATTTCTAGTCAATCCTACAACGAGAAGTGGGTCAAATGAACTAGCGAAATTTGATTACACACGAACAAACAATCAGACACCGGGAAAGGTGAAACTAATTACAAGCTTGTAACTATAAAGCTACTCTTAGTTAGGTATAGCATGCAAAAAATGATGGTTATACCATAAGAATAAATAAAACTCCCGCTCCGGACGGGCTCAAGGTCACGATATTAGAGTATTCGTTAAACAGACTACTCAGACTCAGTCAGGCTGTCACGGCCGGCGTCGCCGCACGCGCGTTTTGTTGTTTATAATTTGGTTGTAATAGTTTTACGTAAGCCTGTACGTATTTTATTTTACATTTGTAGGTAAGTAATACTTACTTAAATCACCTTAAATAGCTTCATTTGGTATGGCACTCATAATAACTTCTTATTTAGAAGTGTCTATAATTATGTAGGTACGTAATGATTTATAAATAAAACTGGAATAAAATAATGATTTCAAAGCAAAGAAAAACTTATGTCTTAGTGATATTATCTTTAGACGTAAGTACCTAATATTTAACAGCAAGCAACCCTAGCAACACGCCTGGATGACAGAGGGGTGTAACGACGTGAAGGGGGAAGTAGGTATATAAATTGCGGCGTTTTGGACTCTGTCAAAAGAGATTCCGTTCTACTATGTTATTATTTATTCTTATGGTTATACCCCTACTTCAGTATACATACAGGCCTCCCCAAGAAGTACTTTTGTTTTAGAAACAATTCTCTTAACCTTCTGTTCTTTTTCTTATTTTGATTGTCTTTGCAATCTTCGTATTTTGACTACTACAGTGGCGCAAGCTATCGCTTTCTACACTTGATACCAAATCGGGACTAGGTACATTTCCTTGCCCAGAATATTAATAAAACATGTGGACTAGGTAGTGTGTAGGTGTTTGGGCAAACTCCAAGAAACGTGCTTAAACCTGTATAGCGTTCCTATCATGTTAACCACATGCGACTATTATTTCAGTAGCACCTAGATCTATCTATTCTAATCTAATCCAAGTAAGGACTAAACAAAAGAACCACTGTTTCGGAACCTTACCTTGGCAAGTGCCTTTGATAATACGCGATTTAGCTCCCAGTCTTTATATAGCGTGAAGTTTTGAAGCGTCTAACACACACACATGTGACATGGGTCTAAGTTTTTGGACAATTTGAGACCTTGTTTTATGTAAATGGTTATTAGAGACACGCGTATGTTCAAGTATCCAGATAGTCTGTACTGTAATGCTTAATAAAATTAAGATTAACGATTAACGATTAACGATTCCAACATTATATAGTTCTAGAAACATGCACAATGCACAGTGTGTTTTTCGACCCCAAATAGGGACATTCTCTTTTTATTTATCAAATCTATTGCTTGTATCATTACAAAGGCCAGACGAGATGTCCAGAATGCCGATTTTCAATATTTTTTTCAAAAAGAATTTTTAAACTTTGTGTGACCTTCACGAAAGGAAAAGGAAAATTAATTATTGTAGAAAAACTACAGCCAGTTCATCGTTTAACGTAGCATTGTTTTATGTGGCGATTGAACGCGCATATAAATCCGATTTCATTTGCTCTTAAATGTGAATAGTATAGTCGCAAAAAAAGAATTTCCCCTTTTTGGTTTTTATTTTTTATTTCCATTTCTAGGTCGAAGTAGAATCTCTGGATGTGTGGGATACATTCCTTATAATGGGTTGTATAACGCCAATTTTTTTAATATTCTAAATACGCGGATGTTTAGAGAAAATGAGATTTAAAAAAATGTGTTAGGGCTGTTACTTTACAATTAAAACATTTTATAAAAAAAATTAAAGTTAATGCTGATTGTCTTTTAATAAAAAAGAGTTCAGGACGATAATCTTTATTGACTGATTTAAAATCTTATATTATTTTGTAAGTTTTTATCTTTTTGGTTTTTCATTTGATTTTTTTTAGCAGATTGTTAATTAAATTCCAATGAAGGGTTATGTATGGCGTGGGAAGCGGTCCACCCTCGATATACTTAAGCTAAAACTCCACGTCAATACACTTTGTAGGAATGCTGTCGGTGCAAGCAGCGGAATCCCGGAATAAATTCTGGTGTAGAGACAGAGAGCTTCATTGCCGTAAAATTAACCGAAAAAAAACCATGATTGATCTCTTACACCGTGCATTACAATCGTCGGATCCAGCTATTTCATTGATTCGTATTCGTCGCCATCAAAGGTTTTCGTAGCGTCTTCCCCTGTCTTATGCTGCGCGAGATTTACTGCAACCCGTCGACCATAATGAACTGCAACCATCGTCGACAGACAATTCTACGATCGGAGATGACAGTTCTAGATGTAGCAACTGCAATCATCGTCGGCAGATACTTCTATTATCGAAGATGATGATTCTAGCGTATTTGGTATTAATCAAGAGGTATTAAATATTATTTTAGCCAGCGAAGTTGATTTATTTGAAAATTAGATCGTAAACGGTGCGCTCACTGCTGATGCTGGAGCAGCTCGCAAGGCGTGCTTTTTGTCATTTTAGCTTTAATCGCAACGATCGGTCCAGTAGCTAACTAGGAACTAACTAGGAATTTAACTGGTTAAAATACAAAATGGGTGATAAGAAACATTTTAGTAATTAAAAAATAAAAATAAATGAGCAACTAAAACCTTGACTTTTGAGTGACAACCCTAATAGCAAGAAAATTACCTTAAGACAAAAATCTGTATTTCTCCAAACATCCGCGTGTTTAGAATATAAAAAAATGGCGTTATACAACCCATTATAAGGAATGTATCCCACACATCCAGAGATTCTACTTCGACCTAGAAATAGAAATAAAAAATAAAAATTGTTAATAATAAATAAAATTGTTACCCTGACATTTTTATTGGGCCATGTCATTTGTAGATTTGTGCGGAGTTTAGATAAATACTGTGGGCACGTCGCATCTATTTGCCCGCTTGATGTCCTCTATTAATTTGGGTCAAAAGGTGCGTTGTGCACACATCAACAACAATAAACACCTTCACATTTCACACGTGCAGCCTGTCCAGTATAAAAGAAATATTCCGACGAATTGAGAACCTACTCCTTTTATTGAAGTCGGTTAAAAATGGTAAAGTAGAATACTGTACGTAGGTGTAAACCTGATGTTAGCAACCTACTTAGTTGCTCTAATGTTATGGAATTTACCTAAAGTGAGTAACGAGGAAGTAGGTACATGAATGTTTAAATTCATCTTGACCAGCGAAAAAATAAGCCGCCTCCCAGTAACGTTTCACTTATTTTAATTTTTTTTTTATTGAAAGAGGGAAGCAAACGAGCAAGTGAGTCACCTGATGTTAAGCAATTACCGCCACCCAGGCTTCTCATGCATGAGAACCAGCAATCCCAAGAGAGTCACTAGTCTGTTGCCGGCCTTTAAGGAAAAAAGGGGATAGAGGAAAGGGCACCAGCACTCTCACTGACCGAACGAAACGCAACAAGGGTGTTGTTGCTTCACGCCGATTTTCTGCGAGAAGGTGCAGAGGGATTTGTACGGCAGCAAATAGCCAGAATGTGGCTCTCCCACTACAAAAACTTATTATTTTGAAGTGTTATGTCGGTCAAAATAATAGCGTACATTTGATACGCCCACGTAGTTCGAGGTATTAAGTCACCTCTGTGGACATTGGGGGCATTTGATAATAAACCTACTAATAGTGGAGTAGTGTTAATTAAGAACAAGTGAATTATTTGCAAAACTGTTATAGGTATTACAGGCACGTAGGTAGGTTGGTAGTTTTACGGCACGGAGGTCCGGTCGACACGTAGTTGGTATCTCTTAGTATTCTGTGGTCGACACTGGAAGAGACGGGCACGAGATCGCGAAGAGTGTAAGAATTAAGAGAGAATAGGCCTTAATCTTATTAACACCATTCGCGTATTAAGATAAATTTAATAAGAAGCATAAGTTTCAATAAAAAAAACCGGCCAAGTGCGAGTCAGACTCGCGCACGAGGGTTCCGTAGAAAGATTTTAACGCTTTTCCCCAGTGTTTCAAGAAGTCCAGTGTTAGCAGAGCCCTGCTCCTAAGCAAAATGTACGCAGTGTGGGGTCAACTTATATTGGTCTATGAAATCTACAGACAGACATAAAATTTTAAGATTTTGAGACTTTTCCGAGTGGTTGTACTATAACAGCTACCTTCATACCAAATTTCAAGTTTCTAGGACATCTGGAAGTACCCTTTAGGTTTTTTAAAATCGGCAATTTGTATGGAAATGGATTTTTTAATGACTGTATCTTTTGATTGCGTTGACTTACAAGGTTGATTTTTTCACGGCTTTAAGGGACCGCAGGCTTGAGTATTTGATATTAATTTCAGCATGCTACCTACACGCGTTCCAGAGAAAAAGGGTCTTGACAGACAGACAGATGGACAACAAAGTGATTCTATAAGGGTTCCGTTTTTTCCTTTTGAGGTACGAAAAACAAGTATAGTCAGAAAGCACAAGACCGGTCTAAGTGGAGAGCCTTGGGGGAGACCTATGTCCAGCAGTGGACGTGTTTCGGCTGACATGATGATGATGATAGTCAGAAGTAGAACCAATAGTAAAGAAGCGTCCAACCGCTTATTTGAATTTATTAATTAAACGTCGTTTCACTATAAACAAAAATACAGAAGTTAGTTGTTTAAAAAAACTGTAAGTCTCGCGCAGCAAGCACACAGATAGGAATTAAAATTATATCAGGTGTTTAAATTGACGCAATATTTTTCTGGATCCAGTTTTTTTTTAATATTGCGGTTAGAAGAATATGGCAAATAATGTGCTACGGGATACAAACAATCCGCAGCTGCCCTAGCACGGTAAATCTTATTGACGATATAAAGCATTGCCTGTAACATTCCTAGATATTAATTACTTGGGCACCATTTGGTGCCATTTGGTTGACCAAAAGTATACTAAATACTAAGCTCCAAACTGTAACATTTATTATGCCTGAATTTATACAATATTTATCAGCAATGATTTACTTTAATTAAGCTTTTGCGGCCCAATATTCTAATCTCTCGAGAAAATGAAGTATACTTAAAGGGGAAATAAAAGACAAAGAAAACAGCAGGGCTCAGGGAGATTGGCTAGAATGCGAATTTATATTATGCAGTATTTTCCCGAGGATCGGCTTCAGGTAATAGCTTTCTTCATCTTTTGATGAGCAATATCTACCGCGAACGAGCATGACATGAATATTCGCGGCACTCCCTACGAATTACGGAGGTGGGACATGACTTGCACGAATTAGGCCAGAATACAGAACGCTATTTAGTGTAGCTTAATTTTGAAGAGTATCGGCGAACAAATATTACTCGGTACAATACATACCTTCCTACGTGGTGCAAGTGTACGTGATTGCATGTATTTTTAGTCCACAAAATTGTAATAAATTTTAATTTTACTGTATGTAATTTTGTCGTATTTTATTTAAAGCTTATTTTTCGATCTTATAATTATAAAATCCGGCTCAAGTTTACAGCTCTTATGCCCGTTTTCACCAACGACTCCTAAAATTTAAGGAATCCCTTAGCTCTTTTAGGGGACACCTAAGATCAATTTCCGTTTCACCAACGCTTAAGTAACACCTAACTGCTTAGGGGGTCCCGTAAGTTTAGGGGGTCGAATATTGACCACCTAGCGCTAAGTGACAGTTCGCGCAGTCGCAGATGCGTTTTAATTTTTATAGGTTATCATGCATTTGTTATGCAATAATTAACTTGATTGATAATATTTATATAAAATGGAAGGCTATTTAAATTATTTTGTAGAGTTTGGAAGCTGTTGAATAAATAGATTTAATATTCACATCAAAGTTATTTAGATCAGACTGAAGATCAGATGATTTATCAAAGTATGATAGGTACTGAAGATTTTTCATAAGATATACCTACTAGTAGAATGTCGAAAGAAAACGTGCTTTTCATACTTGAAAAAATTTAACATTAGAGGTATTTGGAATATAAGAATAACCCAAAACAGTAGAAGAATAGTTCTGTGTAAAGGAAGACCTCATCGCAGTTGGACGAATGCCTAATACTAATTATCCATCATCAGTCTATTCTTGACCCTCAGAATACAAAACAAACCAGAAGCCGCGTTCAATCATAACGCCGCGCACTGTGTCAATTTATTATTGATTTCGCTATCCGTTTACACTTAAAATAATAATCTTATTCTGTTTTTTTATAAACCCAACGGCATTTCTGCATGTAGGAACCACATGAGAAGCGATTAATTAACATGCGCGCTCGCGGGTTCTGGTCTGTTCTGTATTCAAAGAAATCGAATAACACAATACTTTGAAAATATGTACAGTTCATGAATAAATTATCAGATAACTAATCATTCCAGTTTCAGTCAATGAATGCTCGCTAATAAACTACAATCATCGCACCGAAAGTTCGAAAAAAAATTGATAGTTATAAACTGTTCTGATTTTTCTGGATGGCAAAGATAATGCCATACAGCCTAGTCAACATTAAAAAATAAGAAATAAGACGTCAATTTAGTATTAATTATATATCTGTATAGTTTTTCTATGTTTTTATAATGTTGGTTTAATTTTTTACAGACGATTTTTGAAGTTATTACTCTTAAAAAAAATTATCGATACAAAACCGGTTTTAGAAATCACTATAGCTAAAACAAACCGTCACTTAGTTAAGTAACCCCTATTAAGGCGTTACCTAAAATGGTGAAAACGAAATTAGGTTAGGGAGAGATATAAGGGGCCACTTAGGATAGGGGTCCCCTGACTAGGTGATGACTTAAGTGTCGTTGGTGAAAACGGGCATTATACTAATTATTACCTACGTTTTATTTAGCGTCCTTAAACCTTTAATGAATAATTTCACTTGCGTCATAACTAAAGGGAAATAACATGTTATTTTTTGATCTATGAAGGATCTAATTGTCACGCACACTATATACTTAATGTTTGGTCGAATGATCATTTAGTGAAATTATACTGAAAATACTCACTTTTCAGCAAAAGTATAAAACAAATCTAACCTAATTTAACCTTTTCTACATAGCCCATGTAAAAGATTTCCCGAAATATTTTCATTTTCAGCTGGAGAAAATATTAGGACAAACGATCATTCGATCAATCATTTACCAAGGTTTATTTTATAAGGCTTATGCCCGTTTTCACCAACGACACCTAAGTCATCACCTAGTCAGGGGACCCCTATCCTAAGTGGCCCCTTATATCTCTCCCTAACCTAATTTCATTTTCACCATCCTAGGTAACACCTTAATAGGGGTCACCTAACTAAGTGATGGTTTGTTTTAGCTATAATGATTTCTAAAACCGGTTTTGTATTGATGTTTTTTTTTAAGAGTAATAACTTCAAAAATCGTCTATAAAAAATTAAACCAACATGTTAAAAACATAGAAAAACTAGAAAAATATATTGTTAATACTAAATTGACGTCTTATTTCTTAATTTTTAATGTTGACTAGGCTGTATGGCATTATCTTTGACATCCAGAAATTTTTTTTCGAACTTTCGGTGCGGTGTTTGTAGTTTATTAGCTGTATTATACGGTTTGATTTAATAAAACACGTTTGCTTGTAGATCAACTTGATCCTGCCATGATGATTGTTTATTGCTAGACTTGCTCTATGGAATTATCAATAGACTCCTCTAAAGCGCCTTACACACTATCTCTTACATATATATGACACATCCCCCCTATGTATATTTAGTACTTACACTAAATATAAACTAACTTAAATCATAGTCATTTAAATATGTTGGCCTCCTTACTTCTCTGCCTGACCTGGTGGTTCGACCTGTCTCTGGCTGCTCCAAGACTTGACCCTCTGTATTGTTTGTACTTAAATTAATGGGTATAGAGCAGCGAGAAACAGTTTGATCATCCAAGTCAACATTATTTTGTACATAAAACTTATTCTTACTTGGCCGAATGTGTTTTTCATTTCTCCTAACAACATTCCCCCTTTCATTTTTAACTATGAACGATCGAGGACCCTTAGCTTCACTTACTATCTTCCCCGGTGACCAAGTCTTATTTGGCACCCTTTGAATTATTACATTATCTCCTATATTAAATGATTTTTTATTCTTAGCAGTCTTATCATAATTGGTCCTTGATTTTTCCCGATTTAACAATTGCTGATTTTTTACATTAATACAAAGTTTAGGTTCTAAGACTTCCTTTGCACATGGTAAGTTTGACCTCAAGAGCCTGCTCATCAACATCTCAGATGGACTGTATTCTAATTCTGCTACTGGGCTTATTCTGTAATGTAACATGGCCATATCAAAGTTACTTTTATCCTCAACACATTTTTTCATCATATTTTTTACAATGCCCACCGCTTTTTCTGATAACCCATTTGACTTTGGATAGTAGGGACTAGACGTGATTAGTTCTATATCATATTTACAAGCAAATTGTCTGAATTCAAAACTGCTAAACGGCATATTATCACTTACTATGTACCTAGGAACTCCATGAGCACTAAATGTTTTCAATAACTTATTAATTATGTTACCAGCTGTTTTATTTTTTAGATATGACACTTCTATCCATTTAGAGAAGTAATCCACTAAGACAAGATATTCCTTTCCTGCATACTGGCAAACATCCATTCCTACTTTACTAAATGGTAAGTCTGGTATGTCATGTGAAAGGAGAGGCTGTTTACTATTTGAAGACCTGTACTTTTCACATGACTTACATGACAATACAAATTCTTCTATGTCTCTGGACATACTTGGCCAATACAACATTTTTCTGGCCTGTTTTTTACATTTTACAACACCTGTGTGACCTGCATGAACACTTGACAACATTTCTTTTCTCATAAGTTTTGGTATTAGCACTTTGTTCCCATAGTATACTATATTATTTTTTACAACTAAACAATTTCTTAACTTATAAAGCTTTTTTAACTCTTTGCCATATATATTCCTATCATTTTTTGGCCACTCTGAATTATACCATAAGATAACTTGCTGTAGGTTACCATCCCTTAAAGTATAACTTTGTAACTCTTTTAACTTACTTGCTGATATTTGTAAGTCCCCTTCTAGCCCATATACTGTTTCTGAATCAATACTATGTACTAACTCTTTTAAAGTTGGTTCTGTTCTTGCATTTTTTGTATTAAAATGTCTTGACAAATAGTCTGCAACATACATTTTTGATCCTGGAATGTACCTAATCTCAAACTCATATTTTAAAAGTTTGAGAACCATGCGTTGTAACCTAGCAGAATTTTTTTTATGTCCTTATTTATTATGGCCACTAAAGGCTTATGATCAGTTTCTATAACAATCCTACGTCCATAGACAAACTGATGGTACTTTTCCATTGCACAACATATAGCAAACAACTCTTTCTCTATAGGTGCCCATCTTTGTTGACATTCAGTATAACACCTAGAATAAAAAGAGATTGGTTTGCCATTTTGCATTAGACAAGCTCCTAACCCACTTTGAGAACTGTCAGTTTGTAATGTAAATGTTCCATTTTTAATTAGAATTGTTAAAGTAGGTGCCATACTCATTTTCAGTTTTAAATCATTAAAAGCTTGTTCCTGCATGTGTCCCCAATCCCAAATGACATCTTTTTTTAACAAATTTCTAAGTGGCTCTGTAGTTTTAGCATACTGAGGTATAAATTTACTTAGATAGTTACACATTCCTAAGAACTTTTGCAGTTCTTTTAAATTTCTTGGTTCCTTCAACTCAAGTATAGCTTGTACATGTTCAGGATCGGGTTTAATGCCTGATTTTGATACTAGCAGTCCGACATACTTAACAAAATCACTTCTGTATTGAATTTTATTCTTATTGAATTTTACATTATATTTTCTGGCCCTTTTAATCACTTCACTTAAAATCTTATCATGTTCTGCTTCACTGTCTCCTGCTATTATCAAATCATCATAGTAGATATTTACACCCTGTATGTCACTAAAGATAGAAGTATTAATACGTTGCATTACCTCTGGTGCTGACGAGATGCCAAATGGCATTCTTTTGAATCTATATCTACCAAAAGGTGTTCCAAATGTGCACAGCTTTTCTTGATCATCCAGAGCTACTTGAAAAAATCCATCCTTCATGTCTAATACTGTGAAGACTTGTTTACCTGCAAGTGAATGATAAATTTCTTCAGGAGAAGGAATTTGATAATTTTTTCTTAGTATGACTTTATTTAATTCTTTTGGATCCAAACATAGCCGAAGTGACTTATCTGGTTTCTCCACTACTACAAGATTGTTACACCACTCTGTAGGACCCTCTACTTTTTCAATTATGTCCCTACTTTCATAATTGTCCAAGGTCTTTTTTAGTCTGTCCTTAATTGCTATTGGTACCCTTCTAATTGGTTTTACAACTGGCTGTGCATTTTCTGTTAATTTAATACTGTATGTACCTATATCACCTAGTCCCGTAAAGACATCAATGTTATCTTGTACAAACTTTTGTTTATCTTTTAAAGTGATGCTATCAATTTTTTGGACCAAATTTAATTTCACACAGTCTGGTAGTCCCAACACAGGTTGTATAGGCAAATCCACTACACAAAACCTAAGTACTGTTTGACATCCCTTGACTACACAGTTAAGATCAACACTACCTACTGTCTTTATTTCTTGTCCATTGTACACTACTAGTATAGTAGATTTACCCATCGTGCAACCCTGTTTTACATTATTATTTATTTCATAAAACAATCTCAGTGATAAAGTATTACATTCAGCTCCTGAATCCAGTTTGAATTTCACATCTAATCCTTCTACATTAATTGTTTCATACCACTGTAACTTATGACTAAGACTACTTACAGTGTCCACTATGTAATCTTCAGAACTATTGTCACTATCATTTTGTTGAACTATATTTACTCTTTTCTTGTAACTTTCCTTCCCTGTAGCTTTAGTTTCCATTCTATTCTTCAGCCGACACACCACTGCAAAATGATTGTACCGACTGCAAACTAAACATTTCCGGCCAAATGCTGGACAACTTCTTAATTCATGTTCTTTTCCACATTTGTCACACTTTATTATTTTGGATGTTTTCCTATTTTCATTGTATCTTCCATGCTTTATAAAGCTAACATGTTCCTTCTCATTTACTTCAAACTCTTTAACCTGCTTCCTGCTTTCTTCCGCAGCCTTACATATCTTTACTGCATTTTCCAAGTCCAGATCAGTTTCTCTAAGCAGCCTTTCTTTTACACTCATGTCACATATTCCTATCACTATCATGTCTCTTACTAATCTCTTTTCATCTTCGAACTTGCTTAGCTTTGCTGCTATTTTTAACTTGGCTACAAAGTGCTCCACTGCAGGTAGCTGTAACCCCTGGATCTGGATCGGTCTTTCACCCTGTTCGCCCATTTCTTTTTATTTTAGTTCCACACTAGGATTATATTAGACGCTTCCTTTCCACACTAGGAATTTGGTGCAACTTTTTACACCTGACACCATGTATTATACGGTTTGATTTAATAAAACACGTTTGCTTGTAGATCAACTTGATCCTGCCATGATGATTGTTTATTGCTAGACTTGCTCTATGGAATTATCAATAGACTCCTCTAAAGCGCCTTACACACTATCTCTTACATATATATGACACATTAGCGAGCATTCATTGACTTCAGTTTCACCTGGAATGATTAGTTAAATTAAATCTGATAATTTATTCATGACCTGTACATGTTTTTAAAGTATTGTGTTATTCGATTTCTTTGAAACCCGTATAATACAGAACAGACCAGAACCCACGAGCGCGCCTTAACTGAAGCAACTAAAACTACACTTTACACTACTACAATAGTGCAGTTTCGCGTATCATTTCCGTGCAGGCAGCGTATTTAGTTTGACAATGTTAATTTAAATCCCTTCTCGTGTGATTCTTATGTGCAGAAATGCCGTTGGGTTTATAAATAACAAAATAAGATTATATTTGAAGTCTAAACGGGTAGCGAAATCAATAAAAAATTGTCACAGTGCGCGGCGTGCTGATATGATTGAACGCGGCTTCTGGTTGGTTTTGTATTCTAAGGGTCATTAATAGACTGATGATGAATATTAGGCATTCGTCCAGCTGCGACGAGGTCTTCCTTTGATATAGAATTATTCTTCTTCTGTTCTGAGTTATCCTTATATTCCAAATACCTATAATGTTAAATTTAAAGTATGAAAAACACGCTTGCTTTCGACATACTACGAGTAGGTGTATTTTATAATAAATCTAGTACCTGTCATACTTTGTTAAATCATCTGATCTTCAGTCTAATCTCAATAAGTTTGATGTAAATATTAAGTAAATACAATTATTCAGCAGCTTCCTAACTCTACAAAATCATTTAAATAGCCTTCCATTTTATATAAATCTTACCAATCAAATTAATGGTAACAAATGCACATAACCTATAAAAATTAAAACGCATATGCGACTGCGCGGAACTGTCACTTAACGCTAGGGGGTCAATATTCGGGTCCCCCTAAGCAGTTAGGTGTTACTTAAGCGTTGGTGAAACGGAAATTGGTCTTGGGTGTCACCTAAAAGAGCTAAGGGATCCCTTAAATTTTAGGAGTCGTTGGTGAAAAGGAGCATTATTTTATAGTTAAGTCACGACATGACTGTCGTATTCAGTACGGCTCACATCTACCTGTCACTCACCTGACAATCCCCGATCATGAGTATGTACCCACACCGTACAACGAGACGAGAGTCTACTGGCCGTGTCTTATCCAACCTCGACATTGGCAGAATCATCAAAAGTTTGATGGGGCCACATTTCCCTAAAAATTGAATTGAATTGAGTATGTACCCTGTTTTTCAATCTCTGAACGCAATTATGTGCAAACCCACGGACACCTATATTTATTTACGTGGGTATTACGGATTTCTTATTTTTATGGCACGAACCCAATTTCGCATTTTATTGTTGTCAGCGTTTAGGTACTAAAAACGTATTGTGGCTCAGTAACAAATTGTCAAAAAAAAAATGTAATTTTGTTTGTCTTCAAGCTGTCGAATGCCACCAACTCGGCTGTGTTACGTTATCTGCACCTTTTTATCCGGAGGCGGTTTGACGGTTTTTATCTCAAAAAGTGCGAGCTCGGTGCCTTTTATGGATAAGAGGGCAGTGTCTGAAAGAAATACAGTAAAAGATAGGACCACGAATGTCGGGTAAAATATTTTCAGGATTTGTGGCGAGAGGCAAGTCTATGTATTTATTTAATACTATACGTGTGTCCGTGATGATCAAAGAGAGTGGTGCATAATATGTTTGATGCTTTCAATAAGATGGCAAATATGGCCCATATACCCACGAAAGCCGGAATCAAATGTAAACGAGGAACAAAAATACGGTTTAATGACTGACTCTTGTCTTCTCAGTATCTTCATCGTTATAGGAGTAAACGGTGCATATATACGTGACGAGATTTTTCGCGGAATGTGAAACAAACAAGTGATGTTATTAGAGTTTGGAATAGCGGCATGGAACGTTTTTTTATTGCGTATGTGCTTCGCTTCGACTTAAGTACCTACGCACTTTAATATGCGCTTCGCAAACAAAGTGTATTTGAATCTTAACATGTTGTACATATTTTGAAGCTTTTAGGAGATAAGCCTGTCACACCTGAACCTGACTGCAGGTACGTAACGTATTCTAACCAGCTGTTTAGAATATTTTGCGTACTTACCTTAACCAAAGAAAATGCTAACTTCCGTTTTCCGTTCCGAAAATTGCAACAGCTGAAACGCGAACATGAAACACAATCTGAAATGCTACCATCGAAATCGTTTTATTTTACAAACAAGAACGGACTACAACGGCCACGCTAAGTAAAACCCAATTAAAACGACAATTTAATTGAATATTCTCAATACACTCCCTTCATTTTCGACCGCCCATTTCATTTCAGTAATTGTTATGCGTGTCGTTTGGCAAGACAGGTTAATTTCCCTATGAGCCAAGTCTACTTCGAACGATACATGTCTGATTTGAAATTTATAAAATAATAATAACCCGTCTTCGATTAATTAAAAGATGTTTCAGCCTCACGATTGATTTTTCATTAGTCGGCGAAGTAATATTGCTGGAAGATGACAAAGTCGAACAACTTTTAATAATACCGGCCTTTTCAGCTCTGGCAAAATCGATCTAGACCGACACTCCCATTGACAATCTGTTTTGTTGACCAATAATTGAGATTCCGGTGGAGTGCTAAGAAACACTAATGAATGGGTACCCACACTGAGACCTGTCCGCGAACTGTCCGGAACCCACTGAAGAAATAAAGTGCGTTGTGGTGTATTCTAATAATAATTAGCGTTAACTGTGTCAGCTCTCGTTTCCATCAATTTCAATACATTATGTATGTTTTTCTATTCAATTTTGGCAGAATTTAGCCACCACGATACTGCTGCAGTTTGCAATGCCCGCCGTTTGCAACCGTAAAATCAGACTTAAACATATTTCCCACTTTGCTGCTCTGTACTGTATACAATAAGTATTTCATGAAGCTCTTTTTGTTTTCAAAAAGTAAGTTATTTTAATAAATTTGTGATAAGTCCATAGTCATGATACAGGTATCTAGGGGGTAAATTATAAGTAACAGCAACTTTTTAAACTTCTGCAATATGAGTAAACTTACAGTCTTCGCCAGGAAACAAGAAGTAAGTAGTTGTGCGCTAATATAACTTTGTTTGATACTAATTGTTGTTGCGATGAGGGGGATCCATTCATCGGTTGTCTCCGAGAGACTTCATTACGCCGTCCTTGCCCGGAGCCCGACAGAGGCGACCGTTTTATCCACTTTCAAACAACCATAAATCCTTGTCCATACTGTTTATATCGACAATCTTCTAACAATAAATCGTTATTTTAGGGAAAAACACATAAAATATGAAAAGAAACCGAATGAGTGATCGAAACGTAAGTAATCTGTAAAGGGAGAACTTTCTTTTGAAGTTATTTTTACTTAAGTAACTTTTGTAAGAAAATGTTTTCACCGCAGACTATTGAAGTCCATTCGCATGAACTCCTAACAAATCAGAAGTATTTTTATTCACTTGTATTTTTGATTATTGTATTTTATCATTATCAACCTAGCCCCGGGCAATAAGAACGGGCGTAGGTAATCGTAGTTATCAATAACTTTAATGTTTGAAGAGGAAGCGTCTGCGAATGAAGGCCCACAAATAACATTAAGGAAAATCCGAAATAAACTGTCCTGGCGGGTTGGGCATTGTTTCGGGATTTTTTTTACTGAAACATGGTCGGGATATTTTGTTTGAGAAGATGAAAATAAGATTTTTTACTTTTTTTAACAGCAAAATGATATGTAGTTTATCAGTAAAAAGAATTTTATTAATCCCGGGTGTGCCCCCCCCCCCCCCCCCCCCTCCCCCAAAAAATACCTCAATCCTTTTGTTTTCAAAGCTTTAAAACAAAACACATCTTGATTTACATCTGATTAGATATTTTAATAGTATTTCTGTTTTCTTTCAAAGATTGTTTAAAATTAATTTAGTGAGAAAATGTCAGCGCTCAGCTGGTAAATGCGAAGTTTACGAACTTCTTTTCATTTAACTGGATTTATGGAGCAGGGGGAAACTATTCAGCAGAAAACTTGAAAACTGATGTACTTACACTAACTTTCCCGTTTTCATGGGGCAATGACGATCCCCTGATCTGTCTCATTATCGAGGCACTCCGCGCTTAATTAGGTTTACCTTTAATGTTCGTTTTTTGGCTTTTCCGGAGCCATTGCGAAACTGCTCTTAACACTTTGAATTACGGTGTCAACCATGGGCCTACCTACTTCCTAAAGGGGAGAGCCATGCAATAAGAATAACCATGGATTCAAAAGCTATAGATCATAGATATATATTTATATATTGATTTGGATAGTCAGATGACAGCCGCCCGCAGCGATGTAGACTAGGTACTTACTTAGAGGTAAACGAGTTTTCGACACATTTTAATACGAAGGGCTAAGACCGGGAAATGATTAATAGTTATTAGCACAACTTCTGACTTTAAACGAGTTCCTTTAAATATTTGTATATGATATATTATAAATATAATGTTTCCCCAGGTTTGAGTGAAATCTAGTAAGACAGAAATGAGCTCTAAGTATAGTCTAAATTTTATTGAATCTTAAATGAAAATAAACAGTTAATAACAAAGACACTTCTTTCTGCCTTCACAAAAGCAAGCACTGTTGACATTAGAGTAAAAAAATTAAGTGCAATCTGCACTTTGCATCAGATGGGACAGGTATTGATCGCTGGTCAGTTTTTAGGCACAAATAAACTCCAGACTCCTTTTATGTGGAGCCTAACTCAATAACTACTAGTGTGAATTTAAAACACCACGTCTAATATAAACGGTATGAAGTCAAGAATAGCCAATTTTAATCAGTAATCACTTACCATGGTATATGATTAAAATTGGCTTTGGCTTAAACTACTTAACCATCTACCATGCTAGATTAAAGGTTAAGTAATTGCTGATCACCTTTAAAGAAAAAAAACTTCTCCTTTTAATATTCTTTTCTATTTGTAATGTTAAATATGGCAATTCTCAAAAAGTAGCTTTTAAATATCGTTGACAAAGTTACAAATATAACGTGGGAAGATGTTTACAAGTTCAAGTTTGCTGAATGGATTCGCCGTCGGTGGGCGGGCGTTATCGTCGACTGGCAATTTTATCAGCGCATTCTTTGTGAATAAAAACGAGTGGTTTTTGTGTAGAGAAGTGTGAACATTCCAGTGGCACGTGGTGTCAGGTGTTAGATTAACGCTTTTAAAGCTGCACCTTAAAACATGTCAAATGCAGTCTGGTTATTCAACTAATAGTTAAATTTATTGAAACAGTTTTAAAATTGACTTTTGTGGGCATTGGTAGAAAGAACTGAGAACGTTAGATAGAGCTAAAACTGGTAATGTCAAATTAATTAAAACAGCTGAACATTTCTAAAATGCAATTTTATAGGAAACGATATTCGTTACAACTTGTTCCATAATTTTCAGCACCTTGGCCGATGCAAAACTTAATATGATTTCATTCTATCAATACTTTTTTCTTAAATAAATAAAAACTGGCGATGTTTTTCTCTGTGAAACTGCTGTTTCGTTTTTGACACTGCAATAGGTACAATAATATTCTTACAATAATCACATTAAGTGATCATACTTAACATTTACACTGTCGAGTTATTCCCCCATGGATTTGCAAAAATTAAAAAGGAAACAAACGAGTAATAGCAAACCTCGCCTAAACCTAATCAACGTAAGTTCAATGACAAGCGTTCATCACCACCCGTTACAACATAAAATAAACAAGCCAACATCACGCCGCTACGGCGTAATTATCAGGACACTCCCATACTCACACAAACACATATACCTACATCATACATACATAGGTACGCACGCTTTCTGGGTCCATAAAATTCTCGTTTTGAGTCCTCTCGTTTGGAGTACCAACACGGAACTGAAGGGATAAGGACGCCCAGAGCGGCTGTAAAAAAACATTTCATTCGTAATTTTTGTGTTTTAATAGGGTGCTGACATGTAACTCTTGAAAATGTATGGAAATGTTTTTACACATTTATAAATGTCGACTCACGCCAGGCCATAAAGATGAAAAGTAAGTAAATAATAATGTAGACTCGACATTGAGGTGGACAAAGTTTTTGAAAATAATGCATTGTAAAAACATTCAGAGGATATTAAAAGATATTGAAGTATTTTTGACCATATTCAAAAGTCTTTAAGTTTCCTGGCATATTAAACATTAATGTATGTGCAATGTAGATCGCCGATATCCATCGCGGTATTAGACTGAGCCACTGTATTCAATAACACTGTCATATTAACATTGCCAATCCTTAGCAACTTGTTTGTAACAATAGCAAGCATGTACCTTCCCATGTACCTCACTATCTATGACACGACAAGAGTCCTTTGTAGGCCTAACAATGAAAAATCGTCTTGTACACAATTCGCTGAGCTGTAAACGACGAGTGGTTACAGTGTTTTAGGACTGTCGTACTGCCAGCTTTCCAGCTCAGAATGCCGAGATCATTTAACAAATTGGGATAGACAATGATACGTGCTTAACTCGCCGACGTTTTCTTTTTACTCCAATAAACCAACTGAGAGGGGCCATTTTGGAGGTAATGTAAGGCTGATTTACTAACATTAGTTTTTATGTTTCCGTTTTTTGGATACTTACCAGAAATGATAATCAATTTTTCACCATGTACTAGTAACAAAGCAATGAATAGCTGCTTACATTAAAAAAGAAAAGTAGTATTTGATAGCTACCATAATCCAGGCACATGTGTTTGTAGCTATATAAAAAAAAAAAGTGGTCTTTTTTAACACAACTCCTAATATTATTTGAGGTTCAAAACAAGAATAACATTTTTTTGCAGCCTTTAATTTTTTTACACCATAATAATAACAAAAAACTTGTCAACAATCCACTGGAGTGGCACTCTCATTATACGATTTGAAAGCAGCTAAAAACTTGGCGCACTCCAACAGGCGTGCACGGCGGTGGCCAGAATCCTCCCCAAGCACCCTCCAAAGGCGAGGCCACTCCATTTCTGCTCCTTGTCACCACTCGAGTGCCTTCTTCTTATTTGTATTGTAGCAGTCAATCTATAGCAACAACAGAATATCGGGCATTGCAAAAAAACGCTAAGAGTTCGCCCGCCTGCTATGTACTTACAAAATTTAACATTTAATGGGCTTTACAAATTTCAGCCAAAGTTTAAGTGAAAATGTAAATCCGACAACAGAATTGATAAGCGGCCAAACAGTACTAAACAACTTGAACGAAAAAATATGTACAGCTTTCGCATTAAATAAAAATCTTTCCTCGCAAGAATGTGAAATATTTAAAACGTGACCGAACCTTCATACCTTGTTATGAAATTGTTATGCCGAGAACCTTTTTTAATAAAAGATTTTCAACTTTATCTTAATAAATGTACCTACGTACACTTTGCAGAATGAAAATGTTTGGTAAAAGTCTGATATTGTCACTTTCCAAGAGAAGATACGTTATTTACAAGCACCCACGAGTACACCTACTTACTCGGTATAGACTCTTATTGTTGCAGACTCCTCAACTAATTAAAAGTCTCCAGCGGGATTATTTATCGGCTGAAGTTAAAACTTCTTGAAAGCGGCCTATATCAAAGTAATTAAGATGAAAATAATTCAATTTAACAAGACTTTGCTTTGATTTTGCTTAATCTGGAATTAGGAAAACAAGTGGGGGTAAATATCCAGTTACCGAATTACGAATGATTCAAGGGAAATTATTTGGAAATTAGAATTCAATGGATTAACCTGACACCTCATTAGCATTTTCGAGCAGGTAGAATTCTATTAAGGCGCGCCTGATCTACAATTTGATATTATTAGTCTATTCCTAATTTTAATCGAGATCATAATAAAAACCACTAAGTATCCTCGTGGTATAATTCCACCTTCTCTCCCTATACTGCTACACAAATAATGAAAACAATTAAATTACCCATTCACAACTTCCTGAGACTGTTTTACATATTTTAATCTGAATTTCAATGAAACAGTTAATAATATCACTGCTGTAACAATGCACGACCCGGACATGGTCGTTGTTCTACGTAAATGAGGTCCGGAAATTTGACCACTTCCTGTTTTGTTTATGACGTCCCTAACAAACGTCCGGCAGACTTTCGCTCGAGGTAACTCACTCTATACCCAGAAACAAAATTATACTCTCTTTATCATGATAATTACTGAGAGCGGAGGACTACAATTTTATTTATAAATTATGCATCCGCCTACAAATTATTGCTCTAAATTATTCAGACACCAAGTCGAATCTAGAGAAAGCTGATAAAACTAGGTGAGTCAAAACTAGATTCGAAATTCTAGCTCGAATTATGAAGCTCCTGATCTCATGCTTTAGATGAGTTAATCTTAGCTGTGTTATTAGTTTTCCTTTTAAATTCATGTTCTATATGGTCTACTGTCCAGACTTTGTCTGTCTACATTTCCAAACAAAATAGTTTTGATGGCTGAGGTGGGACACTTAGGACTCCTACAAAAATGAGCTCAAAGCTAAATAAATCGAAAAAAAGGTCTTCACACACCCCAATATTTTTTATAAAAGACCGACACCCCACACCATTGGGTACGCGAGAAATAAAATTAACGCCACTTTATGTGTTAACTAGAGGAGAAAACACATTTTTTTTAATGATTTATTCTACCACTTTGTCGGCGTAATGAATATGGATATCCATGCCAAATTACAGCTTTAGTTCTAAGTAGCAAGAGTCTCTGAGCTACGCCGCGCACAGGCAGACGGAAAGGACAGCCAATGATAAAACTACGAACCTTAAAAAGGCGTAATCTACCCGTTTTCTTATATTTTCGTGCTTTGTGTCTGCATGATCCTCCTACAAACCTACAAACGTAGCAATTTAAACGGGGCCTTCATGATATTAATATTTTTTCAGAAAGTTAATTCGACTTGACATTGCGTTTTCCGTTAGTACTTACTGCTCAATTAAAAAACCTTGTTTCCCTGTATTTACGTTTGAACTTCGCTGCCTTTTTTTTGCGATGTTATGTAACAGATAATTTAAATTGGCCTTTTGTTTTTATCTCGGCCTAGCACGGGTTCATGGTAGGTACCGATAAAACGTAACGCTATAAAACGGCGCCTTAAGCATATTCCCTTTCGAAATCACGTTTCCCCGGCTAATATGCAACACATAGCAGACTTTTTACAGCTTGGAAAATCGTAATTTACTCGTACTCTTTTATTAAGGATGTTACTTTGTACGTTGAGGGTATTAAAAATTATGTAATGGGATACGGGTATTTACGTGACCCAGAATCCAAAGCCAAATTATACTCGTAATAAGTCAGATTTTTAGCCTATTATAAAAGTTGACCGATGGTCATCATCTTTAAGAGTATTAGTCTGTTGGAAGGCAAATTACATAATAAAACCGGGCAAGAGCGTGTCGGACACGCCCGATAGGGTTCCTAGAAGCCATTACGAAAAAGCCCTGGCATAGATACCTAATTTAAAGGTATTTTCATCACACCTATTCAAAACCAGTGTTAGCAGAGCCCTACTCCAAAGCAAACTGTACGCAGTGTGAGGTCAATTTATATCGGTTACTTACATAGACACACATAATTATCTATTACTCCCAAACCTGTAAAGCCTGCTTATTTCTGATAGTTTTCCTTTTAAATTCACTATATGCACTACTGCTCTGATTTTTTTCACATTTCCAAATATAACAGTTTCTCTGGTAGAGGGGCTAGAGGGGACACTGGACTCCAACAAAAATGACCACTTCAAAACTAAATATTTCGCAAACGAATAACTTTGTCGAAAACTGATTTTCGAGCACTCCTGATATTTTTGAAAGACCTATTCAACGATACCCCACACTATGGGATGGGATGGGCGAGAAATAAAAAAATCATCCCCACTTTACGTGTAGGGGAGGTACCCCAAAAAATTTTTTTTTTTATATTTTATCTCAGCACTTTTTCGGCCTAACTAATATGTATATATATGCAAAATTACAGCTTTCTAGTACCAGTAGTCTCTGAGCTATGCCGCGGACAGACAGACGGACATGACGAAACTATAAGGGATCCTTTTTGCCATTTTGGCTTCGGAACCCTAACAAAGCCTGTAGATAATCTTGACGTACGCTTCATTTAGTTAAGTAGCGAGGTAATTTGCCGATTTAACTCCTAAAAAAAGCGTCAAATGAACACTTAACTCTTAACTCGATGTTATATTAACTAAGTGAACGACGTAGTTAAGCAAGTGAACTGACTAAGAATATACTATGCTAAAAGCTGACTAAGTAGGTATAATCGCTTTTTAACAGAGTGTAAATTTAATGGAGCTTTAATGCCTGGCAGTCTACAGGGCTCATGGCTTGTCGTCACGTCTACGAAAGTAGAGCGAAAACTCTTCACGGCTTTTTTAGAGTTCCGCAGCTAAAACGGCAAAAACGGAACCCTTCATTAAAGCTTCGTCATGTCCGTCCGTCCGTCATGTCACAGGCATTTTAGTCGAAAACTATGACAGGTATATTAATTAAATTTAGAGTATAGGTGTCTTGTAGAAGCCGTAACTTAGTTTGGATGTTTAATATGTATATAAGTATGTATTTATCTATATAAGTATGTTTATCCGTTGTCTAGTACCCATAGTACAGGCTTTGCCTAGTTTGGGACTAGGTCAAAAGGTGTAAATTGTCCCATGATATTTATTTATTTAAATAGGTAAAAAAAAAAAAAAATCTTGGGAGGGGGGGGAGGCACTCCATACATGTAAAAATTGGAAACAAAATCAGCGAACATCAACGTGTAGCACATATTTCAACAGCTCTTTTAAAAACACTTTGAGGTTCCTAAGAATTTCGTTTTATTAAGCGGATATTTTTGGAAATAACCGCTCCTAAAGTTGCATAAAATTAGTCCCCCCCGCCTCTTATCTTCTATACCGCAGGTCCAAAAAATATGAAAAACATTACAAAGTTAACGCTTAATAAGTAAATACTTCCAACGAAAATTGTTTTCAATATGATCGATTTACCGTTTTTGAGTTAATGCCGAAAAACTGCGCGTCTTAACAAAAATACCTAAGTGCCATGAAGTATATGAAGATACCCCCTTTTGACCGGTACTCCAATTCTTTGTAGTAACGGTTACGGAACCCTAAACTAGGCATGGCCCGACATGCTCTGGTCCGGTTTTTTTAGTAGCTATTAAGAATGTACCCGTTGTACAGTAGACCTAATGAAAAAGATGAGAAGCGCATGGCTGACTGATAAATAAGAACTAAGCTTGTGCTTGTGCCGGGTTTGCAAGTTCACCCTACTTTAGTACAGACATATGGACGTTGTCATCGCTGTACGATGATGATGTGCTACGAAATTTATTGTGCCTCTAAAACTAACGCGTGATAAAATATGAAACACATAGGAACTCGATTCTACAGCAACAGCTATTTTAAAGCTGAGCTACTTACGCATCAATAAGGCAAGTCAACATTATTCCCTTTGCCGAACTGAACTGAAGTCCTACTGAACAATTTAATGCCAATTGGATGGCATTAAATTGTTCAGTAGGACAAAATTAGAAGTTATCTGATGTCATGTTCCTTGATTAAAATTTGCGCAGTAGCCTCTACATTTAGCGTCAGGTAAAGCAACTAAATTACGTATATCTTTAAATGCTATAGCATGCATCTTTATATTTTACAAATATTATGCATCGTAATGGAATATTACCAGTTTCATCACAAAATTTCGTGTACTCCATTATTTAACATCTCCCATCAAATTGAGTTTTAATCCTATGTTAGGTATGTTGATGGATCCTTCTACTTTTTAAAGTTAAATCTGGCTTTATCTCCCAACTTGTTTCCTACCAATTTTTAAAAAAATGTACTATTATTTCAAAATTGTAATCCACTGTCCATCGCTTTAATAACGGGAAGTAATGAAATTTCCGACCAATCATAATTTCAAGCAAAACCTCGTTCACAAAGAATTTGCGGTCCGAACGTAAATATTAGGCGTCTATATTGGTATCAATCCCCGGAGCAGTTCAATATAAAAGATGGGATAAGCAATTTGCGGGATTAATTGTTATTCGTCCGTCCATAAAACTTGAACACGAGGACGTGGCGGCCGCCATACATCAGGCTGTAGCCGACCGACGTTATTTGTCTTCGCAGGGCCGAGTGAAAAATTTAATCAAATCGTCATACGTGGGAACCGTGGGCATTGTTTAATTATTTAGGTTAGGTAATTACCTTGGTTTTTAGGGTTCCCTACCTCAAAAGGAAAAAACGGAACCCTTATAGGATCACTTTGTTGTCCGTCTGTCTGTCTGTCAAGATCCTTTTTCTGTGGAACGCGTGGAGGTAGCATGCGGTCCCTTGAAGCTGTGAAAAAATCAACCTTCCAAGTGAACGCAATCAAAAGATACAGTCATTAAAAATGTGGTTTCCATACAAATCGCCGTACTGAGAAAACCTAAAGGGTACTTCCAGTTGTTCTAGAAACTTAAAATTTGGTATGAAGGTAGCTGTTATAGCACAACCACTCCAAAAAGTCTCAAAATCTTAAATTCATATGTCTGTCTGTAGATTTCGCAGACCAATATAAGTTGACCCCACACTGCGTACATTTTGCTTAGGAGCAGGGCTCTGCTAACACTGGACTTCTTAAAACACTGGGGAAAAGCGTTAAAATCTTTCTACGGAACCCTCGTGCGCGAATCCGACTCGCACTTGGCCGGTTTTTTATAAAGTTGGAACAAGTTTGGGTTGGGTGGTATTTAATCTACTCATTTCGTCGTACACTGGTAGAGGTTGTGGGTTGTGGGCGTGGCTGATCGTGCACAACACAAACCATGAATTTTAACGGCGACTTTTGTAGGGAAATCTGCAGTTCACAGACAAAGCAAAATACACATGAGCTGATAATTTTCTTGAATATTTACTTATTTTATTATAATTTGATATGCACTAAAGTAGTAGGTAGTGTGGGGCAACCTACTTGTAGTTCTCAGCGAACTACAAGTATCTAGTAACTAGTTATCAAATTATTTCCAGAGAGTCAAGTGCAAATTTATTTATATTTGTGGCCACCTATAAAGACAATTTTAAAGATAGTATATGTATATAATTTAATGTTTCTTTTTAATTGTGGAATTTTTACCAAAATAATACCTACTAAAATCCAGTTCTCAAGTATTCACAATTGTCTTTTTATTATCAGTATTTTCTTCTCGGGACGACACTGAATAAACAAAAGAGAAAGTAAGAAATACCTTCGTTGATTTACTTCATCGTTAGCGATAAACGCTTTATTGAATTACTTAGAAAATATTCTATTGGGTCGAAGCGAATTCCATTACTTTTAAAAGAGATCGGTACGCAACAATTTATAAAATAAACCGATTGATCTTGAGTTCCGGAAAATTTATGATGCTCACACTCAGAGACGCTTGTATAAACCTTATAGGTACGTTAAGTTTAATTTTCGTATTTTTAAATGGAAGATTGTCACAGATAGAAAATTAACAAGTACTTAATGAACGCCAGCAAAGATGTAAATATATAGCGAGGACATAGCGAAATCTACAATGTGTTTTCTAACGTCTCCTAAATAAGCGTCAGCGTCGCCGTAATAGAATGGTAGGTAAACCTTTCGTATCATACCCACATATATTAATATTATTCGTTAACATACATTATCTAATCGTATCTTTTAAAATTAAATTATCTAATACATTTATGAGACGGAAAACACAGTTAAATTGGTTTTTCAAAATGTTTGTGAGGATAACGAGTTTATAATTTTATTTCAGCGTAATGCTTAGAAAATCCTTAACTCCTGGATCCTGAACAGTTTATAGGTACCGAATTAAAAACAAATTCAGATTTAGTCCCATTTTTTTTTATCAAAACAGACAATAAAATTCCTGTGTTCAATACTAAAAGAGGTGATTAAATACTATTGGTGGTACTACTAGAGGTGATTATACATATAGGTACCTATTATTAAGTTTATTGTTACTTTAAAAAGTTTTCGTAGTTTTATAATCTGTGTATGCAATAAAATAACACATAAAAAAAACATCCCCGTTTTACGTGTAGTGGACCTCCCCTACACCCCAAAAAAAATTTTTGTTCAAGATTTTATCCCAACATTTTTGGCCTAATGAGTATGTATGTCTATGCAAAATTACAGTTTTCTAGTACCAATAGTCTCTGAGCTATGCCACGGACAGACAGACAGACGGACATGACGAAACTATAAAGGTTCCTTTTTGCCATTTTAAGTTCGGAACCCGAGCATCACCTGCAACGAAACAGTTGTTGATATTGGAATAAAAGACGTACGTTAAGTGCAGAGTTCTCGGCTGGCAAAATAAAAGGTGCTAAGTATATAGTTACCAACTTGGGTATGACGGTCTTACCATGAGGCTAAAACAGTGAGTCGCGCGACGGCGACTTTTCCTCCCCAAATACCTTATCAACTTTCTTAGTTAACAGAACTATTCTCATTAATTCTAGTTGGATTTCTTTAGGAATGATGAACACTTTTCTGGCTATTTCTCTTAGTAAATAGTCACACATAAAACATAGCTTTTACTCGCTGACTTTGGCGGTAGGACTTGGAAGTTCATCTAGTGCCTAGTAGCACTATATTTTTAAAACCAGCGCGAAAAAAGTTAAACGTTTTCATCATTGAAAAGGCCGTCTGCCCATCAGTTGAAAATAAAATACAATAAGGATCATCTCCGATAGTGGGCACCCGCCTTATTTCCATTTCCTTGAAAATTAGTCTTTAAGATTTTCAAACCTTCTAACCTACTTCTACAGTTGAAGGTAGGTATTTGATTATTTTACTCCATACCTACAAATAAAAGATAAAAAGTGTTCACACACACACACACACACACACACATACAGTAAGGTAACTTTATATACTTACCGATTAATCGAGCTTTTTGGTCTGTGGTTTCTGGCAATATATGTGCCCCCCCCGGACACCAATATATAGCACAAAAGGAATCACAAGTACGTTGCCTAATAACTAATACTTTTGCTAAACCTTTCTACGAACTAAAAACAATTACTTTGCTCACCCGCGACCACTACTGACAAATAGTTATATCTGTGCGTGTGTGTGTGTGTAGTGGAAGTGGTGTCATGTTGAGCGGTTGTTGTTGTGCTTCGTAAATGGCCTCGTGGAGAGTGCCGAAACGCGTTTAGTTTAGTGGTGGTGGTGATAGTTGGGTCTGTGTGGCATGTGTTGATTCGTGTAGCAGTGGAGGCGGAGGTATTGCATGGAAACATACATTTGCCGCACAGATATAACTATTTGTCATTAGTGGTCGCGGGTGAGCAAAGTAATTGTTTTTAGTTCATAAATATGGACCTCCGCAAAGTAACGCCTGATTCAGTAAATTATTTAAAACCTTTCTACCTTCTAGGTGCGACATACGAAGTACTTACACACAGAAGTACTTACGTCTCGCTACCGCCGGGTCGTGCGCTCCCATAGGAAGAACTACGAATTAGTCAGAAACAAGTCGGGCTAAACTCGACTTACGTGAGTGATCCGTTTTATTTCACTATAAGTCGTATGATACCTATTGATTGATATTAGCTAGCTATTAAATTGGTAAGTATAGTATAGGTGTGCCTTCGACTAAAGCATACTTAATTAATTACGTGTGCAATTAATTTATTAAATAAATAAATACCACGGGACAATTTGACACCAATTGACCTAGTCCCAAACTAGGCAAAGCCTGTACTATGGGTACTAGACAACGGATAAACATACTTATATACATATTAAACATCCAAGACCCGAGAACAAACATTCATATTCATCATACAAACATCTGCCCCGACCGGGATTTGAACCCGGGACCTCAAGCTTCATAGTCAGGGTCTCTAACCACTAGGCTATTCGGTCGTCAAACCTAATCGTCGTTAATCTACCTAGATGTACTCAGGTGCCTACCTTTCTAACTACAGCCGATCCGTGTACAATCAAAAGACACGTAGAATGAACGAAAAACTCTTCCATTCTGATATTTCATCCTAAAAAGCATAAAGTATTCCATGCGGCCCTATTTATGACAGAGCCAGCGATCACATTGAAATTAGTTTCACAAATATTTTTGCGGTGCCGCACTTGCCATTATTAAACCATTATTGCCTCGTGTTTTAGAAATTCTGAGTTTAGGAGTCCATTTTTTTACCATCGATCAATCACAGCTAGTTCCTCCTACATCTAGATAGAGTATCTACAGCTATTTCAATAAAAGAATGAGGAGCGTCGGATTTATATTTCCGCTCCGGTTCTCTATAAAATTTTGCTTACAAACCCTATATGCTTTCCTATTTTTCCTGAAAACCAAAATACCTATTCCAACTTGTGTGTGTTTAAATCTCGACGGTGATCTTCTCTCGGCTACGATGAAACAAATTAACGGAAAATAAAGTACCCTTTGGAAAAGTGTTCTTTCCACTTTAATCAGGAATTCCAATTAATCAAGCCGAGTTAAGAAAATCAAACTTGAAAGTAGATTAAGTGAATCGTCTCACTGTATCAGTCTACGATGCAAAGTTCTCAGTCAATTTGAGACGAGATTGTGGATTGCGTTGCGCATCGCTTTATTGGTAAATAAATTTAAGTTAAAGTTAAATTTATGTAAATTTTTGTGGGAAATGACTTTGAACGTTTGTAAATATGTTGGTACCTAAGTAAATAGTGTTATAGGATTGGACGCGCATGTCTAAAACACGGCTGCTCTGAGGATGCTATAAGGAAATTGACATAGTTTTTAGCTACAGCTAAGCGGTTTAGTAGTTTGACTATTTAATTGTTCCAGGGCCATGTTTTATAAAGCTTTAGGAACTTTAGGTACCAGTATGTCGGAGATGAATAAAAGTCCTAATTGAAGTTGTAGAGAAGACGAGAGATGAGAGAGATTTATTTACAAAGTATTTACAGATATAAAAAATTTAGGTAGCACAACTAGCTGTACAGACTAAGACAAAATATAAAATAGTACCTCTCGCTCTAAATGAGCGGGAGGGATTGAGCGAGCGAGAGGCACGCGAGGAGTAGCGCGGCGCGAGACCGTGCTCGCGTTTCTCTATAAATATAGGTCGCGGGATAACCGCGATCTTTTCCGCGGCGTCCGTCGAAGCGATCACATGTAAGTCACTACACTGCTCCGGACTTCGTTGCGCGTATCGACGTGTGTATGTACTTCGCTTCGTGGCCTTCGTGATTGCTTGCTCCGTGGGTGTGCTGTACGTCTGTTATGCTGCTGCGACTGAATATTGAAGATACAACAACAACTGTTCTTTTCAGAACAATCATGTTTCCACGACGTCATTATAATTGTTCTTTTCAGAACATCGATCTAGCGGTCGCGTTTCTTTGTAACAACGTCAATATCACCTACAAAGCTACAAGTTACAATTTATAAGCGGAAGTATCTTTCTAACAAAAGCTTTATAAAACACGGCCCCTAGTAAAACATGACTAGTGTCGACCGAAGATTCGGTTTCGGCAAGTTTCGGCATCAGTTTCGGTTTTGGCAGAAAATCTGCTGAACCCTCCGCAGCACCGAAACTGCTTTCGTGAATAAAATGATAGTTTTGTGGTTCTGCTGACTTCGGGCCTTCGGGTAAGTATATGACTTCGTGTGTCACCAGCTGAGTTCGACGGCCAGTCCGGCGTGATTGTGTTGTGAGTTTATTCTGTTATTTCTCGCGCATAGTGTGTTTGTTTACTTGTTTACTTGATTTTAACTGTGATAAAACACGTAGGCATAGCGTGTGCGAATTGACGAGACTTGTAAGTCAACGCAATAAAAGACAACGTATTTCCGTACAAATTGCCAGGAAATCAAAACCTATAGGGTACCTACCTACTTCCAGTTGTCCTAGAAACTTTAAATTTGATATTAAGGTAGCTCTTATAGCATGCCTAATAAGATAGATCTGAAAATCTTAGTTTTTATGTCAGTGAGTATGTAATAGATACTTTACCTATGTCAGAGACCAACATAAAATTTTATTATCCCATGCTGCGTACATTTATTTATTCCTTTGGAGCTGGAGGGCTGTGCTATTACTGGGCTTCTTAAAACACTCGGCAAAAGCGAGAAAAATCTTCAACACTCGCTTCCCGTGATAAATAAACTATTTAACATAGGTAGGTACTTTTACCTACCTACAAATTTGTACGGAACCCTCGGTGCGCAAGTCCGACACGCACTTGGCCGGTTTAATTGACATTATTTTTAACAGTTTTACGCAATTTTAATGAGTTAATTATGTATGAGAATAACCTTGGTAGTTTTGTTTTTATTTGATAGGTTTCTGTAAGTAGAAAGTGTAGAAAATTAGTAAGTAATATGTAAATGAAAAAAAAAGTATTCCAACGAATTGCGAACTCCTCCTTTTTTTCAAGTCGGTTAAAAAATAACACGAGACATGCAGAAGGTGCATTTTCCGCACGTAAAAAAAAACGTACCTGTTCAGTGAAATAAAAGTAGGCCGCACCAATTGGACCTTTCCTTAAAGACATTATTATAGCTAGTTAGCCTGGAAAACTTGTATGCTTCACGTCTCACCAAGTAAGTCACTCGGAAAGTGATGAAGAGCGTACAAGACCATTGTCAACACATATCTCCATGAGTCCTAAGCTACTCATTTGTCTCCGAAATACATCTCCATTGTTAACGCGCTTTAAACACGCACGATTTAGCCCCTCCGCATGTCATACGTCTCACATTGAGTACTCGTGCTTGTTTTCGTAGGTACCTATTTATTTAAGTCATTGTGAGTGAGTTAATACGACAGTTAATGCAAACAAGAGCTGTATGTACACATGACCCCAAAGTGAACGTAGGCCGAGCACGAAGTTAACGAATTCTGCGTAACGTTCACTTTCAAGCTAATATTATTTAACACGAGAGTGAGCGGGACGATACGAAACGAACTTCGATTTTCGTAGTATGGGGGCTCATAGGTACTAAATTTTAGTTCCAAATACGCTCACGGGCGGGCGCTGTTCCAAACGTCATACAAATTTCTCGATAACGTTTAATACTAGATTACGTTACGCAGGTCACAGAGTACCTTTTTATAACTGACGCAAGTTTCGAATTTTCGAATGTTCGTACTCGGGCCTATTTATTATTGCCAAATAAAAATCTTTCCCCTGTCAAAATGTCGTAACATTGTCGTAAGATTGATTTTTGCCTGGCCCGTGGGAAATATTTTTCTACTAGGACTATACTATGATACTATTGTGAATATACATTTAGTTTTTTGCTAAGCCGCCTAGATTGGTGCAGCCTGGAAAAGGATTAAAACTAAAATCGGATTATATTTTTTGCTGCAAGACTTATGTGATTGTCTAAGGGTAGTCTGGTGTAAAATGATATTATTTTGACACCAGTCATCAACCCGTTGTTTAAACTTGAAGTTATATATATACATTGACAATTCTCTATGCGGATATTCTATAGTGGTCGGAGGCTTGCCGAATGAAGGCGTGTTACATTGTTTCTTTTGGGATTGTGCAAGACATTGACACAATTTGATGTGGTCTGCGTACGACCATCTAGATATTATAGATAGTCCTGCCTGTAAAACCTGGCTTTATAACCTGGAAATGATAAGACGAAATGAAACAAAGTGTAGATTAAAATGTTACGAGTATAATATAAAATACTTTTATCAACTGAGACATAATCCTAGGGAATCTACAGCGATATTTACATCAATAAACTGACCAAACTATTGAGCGAGTAACGAACGATATCATCGTTTACATTATATTAAAATTTATATACTCAATTTGTAACAAAAACATCGAATCGTTAGTCGCCCAAATAGAACGCGGTCAAACCGCCGACGAGTGAGTTCTGACAATTTCATTGCTCTAGAAATCTATTACTTTGTGATATATGACAACGATAACTAACATTGGTTTAATACGATACACACTGAAAATCGGCGCCAGTTCAATATAACTGTGCGCGAATGCTATGGAATAAACACTTAGATATGAAATACCTACACTGCCGTAAAGACAATTCGAGGGGAGGGGAAGAGTTCAGACTTGCTTAAACGGAAAAATAACATAATTACTAATGTGTGCTTTCACTTTTCCACAGAACTAAGGGTTAGCGTGGAGCGCGGCGTAGGCTCTCGCCACCTCGCCGATATTTAGGGTTCTCTCACTCGCGAATATTTTAATCGACTAATGCCTGGTGAGTCACCAGATGGAGCAACAACTAGTAGAAAGTTCGGGAAATCTAAAGGATCACTAAAAAAATTACCTGTGATTGTAAAGTGAAAAATGTTGATTTTAACATACTTAACTAGAAATAATGTCCAGAATCCAAAACTTAGTTAAATTCACACACAAAAAGTATGGGTGTTCTGCTAATTACGGCAAGGTTTCTTTTTAATTGCTGCACCATATTGCTTGGTAAACTGTGATATTATTTCGGCAATTCAAACAGGCCGTGTAAGAGAACCCTAACAAGCAAAGCACGGCGTGAAGTGAGCCTCGCCGCAAGCATCACTCGCTGGCTCTGACCATCGGCCACTCAGCCGGCTCAATCATCATGCAGCCGCGGCTCCGGGAAGCCGCGGGCGCTGAGCGGGTCCGGCGCGGGCGAGGCGTGCGGCGCGGGGGACGCGGCCGGCGACGCGGCGGGCGACGCGCTGCCCAGCGGAGAGGGCAGGGTCGCGTACACGGTCGGCCGCGGCGGTTGGTACGATGGCGCGTAGGAATCACTTCGGGGATTGTAGAATGGGGAATCATCAGCGCTGGGGTCGAGGTTGGGCGAGAACGGCGTAGCGGCGCCGCAGGACGGCGCGTCGTCGCTGGGCCGGTACGCGGGCGCCACGGGCGCGTACACCGGCCGCCGCGCCGGCGAGGCCGAGGCCGAGGGCCGGTGGTGGGACGACGGCGCGTGCGCGTCTGACCAGCGTGCCTGCAACAAACAACATCACAATATTGCATGTTCCTATAATTTGCCGTAGACGTTTATGGTAAAGTAACAATTATAAAAGTGCCCAATAATTATAAGTCGGGCATGATCCGTCATATAAAAGTATTGTCATATTTATTTATCTCAACGATGAGAACTACCCCAGACATGTGACCTTTTGCAGTAAGCTAACGAATCAGACATACCCAGCCCAATCAGCCCATTCCATCGAACTCATGAAGGAGCGCACTAAAAGCGCGAGCGGAACGACGAACGTGGAATGTTCTTTATCTACATATCTCAACAAGTCATCGGAATGAGCAAACATTTAAGATAAGCGATACAACGCTAGCTCTTTCACCATTTAAACTTCCGGCAACTGGTAATCACAAATCCCTCAATATCATAACAACATCCTCGTACCTTGCTCGGCGTGAAGTCCCCTTTGACATACAGCTGGATGGGGCGACGGAACCCCTTGCTCGCATGTTGCGGTACCCCAAGCACACGGCACTTGCTGAACCCCACTTCTGGGGACAGTAAGAACTCGCGGAACTTGTTAGGGAAGAGCTCGATCGAGTTGAAGTTCTCGTAGATCGTTGGCTGGAAAAATAAAAATAAATGAGTTTAGTTGTGATATAACTAACCTAAAATGGTGTTTATCTTAGTTTTAAGTCAGCTGAAGTTTTCGTTTTAACTTTTATTTGAATTGACAGAAACTAAGCAGACGGAATTGCGCGGCATTTAACGTAAGGGACCTCTTTTCGAGACGAGAAGTAGATTCACTTGCAGTGTTTATCTCGTTGTAGACAGGATTCTGATTATTATGAAATAAAATGTCTAATCAATTGGGCGTGAAGTCTCAGAGACTCCGCGTCGCATTTCGAGTCTCTCTTTCGTATTAATGTACTCTATACACACTTTGCACATTTGGCGGCGGGGCGAATTTCAAAAATTAACGGTGTGCTGCGAACTAAAACGTCTAGGAACCCCTTGGTCTAATCAATAATTGTACATGACGTAGTTCAAATGACGAAAAGCTGAAATATCGCAACACATACAGGGGCATAATAACAAAGTCTATCAGACGCTATTGTTTGTATATTCAACGACAAAACTAGATAGATATTACTCACCGTTAAACGCTTCTTCTTCTTATAGCTAGCCCAGTTCTGCGCTTCGATGACGAGCTTGCCCCCAGGGCGTAAGTCAGCAAACATGCGTCGGAAGGCGCGCTTAAGGCCCGCGTCGCCCCAGTTAAGGTGCAGCCACTTGGTGGTCGACAGGCAGAGGATCAGGTCGAACTGGGGACACTCGCCAGACCCTGCCGACATGTCTTCAGGAGGCACGAAGTTGCCCTAGGAATTAAATGATAATATAAACTTCAAAATAAGAAACAACCAAAAATTTAATGTTAAATTGCGCAATGAAAGTGCTAAGCATAGTTGGAATGTTGTGATTTTCAGACGACAATGATTGAAGGTTTGTCAGTCTAGATAATGCATATTATTGATAGTTTATTACCACAAAGTCTTAGTGTGTTCGACATTTTCGTGAGTCATAAGTCATAACTATCCATGATAGTCTTTGAAAACATACCAAATTTGTTTAAGTCTGTCATATTATGAATCTTTATGTAAATAAGTTACAAATTAAATACACGAATGGACCTTTTTGAATGAATTTACCTGCTTAAATTTAACATTATGCGGAAAAACGGGAGGCGTGGGCTCCGCAGTGTTGACCAGCGGGCCGTAGAGCATCGCCATGGACATCGGGAAGTAGCACTGCCCCGACTCCTGCTTCACGACCGCCTTCCGGTTCTTGCGCGGCCTGCGCAGTTTCCTCGCAGGCAACTTCTTCGAGTCCTCGCTCTGTTTTTGCGCGGACGCGCTACAATCCTCGCACTTCTCCTGACTGCATTTGTCGCAGTCACCCTTTTTATCGTCTTCCACTTCCGGTTTCTTATCTGCGTCCGTCTTCGGCTCCGCGGGAACGGGGACGAATGAGCGCAGGTTCTTTCTTGCTCTACCTGAAATGCAGAAGTAAGCATACATAGTTGAAATTTGACATTAATTTAAATAAACATTACGCTAATATCCTTGGTGTGAATTGAAGTAAGACCAATTACTTCCCTAAGCCGTGACCGCACGTGCAAAACAGCTACGTCTATGCATGAAGACATACATTAGTTGCATAAATGTACCTGTTTAGCATGTGTTGTTGCAGACTAGGTAGCAAAGTACTTAATAGCTTTCAGTTCGTAAATATGGTCCCCTGCAATATAATGCCTGATTCGATTAATTATTATCCTCGATACTCCTACGCCTCTGACGACTATTATTGCCTTGCACAATAACATGTAATGTATTGGTTGAATAGTATTCTTGCGAAATACTCATATTAACGGCTCGTACTTGTTATACAGTCGCCATGTCACAGAGATCCAGATCAAATAAAGTAATAGTATGTTGTCTATTTCAAGAATTAGCAAAATTGCGGTGTGTCAGAATCTCACAATATGAAATAACTATCTAACTGCACTGTGTTGATAGAGTTGAGATTTTGGGCCTAAAACTTATAACTTATAAGTAAGAGAAATGCAAAAGAAAGAGTTGAAAGTTTTAAAAAATCAGGTCAACTCTGAGTCTGGCATTAGGAGGGGAAAAGTAGAGTAACAGTCCTTACCAATAAGAACCGGGTCAATGTCTATTCCAACAACAGACCTGGCACCCAAGGTCCTGGCAACAGCGATGGAGATATGGCCAACATTGCAGCCAATATCCAGAACATCCTTATGCTGGAACAGATGACGGTGCATCTCAAACACTTGCAGGCGAACATCCATTTGTGCATTCAAGTTGCGATATCCATAATACCTGGAAAATAGAGTGCATTTCTAATTTGGGTCTGACAGTTTAATTTATACCCTACCAGTCATGTTCAGTTCACAGTTCCAATCACAAGCAAGATATTTAAAAAGCATGAATATGTTTTATTTAATTCCTGCCAATTAACCCCTTGTATGCTTAGTCATGGATCCATGCCAAATTTAAGGCTATCTTTTTACCCCACTGCGAAACGCAAAGAAGGGTAATGTGTTTAACAGCCTATGTATGTATGTATTTCAATTTTTTTTGCAAACTCCCAAATTAGTAGGTATTAAAGACTTGAATACAGTTTTTTTGTTACTTCCCAAATATGACGGGTTAAGTTTCATTGTATTGTGTAAACTTTGGTATGAAATATTTATGCTCAGGGAATAATTGTAAAAAATAGCATAGCTAATATACATTACTAACATACAGTACTTAGTAACCATGTATTGCTTGAAATAAAGTATTGTTGATTCAGAAGCTAAGTTCATTATGCTCTTCAATCAAAAGTAATGAAAATACACACAAGCCAAGTAGCAAAAAAGCAATATTAAAAACATGTCTTGACTAACATTTGGAAAGAAGCTAATGCCTAATTTAATGAGGAACCTTCATTTGCTAAAGACTGCCTCTTCAACTCTAAGTTATCAGTCTGTTAGTACTAATTATAACAATTTTAAGTGTATTAACACAAGGAAGACTCTATGATCAACAGGTATGATCATAATTTTCATCTTATTATGAAGTAACAAAATCAAAATTAGAACAGTAGGTAGATTAAATTATGATCACACCTACATAAGGGCGCCCCACAGGTTAAGAGGTATTAGAAATCAGGGTTAATGTAAATAAGGACTTACCTATCATAGTTTCCATACTGATATTTTGAGTTCTTAGCGTGAAATGTAGGCAACTTTTGTTCACCTTCAGTCTTACTCTGTTTGTGAGGCGAGACGGGGCGCTCAGGCGGAGCCTTGCGGGGCTGCGGCCGGGCACGCATCCACGACCCCGGTTGCGGTACCACAGGGCTCACTATCTTATCCAATGAATCCATCCGACGCAACTTCTTACAATCTTTGCCTTTTTGAACATTCTCACTCTCACTGCAAGACCTCTTTCTAGACTTGGATGTTGATGGCTCAGGCGGAAGAGGCTCTTTGATACCTTCTGGATTCTCATCTTTTACCTTAACATCAACTTGAGTGTTATCAATGTTGTCCGTGGTCCGTCGCCTCAGTCGGGGCTTCTTACGTGGTTTGCGCCGTTGCATTTCAAGTCGCTTTTCATACTCATCATTATCCAATGGCTCCATGAGATTCAGAGGATCTCTGATATTAGGCGGGATAATTACATCTATTTTGGCTTTATGCCGAGGTGGTGTAGGCAAAGGAGATGATTCAGGAGTCACAGCATTCATTGCCCTGTTTATATCTTCATCTTGTAGACTGTTTAGATTTAGAGGATCAGATATGTTGCCTCCTAGCAGAAACTTAGTAGGTGGAATGAACGCCTCTTTGCGAGGTCTTTTATATGGAAGAAAGAACTTTGATATGGAAGGAAAACTTTGTGCTCTTTTCCTGCCTTGTTTAAATTTTGTGCCCGCATAGTGAACTCTACGCACTGCACTTCGGTCGGAGTTGTCTTTAGAGGGTAAATGGCCCTTTTTACCGTGCCGGAATTTTTTCTTCCCTTTTTTACCCACACCCGCAGGAATATCTCCATCTTTCACAGTACTAGTGTCGCACACCGACTGGTTCGCTGAAATATTCACTGAGGACTCGGTGGTATCCACGACTTCACTTTCAGATACTTCACCAACCAGTTCGTTTTCCGCGCTTTCAACTTCACATTTACTCTCAGGAGCAACAGTACTTTCTTCAAGACTACCCATCGCACGTTTACAGAAAATAGTCATCAATTTACATGTTAAAATAGAGATGTTCAAAACTTGAATTTACCGCCATTGGGGTTCTCTAACCAGAATGTGCAAGGCCTTCCATCCGTCACTGTTATAAACAGGTTAACAATGCTGTTTGTTATTGTTAAAAGAAACGGATTTTGAGTATTTTAAGTTGTAATAGTTATCAAATTAGATTGTAAGAACTATTTCAATAAATAATATGCACTCACAACAGCGATACGCTAAAAACAACACACTTTCCAATTAATTCGCACCACACGCAAACCAGCAGAAATAACAATTTCGACAATTTGTTCACGTTTTCGTCAAACTTACCATGTCAATTCTCTTTTTGGTAAACGCTCATCATTGGCCGGTAAGTGACATAGCGATTAAAAAGGACCAATAGTAGCTTTGCTTATTCATCTTTTAACAACTGAGAACGCAGTAAGCCAATCAGAATGTTACCAGGCATAGAGATTTTTACGTTACCACGGGGGAAAGTCATAGGGTTTTAATGGGGATATTTTTGTACTTCAATGTTTTTGTATAAATGATTTAAAGGAAGATTAAACTGTAAATATACAGCTGATTTTATTATAAACCTTCGAGCTTAGCCATCCAAGGAGGGAACGCTGATAGCGTCTTGGGTACGATGCCGTACTATGACCAAAGGGACTTCTTTTTTTTTAAAGTAGTTTTATTTTAGTTTTAATTTTGGATAGAAGTGTAAGGATTTATTTTGCTGTTTCAGTTTAGTTTTTGGTTAGTACTTATCTGTGTGCTGTGTATGTATTGTTTCAATAAAGGTTAAATAAAGTATCAATGAAACTCATATTATAACACGACGCTGGCAGAAATAGTCTCTCAATGGGTACCGGTTGCCACACATGGGGAACTTAGTTTCCCTGATAAGAAGAAGAAACTCGTTTATTTAAAAATATATAAATGATTACATGAGAAATTAAAAATAAATTAACATGAAACTACCATTAGATTGAATCAAAGTGAAATTAACGGATCACTCACATATATCTTCCAACAAAGAATGTGCTCATGTAGCAGGGGCGAACCGTGAATTTTTGAGGCCCTGGGCGCAACTCCTTGGGGCGGGTTTCTTGGTGAATGAAGAAACTGCTGTTTTGATATTATCTCTGGGAGCCCTTTATATCGACGGAGCCCAGAGCCGCGTTTTATAAAACTATAAGTTACAATTTACAAGCGGAAGTCTCATTCTATCACCTTTTGTTAGAAAGAGACTTCCGCTTGTAAATTGTAAGTTGTTTATAAAACACTGCCCCGGCCTACAGCCCAAAAAAGCCCTATGTAGATCCAGAGAAAGAAATCTATCTAGAGAAAGGATTAAAAATAAATTTGAAACATGTCGGGTTATAGCTATGTTGCTCGATACATGACTGATCAGTTTATTTTTTTACAATTTCTTACCAACTTTGCTCTTTTTGCAATTCTTTGATGAAACTTTCCTATGAACCCATATTTTAATTAATGTTCTTTACTGTGATAATTTTACTTTGGTGTTCTTATTTTAAAAATGTCCTAGGATCAGTCAAAGAGAACTTTGAGTGAAGAAATAATTGGCGAAAATAAGCAAGATACTAAAAATATAATATTTCAACATACAACACGACACTGGCAAAAATGGTCTATCAATATAAGTACCGATTGCCATATATAAGAAACATAATTTCCCTCATAAAAAAAAGGAATCACTACGTTAAACTGGCAACACTCATTTAGCGTCACTTTTGAATTTTGAAAAGAAAACGTCCGTTGTAATAATTCACAAAAGTTGAATAACAATCGTTTGTTTAACGGGTTAATATAATCGATTTTATGTAATTTTCAAGTGAGTATGTGATATATTTCAGTGTATATAGTCTTAACAAGCGTCAAGAAATATAATACGCAGTTGTCTTGACTTGTATCATAGGTTTCCGAGTGATAAGATTTAAAGTGTGATTTTACAGTTCCTGTGATTCTGTATCCACAATAATACAGTATGATTTATATTTAGACCAAGAAAACTCGAACTTTTCACTGTTCTGAAACACTTAGCTAGCCATGTATTCATGGCATTAGGTTTTCACGCATAGTTTTGTACTAAAGTTATCTTCTGCGTATTTACTTCATTTTGAATTAATTTTATCATGTGGTGTTAATATAACAATGTTATATTAAGTTTTTCCAAAATATGTGTTTTATAACACTTCTATCAAACTTCTTTTGCCACTAATTAGTTAAAATAATATTGGTTGTGTCTCAAGATGCTAAGAGTTGCTCTCGTCTAGATCAACTAGAATGTCTAGAATAATCAAGTTTTTTGTCATCCAGGGACATCGTGATAGCAACTTCTACTGGTCTTGCTGGCATAAATATTTTTTACAGAGGTAATGTTTAACTGTTTATTTATCTTGTGTATTAGTTGCTAGCATGCATTGGTATAACTAAATTTTAATTTATTTGGATTAGTTTATATATCTAGTTAATACTCAGGTGGCATATTGAGAACCAATGTAAATTTTGTGAAATACTTGTTTGTACATGATAAGAAATTTATTAAGATGATTAATCAAATAAGTACATTTATGATAAACAGTGAAACATGTTTAACTTTATTCAATAGGCAGTTAACAGTCAAAAACATACTAGCATTTTGATAATTAAATATTGATTTATTTCAGATGTCAAGAATACCCAAGTTACCAGTTGTAGCAACAAAAGAAAATAAACCTGGTCTTCTTAACAGACGTCCCATATCAAGAACATTTGTCAATGGTCTTAGTGATACTGACAAAAAGAATTTATTACTACAACACACCAAAACAAATGAAGCTGATAAAAAGAATTTATTACAAAATAATACCAAGCCAGCTGTTGCGAATGGACCATCTTCATCATTAACTGGAGCCCGTCTCAAGAGGACTGCATCTGCTCCTGCTCCTGGCACTGCGCCAGCCAAAGTAACGAAAGTTGAAAGGAAACCCACAGTTGCTCCTAAGATACCACCATATGATTATAAGGCGAGATTTAATGACTTGCTAGAGAAGCATAAGGTGATAAAGAATGAATATAATGATTTGAAAGATAAACATATTGAAGTTGCAGATGACTATGAAAAGATCAAAGAATCTGGTGAGAGCAGTGCACGAGAAAGAGACATGTTAAAAGACAAACTGCTGAATACTCTGAATGACTTGAGAGAAAGGACAACTGCATTAGAAAGCATTAAACTTGACTATGAAATACAGAAACGGGAGAATGAAGAATTGGTGCATAAAACAAAAGTTCTAGCTGAAGTAACTTTTGACTTAAATAAAAAGACATCTGAGTTTGATACTCTTGACACAGAATTCAAGGATCTGACCAGACGTCACAATGTTCTCCAGAAAGAGAACAAAGTACTCAAAGAAAAATCTGAGAAACTTGCTACCTTATCTGCAGATTATGATAAACTGACTGTTGATTATGAAGAAGCAAAAACTAAAATACTTAAGTATGAAACTGATGTGGAGAAATTACAGAACATTTTGGCAGGCATGTATCAGGGTCAAAGAGACCTGAGAAACACCATCCAGGATCTAAAGGGCAATATTAGGGTGTATTGCAGAGTAAGACCACCATTAGATTCTGAATTAACAAAACCATTGTTCAACCTAAATGTTCTTGACGCCTGTACAATAGAAGTTGAAAAAGTGGAGTTAAACTCCTTGTCCCAATCTACAAGAAAAGGAAAATCGCAGCATACTTTCAGCTTTGATGGTATATTTACACCCCATTCGACACAAGAAACAGTATTTAATGAAGTTTCAAATATGATCCAGTCAGCACTTGATGGATACAATGTATGTATCTTTGCATATGGTCAAACTGGCTCAGGTAAAACTTACACCATGGAAGGTGGTTGCGGGTCTGAGCAATATGGCATAATACCACGAGCATTCAACTTCATGTTCACTTGTATGGAAGATTTGAAAAGAATGGGTTGGCAGTTAAGCATAACAGCTTCTTTCCTAGAAATCTACAATGAAGTTATTTATGACTTGCTGAACTCCTGCAAGGATCAGTTAAGTCACGACATCAAAATGGTTAACTCTAAGGGCACAGACCTTTATGTTTCTAACTTAAAAGAAGAAGAGGTGAAGAGCTCACATGATTTTATCAAATTGATGATATTCGCCCAACGTAACAGACAAACCGCTGCCACGCTGAACAACGAGCGTAGCTCTAGGTCGCACTCCGTCACACAGATAAAGATTTCTGCAATCAACGAAAAACGGAAAGAGAAGTATACAAGTCACTTAAATTTAGTAGACCTGGCTGGTTCAGAGAGTGGGAAGACCACTCAGAGAATGGACGAGACGAAACATATAAACAGATCTTTGTCAGAACTGTCCAAAGTAATCCTGTCTCTACAGACCAACCAGTCCCATATCCCATACAGAAATTCAAAGTTGACTCATCTATTGATGCCTAGCCTCGGTGGCAATTCCAAAACTCTTATGTTGGTCAATATCAACCAATTCGATGAATGCTTCGGCGAGACTCTAAACTCCCTGCGCTTTGCCACTAAGGTGAACAGTTGCCGAACAGTCAAAGCTAAGAAGAATCTAACCATGGTTGACACATAATTTTTGTTAGTTTTTCCTTATTGACATTTTATTGTATGTAATTTTAATACTTTAATGAGTCTATTGCATTTGAAACTTATTCTTTTGTAGAAGAAGCATTTAGAACTCATAGTTAGTAGAAGAGGTTTTAATGTTTATTGTTGATAGAGCATTAGATATATCTGAACACAATAATTGATAAGCGCGAAATAGAGTTTTGAAAAATATACTCGAGAATATTAACATCTTAACTGCATCGTCGCTACTAGCAATAAGTACTCGGTATCTTTAAAATAAAGCCTAGATAGCCTGATGTATCTAACGCTGATTGTACTAGAATTTTTGCTTTAGTTGTCTAAACACTTTATTTGATAAACACGAATAATAATTATGTCGTTTCTGTAATCATCGTTATTAATGTTAATATAATGTATTGATAAAAGGTATTTGTTTCATTTCAGAACATATCAATATCATTATTCATAATCATAATAATATGTAGTTATTGACGACAGCAGCAAGACACTTCATTTTGCCGCGGTCGTTAAAACTTTGACATCTCATCGCTTTGCTGTCGGGGGGATTCTGTCTAATGCGCTCCGCTCAGCTTCACTTGGCATTCGCCATCTCTTCCTTGCACGACCTTGTACCGTTTGACAAAAAGTTAGCTGATGCCAAAGCGAAGCCGAGTGCGATCTAAGCTTAATCGCATTGACAGTCGCAGCCATGTGCTATCGAACCAACTGATTCGTGATCCATTGTCGAACCTTTTCGTAAAACGTTATAGGTTAGTTATTGGCATAAATTATCTCATTGCAACTGTGACATTGCTGCTTAATTGCCAAGCAGTCTAGTAGACAACCTAGAGAGTTGGAGACTGCGATGCGCCAACGTATAGAATTTTGCAAAAACACTTCTCCGTTACTCGTGAGACAAGTGCCTTATGGGGTGAAATTGGAAGAGCGTGCCATCCTATCTTTGAATTTGTTTGAGGTGATAGGTCCTTGTGTCATTATCATTATTTCATTGTTACAAAACCTTTCACCTGCCTGGCCTGGCTGGCGCCTAATTCACCAACATTACAATAACGTCGGTTTACTTACAATGACAATTTGGGTAGGGGCCTGCTGTTAGCGACATCTAACGATCTTCAATATACTTACTTGCATTGCATGGTAAACTAAAGCGTGAAGCAGTAAATTGGTACTCATTTTACAGATGGCGCTGCTAGTCACATTTAAACTTTTGCCGGAAATCTATTACATGCAAAACTATATAGCTCTTATTTATGACGACGATGTAAGTAGCTTTTTTATCGACCGGCCTATAATTGGCTGTAGTAATGTTGTTGCTAATTTTTTTTTATATTTACAGGATATTTTCATCTCACCAAAAAAAAATGCAATCTAATTAAATAGATAACTTATGGATTTTTTTTTATGATTAAGTGTAATTAAGTAATCGAATTTGTCTGAACAAAGCCCCTAAATAAATAAAGATAAAAAAAAACGAATTTATAAATCACTAATATAACGGAGTATGAGAAAGAAAGAAAGAAACCATTATCATCACCAGCCTTGTTTACATCACATTGCTGGGCAGGGCAGGGCTTGGGCTATACTTAGTCACAGAAAAACAGATAGTCTAATAGTTCCCATGATTAACCACGCACGTTTAAATAAAGATTTGAAATAAAAAACAATCATGTCAGCTAGATCATATTTCTACCCAGGCCAGGTACAAAATTTTCTGTTTATGCGCTTTAATATTCTTTCACTTGGGTAATAATGATAAGTTGATGAGGAATAATTAAACAAAACTACAGAATAAAAGTTATGTTTTTTTTATTAATACAAAATAGGACTAGATCAAGAAATAATCGCAATTTCTTTCAATTCACGAATAGCATAGAATTTTGTGTACATCTCGTTGCGGCATCTCGGGCGCTTGGAGACAGCTCAGGGCGAGCAGCGACGGCGTCGCGGGGCGAGTCCAGGGTCCTTCGGAGCGTCGCTCAGCGCGACACGTCGGGCTCCGCCGCGGCGGGCGCGAGGCTGGCCGTCTCTATTATGTCTATCAGTCTATCCAATCCGTAAAGAAAACCTTCTTCGTGGTTGCCTTGCTGCCAAGGCGCGCGGTGGGTCACTTCAGCCTCCTCCGGCACTCGCCGGGTCTTGGCGAAGTCTATCAGCCAAGCTCCGGCGCGCTCCTCGTCGTAAATGATAAAAATGCTGCTCCCAACGATCTCATGTTTCTTGAAGAAATCTGAACGTTCAAAGAGGTCTCTGATTTCGCGGAGGCGAGCAGCGATCTGGCGGCGAGCGCGATCGTTAATGCCGAGGAAGCGGGCCACCGTGGCAGCGAGCTGGTGCGGCGCGCGCACGTTCTGCAGGTCCGTCAGGGGAGGCTCGCCCGGAAGCTTGACGGCTTCGATGCGGAAGCCCTGCTCGGCCGAGGACGAGCGCTGCTCGCGGAACTGCATGTAGCGCAGCTTGGTGATGGCGCGCGCGGCGTGCTCGGCATCGGTGGGCGCGTCGGGGTCGAGACGCACCATCTTATCGTACAGATCGGCGCGGGCGCGCGCGTTACTGACCTCGTCCTCGAGGAACGTGCGGGTCCCCATCTTCACGTCCATAACGTGAGGGTCACGGAAGCCGTGGAGCAAGTCTTGGAGCTCTATGAAGCTCTCGCCGCCGTACTCGAGCTCGCGGTAGTAGCGTGGGATTGCGGAGCGCATGTGCGGGCAGGCGGCCAGGGCTTCGTAGGCGTCGCGCTCGGGGTTGTGGCGCGGGTGGTCGCCGGCGGCGCGGCGCTTCCACACGGTGCCGGGGCCCGCGGGCGCCAGCGAGCCCGGGTGCCCCGCCAGCTGGAACCATTCCGAGGAACGGGACTTCAGCAGAGCGTCGGACGCTGGCGCTGATAACTCTAGCGCATTCTGTGGAAAAATAAATTTATGATTAAAAGACTGTTGTAAATGCATCCTGCACGCTTGCATTTTGAATCAAGAATGCATAATATTAATATGTTTTCACATCAGAGTTACTTCCGCCGATTGAAATGTAATGACAATTAAATTATGAATTAAGGGAGGTACACTAATTAATGGCAATGGGTTGTTTAGTCATTGTACAATTACATAAACCTCTAATTACAAAATTATTTCAATAATTATTTAACTATAATTATTAAACAAAAATAAATAAAGAATACTTACAATAGCTAGGAACTTGAGCAACTCCGAAGGCTGCGCCGGCGAGGCCGGGGGAGCGGTGGTCTCGGGCGAGGCGCGGCGCCAGCGTTTGAACAGGACGCCGTCGTCCTTGCCGCGCCAGCGATCCTCATCCTTGCCAGGCACAGCGACCTGTGGACAACCAAATACACACGTTCAAACACCAATTGAATTTTCACAAAACACTTGTACACAATTTCAGGTATCAATCACTGCCAAAAATCCACACATGAGTGAAACGTACCGCAATAATTTTATTTGCGGCATAAAGTAGTCCGCCGGGGCCGAGGCGGCTCAGCACCGATTGGCGGGAAACACTGTTCATCTTGCTGGTGACAGTCATGGCGTGCGTGGGCGACGAAGGCGCGAACACGAGTGAGCGGTGGACAAGTACAGCGAGTACTGCGGACAGCGAGCGACGTGAGCGAGCGACTGCTGGCCTGCGAGTGATGCCCACTGGCAACGCCGACGCGTATTTATAGAGACCTCGGCTTTCTCGTGACGTAGGACGCTCCTCCGCCCGCGCTTCGTCTCAAGAGTTTTCCTGGCGCCTCGTATTTTTCACGAATGCCTACACATACCTCAAACTGCATTAATTGGTCCGCCTCCGACTCGGACAGTCGTTAGATCGCCTCATGAGACTTTCCGCATTAGATTTAATACAATTTTAGCGATCGGGAAGTTAATCTTGGCACACAGGCATTGGGCTATTGCAAACAACAGTTTCAGCAATTCTTTATCTCCTGGGTTTACATATCAAACAGATATATGGATTAAGAGCTGTAAATGTGACTATTTTAAAAAAAGGCTCTAGTATTAGCCCACGATAACATGTTTTTATGGTTTCTAAGTATCTTCATCAACGGATTGCGTTTTGCAATTGCTGCCCATCCGCAATGAGTCGCGGAGGTACCCCGCACCGCACCGCACCCTCTTTTATTGGGATTCCGAACCAGAAATTCGACTTGAAATTTGTATTAGGTTTAGATAATGCTTGCCCAAATATTTTGCTCATAGAAAATAATTAAAAATTTGTTTATTTTTACTGAAAGGGGGTAAAATTTCTAAGTGGACTTACTAGGTCAGATAGGGTAACATAAAATATGAAAGGGCTTTATATATGCACATTCTTAAACATTTTTCTTTTTTATGCCTTTTAGTTTTAAATTATAATAAAAAAAGAAAAAAAAACTTTCTCCGAAGTTTGCTCTATGATGATGGTTCGGAACCCTCAGTGCGCGAGTCCAACTCGCTAATATTATTTTTCTATTTGAAATGTATACATTTTTTTTGACTTTATTATATACAAAATCGTAGGATCTTTATATGTATTCAGAAAGAGAATCGTAACACATAGTCAATGTTGATGTGGGCGCTTTAATAACCTATCTAAAAAAATAGTGCGTAAGTATTTTTTTTACATTTAGATAAAGTGCGTTCAGGGTTCAAGTTAAAATTGCATGCATCCTGAAAAGAATGCAGTCCTGTTTCTTTGGGCAGTAGATACGAGAATAGGTAGGTATTAGGTACATAAGCCTAAATGTACCTATCCTTCTTTCAAGTTGATTTTCTTGGATATTTTCACGGTTTCTCTTATATAATGTTGTGGGTATGTAGATTACGTACCTATCAATTTACTCCTCAAACTACCCTATTGTGACGTCATCGCGACAAGAGTGCGGTTTCTACTAATTATCTAATAATGGTACTTCAGAGATAAAGTAGCAGGGCAGACAGACTATTTTACCAAGCCATAATAAACAAAAGTAGTAGTAGGTACCTAGTAGTTTAGGTAGATTTGACGGAAACGCCAGTGCAATGCCCGACTATGCAAGACGCAATGATAGAATGCATGTAGGGAAATAGGTTGCATCCTACCTAGGCAACCTACGCCCACGCGAAGATAGTTCACATTACAGTTTTGGGGAACTCGGTTGCTTAACGTAGACGTCTATAATATAACCATACGAGATGACAAGGAAGGGTTTAGAGGGTATAAAACTGTTTTTGTAGCAGCCGCCCGCAAAGCATTCTCGGTACGGTAGATAAGTAGCTAATAAAGTTCTAATAGCTCGTAAAGTAGTTCTAGAAACGGCGAGTGATACTAATGACATTAGCATGTGACTGTGTATGGCATGGCCCACCTAGGGTTACAGTACTTGTACTATTGTATTGTTGGGTTGTGCTGATGTCGCAGGAATTAATTAGGAAATATTATCATAGACTAACCACCATCCAAGATTCAGGTCGAATTTCGACAAGTTCAGGATTTTTCGATAACCATAACGTATCTTTTCCGCCCATCGCAAAAGGACCAAAACCGGCGCCAAGCTACCCTATTTGAACCTAGGTCTTTTTAACCGACTTCAAAAAAAGGAGGAGGTTCTACGTTCCACTGTTATGTTTTTTTTTTTTTATGTATGTGCATCGAGGCAATTGTAGACCGATTTTCAATTTTTTTTTTATTTGAAAAGGTATACTCCTGAGGTGGTCCCATTGTCACCAAGTCATGAGCTGATGATGGGATCCCAGGGAAATCGAGGGCAACCCTCAAATTTTATAGGCATGTATCATGTGTTTCATATATTTTCTAAGGCTATTCAAGTATTTAAGTCCGGAAGTCATCATCTTATGTTGATGAGCTGATGATGTAATGTACAACTCCTTAACGGTTAGGAGTTGGAGGATAATTCTGAAAATGTTAAATCAACGTAAAATTGTGAAATAAAAATCTTTTAACAAAAAAGTAAAACCGCCTTCAAAATAAACTTTATTTTATTTTATTTATTTATCATTATTTTAGAGGATTATTTTACGTTTTTTTAAAGGCGGTTTTTTTAATTGTTGATTACATTTGCGACATTCAAGTCTTTGTTTTAGTCAAGACTAGTAATTTTCAATCTGGTAACTCTACCCGCGGGCGGCGTATGCATGACGTCAGAGGACTCGATCCACGTCGCAGCGCAGGCGCAGCCGTGACGCGGCCAGGGCTGACGCGAGCACGAACTGGCTCACAACTAACAACAGACACAATACAAGTAGGTACTGTCACCAGGGATGTGACGTAGACGAAATCGTGCAACGTAAAGACATTTATCTTGACTAATCACACTTTAATAGCGCCTGCGTTTTTGCGTTGCATTCGGGCCGCCATATTAGCCTAAAGAGTTCATTACTGCTGAGTTGAGTACTGCATTACTTTACAGGCTACCTAGTTAGGTAGCCTGTAAAGTAATTCAGTATTGCCTAAAGTACAGATGCAGTACACAAAGTACCGTACTAACATCAAACATTCTACAGCCGCGAGAATACTTACAGGTAAAGCAAATCATATCAAATTTTTTGGGTAGCTTCTATTCTCTACGTTGGGCAACTTGTTCAAACCGATGATAAGAATGCAATTAAAATTTCCAACTCGTTATGTAGGTGCACATATTAAATAATATTTGTATCCTGGCTTATTTTCCTGTAACTGACGCATCATTCATAAAAGAGTTTTCCTGTCCGCCTTATAGGAAACTTTATGGCCGGACGATTTTATGACTTGTCGCCTTTATCGATAAGCGGTGTGATTAGAATATAATTTAGTTAGCAGTTTAAAGACAAAAAAAAAACTTAAATAATATTAGAAAGAAAGAAAGAATGACAAATCTTTATTCAACATACACAATTAACAAATATAAATAAAGAAATATTAATCAAAAATATTCATAATAATAATAAAAAAATAACAAATATTAGGAAGTTGAAGATTCAGTCATTGCAAAATCCCCGTGGGATAAGGAATAATTCAAACCATTAAATAGGTATTTAAGTAGATACGGCGGCTTGTGCTTGAAAATGACCTAAATATGAAATCGTGAGCAGGTACCTAGTTAACATTTAAATGTACCTAATAAAGTTTGAACAGACTTCAGAACTTGAAAGTTTTCTTTTGAAAAATAAGCACAATAAATACTTACCTAATACTTGATTGGAGTTGTCTGTTTAATTTTTAATCAGGAATGCGCATGACGTCGACTATGAGAGTAACATTAAATTAAAAGAGTCGTCTCACATTAACATTATTGGGACTGCATTCTTTGCCACCTAACAAGCATCAGCATCCCATAGACTCGTGGTCCTTTCTTATCTAATGGCCAATAAGGGTCCAGAACAAGAAATTCCAAATTTAAAATTTTATTTCACCGTTAATCCATAAAACATAAAAAGTGAAATGCAAGAGACAAATAAGCTTCACTTTACTTTTGTGCTCGCTATAACCAGCGATTGGTCATAAAATGTAAACTTATGTATCGTATATGGACTTAATACACACAGCGCCTAATGTGTGGGCTGATAAGCAGATATAATCGAGTAGGTATTATCCATAATAATCCGCGATAGTAGAATAGCGAAGGGTCAAAATATTGTTTTACTTACTTCGAATCACGCTAGGTAGGTAATTATATTTTTCTCTCTCGGTAAAAACACAATAAATTACACACGCAGGAACGCAATACTACAAATTGTAGATTCACCCCTTCCGTTGCATAGGACAGGTCAGGGTCATCGTGGTTAAGGTGCAGTTGACAGTTTGGTCACAAGTATGATGAAACTATGTACAAAAATATAGACAAATTGTCAAAGTTCGACTACTTTTTGGTAGGTATCTAAGTAGGTATTTAATTATCAACTAACTGTGAACATTAACTGGGTCAACAAAATTTTCCGAACAATTCCCCTTTTCCATAGTAAGTGTGTTTAGCAAAGTTTTAATTACAACGTTTATGTAACTTATAAGTAATTGCCTTTTCTTAAGACATTGTGAGTTTGTGAGTACCTATTATATTATGACGAGATCATTATTTGATTTGATATTAAAATGAAATAAGCCGCGTCTATACGGACGTATGGATATAGCGTAACTATAAGGGTTCCTTTTTGACTACGGAATCCTAAAAATGTAGATAGGTTAGCTGCGGTTCAAAAGTGGAGCTAACTACGAAAACTAGCGCACCCTGCCTAATCAGAATGATAACATGGTTACTTGTAAATTAATTTAGACACGCTGAGACAGGACAATAATAAAGCATGCACGAACACAGTGTCAAGTTAACTGGGCTACTTCGATAGTGTGGGACAATTTTTACGTCCCGCTAGTATACCTACTAGCATAACCAATTTACCTTTTTTGTAATTAGTAATACTTACTAGTAATACCTAGTAACTAAAAAGTACAAAATAAGGTACTTTAACCACTGGACGGGATGTTTTCAGGCTACACATTTCAATTTGTATGGAGCAAATCTCCCCTTAAGAAAGTGCAGTGCCGCGTATCTAGTGCATTATGCACAGACAGCGCGTGGCTTTAATGCACGTCTCGAGGCCAGGCGCGCACCGCACAGCGCACACGGATCGCCTTACCCTCGGCATGCATCGGCCAAAATTATGCAAACAATTGCATAATCATTTGTCATTGTCGAATAGAATTATCCCACCGAGGGAATATAAAACTGGGATAAAATACATATATAAATACAACAATGTTTTCGCGGAATAGTTATGTTGGAATAATAAGTCAACGGAGAACGCCTGCTTATATGTTTAAGGAAAATAACCAGCCAAGTGCGAGTTGGACTCGTGCACTGAGGGTTCAGTACCGTCTAACAAAATAACACCAATTAAAAAAAACTGTCAGTATGTCGCTACAGCGTTTAGTTTACCAACTTGCGATTGACAGACCGACGGACAAAGCATCAGGCGGTCAACGAAGTGATCCTATCCTATACGGACCCGCTTTTCTTTTGTTGGTTTATGAAAGCTATATTAGAAAATGTACGGGAGGAAAGGATGCAAATAAAATAAACACATTTGGGTATTTTGAATTAACTACTACAATACGCTAATATTCTTTAAACATCATAGGAAAGAAATGAAGAGGATGACTGTAATAACATGAATGTTACTAACCGAGGTACCTATTCATGCTACAAATATTCTACGGCAGATGATTTCTTTTACGCGATGCATTGTACCTAGGTGACGGACGCCTTTTTACGTCCAACGTTTTCCTTCTGAAAAGTTATTATTTAAAATCACTGTACATAACAAGCATAGGTAAACAATCGTAGAGTATTTAGGTATTTCCTAATAAAATTTTTCAATCAGTGACAGCTCAGCTAGGAAAAAAAACATGGAGATTTGTTGTTTTCTTGGTTACGACTGTCCTAAGGGTCCATTACAATGACACCACACAAACGATTTTTTAAACAGAATTTAGCTGATATTTAGTTTTTGCAGATAATTTACGTCAGAAGCAACTAGTACTTTACCTACACACATCATAAGTCCTCTATGATGCGTTCGAAAGTTGTAGGTAATTACGACAATCAGTTTTACTATGAAAATTTTAGTAACGTAATGTCATACATTAAGTACGACATCGAATTCGATATTGCAATAAGTTTCAAATTTAGAACATCAGAACTAATACAATTTAAATAGGCCTTCTATACGAAACGTCAGCGTCGTTAGCTCGGCATGTTCTGTTCGTCTATTAGGCCAGGAAACGAAGCAAGGGACCCCAACTGTAAATCCTCAGGCAAAGAAAACTTTATAGTATGATAGAGTATCATGGTTTAAAGGTATATTATAAAAATCCAAAAAAAAAAAAAATACCGCAAGTTAGGTATTTTGGCCAAAATTCCTATTTCGTTGATAACTTTGTTCGGAAAAAGTTATTATCTTTAAAAAGTTACAGTTTTTCTTACAGTTAATTTTTTTTTGATTTTTATAAATTTACACCTAACAATGAAAATGATTCATTTAGTAAAATAATTTTGCACTGAGGAATTACTCAGTCCAATATATCAAGCTATTTGTACTTTTAGGTATAAATACCAATCTTCGGCATGTTTTTTTTTTGATATTTTTATTTTAGTTTTATCCCACGTTATATTACATCCCTGCAAAGTTTCATCGACTGAGGATTTTATGCGGGGGTCTTCATACAACGAACCGCCAGATTACTCGGCCTATATGACTAAAAAAAACATTCCGACGAATTGAGAACCTCCTCTTTTTTTGAAGTTGGTTAAAAAAGAAACAGTCGGATTCGTGATAGGTTATTTGTTATGCCTTCGGCTTCTGAATTCATCCTAGAGTAGGTACCTATAATGTGTGTAGATAAAGTAATGTATGCAACTCTACATAATTAGACCTTAAAACACTCATTATGTAACAGTTACATAAACTAACAGTAAACATACCATATGAATATGATTTTCGAATGTTTTTTAATGCGATTTTATTAATTCTTGCAATGATGTGCCGTAAAAAAGATTGTGCCTGCTTTGCATGTTCTTGCATTCGTCGATGGTAGTAACTAGGAAAGGAACATGATAGCAGCCAAAAACGTGACTATTGTTACGGCTATTCGTAAAAATAGGAATACTTTAGATGTTTAACAAATAACTTATTGTAACCACCGCGCTAGGCTGGTCATCACGTGATGCGAACTAATCGGCCACACGTGACGGACACAATATATCGTGAAATTTCCAATCTAATATAATCTACATTTCCTTTATAAACAACTTTTCTTCATGTTATATGTATATTTGGATAGATTTTAAATTACAACTAAATGGAAATAATTTGGGCACCCATTGAAAATCAATATATTATTATGTTGTGTCACTTTGGTATAAAAAGGCGGGTCAAAGATACTTAAATCAAAAGTAAAAATCAATGCTAAGAAGATGTTTTATTCCATTACAAGATATCCTCAGATTTATATTAACTTTTCGAATGTTAGATAACATTGTTACGTTGTATAATGAAATAATTTAGCGGAGGGTTAGCTCACATTAAATATTAATGTCACACTCAATAGTTTGAGTCTACGAAAATTGCTTGCCATGTTAGCATCGATTTTCGCGTATTTTTTTCTACATTCCGCCGCACCGTATAACCTTGTCGTAGTGAACCCTTACTGAATTTGTCAAGGAATTCACTGCAATATTTACTATGAAAAGGCTTTAACATGTACCTACTGTAGGACCTGACCTCTATGCAGATGCAGGCAGGTCAGCTTGGAGGGAGGCTTGACAGTTCTTGATTTTAGAACGGGTTTTCGAAAAGTGATCGAATGATATGGAAGTGTATGTCAAGCTGCACAACCGTGCTTGCTATGGCTTTTTTCGTTACTAATCATACCTTTAAAGCTTCTGTCCCGATTGTCTGTATAGAATTGCATTCTTACAACTAATAAAAAGTTATAAGTGAATTATTTATTGGTTTATTCTTTTTAATAGGAAAATTCCAGGGCTATAATGCAATGGGTCCGGCAATGATATTACATATACAAAAGAGGTAGATAGGTCATCAGCATGCCGAAAATGAAACGCAGAAGATGCTACAAATTGTAGCCTCTTTGGCCACAATCTCTCTCAAATAAGGTCCTAACTTGCGCGCAAATGTCAAAATGTTCGGAACATGTTTTTCGATAGTCTTGTGAGCATATGACGTATCTTTACTTATAAATCATTGGGTCCCGATGGATATCTTTACTGTTAGGACATCAATCTCGTACCAAGTTCCCCATCTGGGCCCCCATTATTTACAGAACCTACTGAAAAGGCACCTTTCTTACATAATTCCAATTGGCCACTGAAATTATGGACGGCTTTAAACAACTAAGTATCTGCTTGTTCACATAATCTGCGCCTCTATAATTGAACCCGTTTATCAAGAGTTGAATCCTCCGGCTGTTCCTGTGTACAAAATGTTGGACCACGGAAATCACCTCCAAACAAAAAATTGCTAATAGCGGTGTGCTTAATAAGCTCAATACTCGATATCTGAAGTAACGCATACTTTCCTCTGAATTAAGTAAACGTCAGATGCGTTCTTCGGTTCGGTCTGCACACTCACATTACTTGAATTCAGTGTACTAATAAGACCCTTAAAGGACTGGTTTATCAGTCCAATGCATTGTTGTCGAGAGTTCTGTACTTTTCCAGTGTTAGCAAAGCTACGTAGCGGCGCTACATGCGACGTGCTTATGACCAGATCAAACATCGTTAATAGCAGCTAATAGATTACGCTGAGTTTGCTCTCGCCGACTTGTGTACTGTCTGGATAGTATGCTCTTGAAACGGCATTCTGTACGGCAGCGAAACACCAATAAATAACAAAAATATTTGATCTGAAACGCTCGTGTTATGTTTCATGGAACTAAGAATGCGAACGCAATGGAGAAACCTGCCCATAAATATGAATTTACGAGGAATAGACAGGTATATAGTTAATTATACTTACAATTTAACAATCGCATTAATTCGAGTTACAAAGGGCCGTTGATCCGTAAATAGGCTTCGGCGAACCGAAAGGGGATCAGCAATTCACAACAAAGGCTCATTACGTTACCTCGTTACATTTCAATTTATGATAGGTCGCAGGGTAAAAATAGATACTTGCATCTTGTGGGGTATATGCGGTATCACATATGTATGCGGTATTGGAAGTGTATGCGAATACAATTTAGTTGCGCACGGCACGGTTAAATTTTGTAACGTCGGACCTTCACTTCGTTTTTTGAAAATGGCGCATCGCTGTTGCGGATCCACCGTCGCCACACCGGCCACCGGAAAGGCGGCCTAAGAGATGCAATGTCTGACTGAAAAGCAAAGTTAGATGCCTAAATAAGCAATACAAGAATCGATCATCTTTCTTGAAGCCTATGACGCGTGACCAGGGAGTGAACCAAGTTAAATGATTTCTCTCGTATTTTAGGTACCCATCGCGTATATTAGGTATTTTTAAAATGAAATTCACTTGTAAAAACCCATACGCACGCTGCGCTGTGTTACCAAACCTTTAACCTCACTGCGAATAGGTACGAACAGCGGTAAAATTAATTTATCGTCAAAATACCCATTAATTACTTCACATTAACTTCGAACAAAGGCACTTCCTGTGGTTCACAACGACGTATCACTCGGTAAATTAGGCGCCCGCGAAATCGAACTAATTCCATTCATTAACAATCGGAATAACTTCATTAATGTTCCGTGCGAATGTTGCGATGGATAATAGTATTGCTTAATGACAGCGGTAATGTTATTCAATGTTCGGTGTTGTGTTTTATCGAATTAGCCACATGACGCAGGGCGGTGTTTGCCGAACAGGTGGCGGGTGTTTGCGCAGCTGCGCGGGCGCCTGCTCAGCAGTCCAGCGCCGCAATGTTTCCCACTTTAACACAAAAAATTCAGACACAAGCGTGACTCACACTGCACCCTTTTCTAAAACGCTCTTAGTTTAATGTTACACTTACGACGTTTACAAATGTATACATTTTCTTGGTAACTATGCGTTGAACCTTCGTTTCTGACGTGGAGGAGGTTAAATAAATATGAGTTGAAATTTTATAAATGTCACATATTCATGACGTCAATCAGCAAAACAATGTAACTATGTACTTCGGATTTTCAGAGAGTCAGAGGCGTAAAATTGCAAGCTAATCGGTACATCACAGTGGTAAGTATTTGACGCCAGGCTGTATCGCAAAAGGGATCGCCGAGATCGTCACAATGGGCAGTTAACGGGCAGGAAGCGTCCATGTAGCAGTGTTGACATGCCGGCTTTGGGCGCCCCTTACAATTTAGTATTGCCGTTTCTAAAAACCAGTTGGTCACAAGAATTTAGACTTACGAAGATGGGGTTGTACTTTACAAAACATGATTTATTTGCATTTTGTTTGTTACTAAACTAAGCGCGCTAAAATAAAAACAGAATGACGAAGTCTGCAACGTGTCGTTCGATGTGACTAGGTATAAAAAGCCGGTATTATTTATTGCCAATAATAATAAAAAACAAGTTTTTTAGTAAAGAAATTGTAATAAATAAATACTATATAGCATAGTCACATTGGTCATTTGCTGACTACAAATAGAGAGTTTTTAAATTAAAAGTAGATTCGCCTAGATAAAGCACGAATACTCACTACACGTTATTTGCCATGCTCACGTTGAAAATCATGTGAAAAAATTTTACGAAGTAGATAGGCAAGTAGGTATTCTGATGTTGAACAATGAGGCGAGCAGATGTTGGAGCGCCGCTTACTGGGAGACGGGTGCTTGACGAGGGAGACAGTGAGTCCCTTACAGTGCCCTAAGCACGACTTGTCGAATCCTGCGTTACGTTACGGTTATCGTATCGAGATCGAGAAATCTCATACTAAATTTTAGTTCCAAATACGCTCACGGGTGGGCGCTGTTCCAAACGTCATACAAACTCGTTATAGTTTACTATTCGATTTTACGTGACGCAGGATTTGACAAGTCGTGCTTAGGGCACTGGATACATTTAGTATGACGAGCGTGTTTTAAGCCGGCTCAATCAGTACGGGGTCAGATGTTAATAATATCGGCAAGCGGAAACCTGCAACGCGAATACGAAATGAAGCTTGTGGTCTGTGGACATACCGGAACTGTGGGCGCGCGCCGTGCACCATGCTTTGAGGATAACGCCGCAGATCAGGGTCAAGGCAGTTAAGGTAAATTTGAACGTGAGTCCTTACATGACATAGGACCTTCGGCTTAAGATAAGATTGCTGCCTAAGAGAACTGTCACTTTTACTCGCGAAAGAATTTCTAAATGTTGCTTTCTATTAGGATTCACCTTGCCGCATCGCATCTTCTAGTGACAAGTCAATTGATAGTTTGTCAAATCGATTAAATGTGAGATTACATTCAATATTCCTATAAACCTGATGGTGGTGATGATCGAATTCATAAGTTTCTTAAATACCAATTGAATTAATTGAAATTCAGACTACACCACGGAAGAGGGAAGCGGCACCAGGCAGGTGCATGCGTGGAATCTTCATCATTAAAATTGATCATCAACTTTATTTTTGCAAGGAGTTTTGTAGAACATAACTTCTAGACTTTATTAGAATAAGTCAATACAGCAGAGAAGATACGGCGGAGAATAGCTTAAAATCGAGCAGAATGATATATAAGTAAATATAAGTGGACGTAGACAATAAGAAATAAAGTTATAGCAGACTAGGCTTTTGGAGGTCAATTTTTTTCTGCTCATTTACTTTTGTCTGGTTGTCGTTGAGAAAAAAACGAAAGTTGTTGCAGTCCTACAGGAAAATGGTTGTTATCCCTGAAGCGGCCAGACAACACGATGTGCATCTTATTTCCATTCGTATGACTTTCCTCGTGGACAAGTATCTTCTCGGATTGGTCGTTATCCACGCCGGTTATGAAATAGGGCATCTCGCATCTCGCCTCTCGCTCGCAAGGCTATAATGTGCGTCACATTTGAAATTATTCACAAATCGTTTCGACATTATCATATAAGTTTATTGACTTCTGGACCTATTAAATATGTATTCATTTTTTATCCCAATAGAATAACTATTGACGCCGGCAAATACATTCAAATAGGCTACTCTGTATTTTTGTGTAGGTACAGTGGATAAATGGAATAAAACACAAACAATGTTTTTACTACCGGTTTTGCGATCTCACAAAAATAGAAATAGGTAGGTACATGAAGGTGATATACATAATTGAACAAGGCACAAGGGCAAGTAGGAACAGAAATCATACTTGTTAAAAAAAGAACACAGAAAACCAGCCAAGCGCGTGTTGGACACGCCCAGGTTGGGGTTCCGTAGCCGTTACGAAAAACTCCTTGCATGTCTAATTTTAGGTGTTTTTTACTATTTAACTGTGTAATTTTTATAAGTTTGTCACATGGGCAACTATTACATATCCTTTTAATTTAACTACATTCACTACTACCACGTTTTTTTTTCACATTTCCAAATACAACTGTTTGATTGGGTAGGTACATGCCTTGACTCTAACAAAAATTATCACTTTAAAGCTAAATATTTCGCAAATGGATCCTTGAATTCAAAAATGACTTTCGCACGCCCCCAATATTTTTGAAAGACCTATCTTACGACACTCCATACCATGGGGTACGCGAAAAAAAAAGTCATCCCAACTTTGTGTCTCCCTACATATTAACTTATTTTTCACCATTTCTACTGTACCACTTTGTCGGCGTGATTCATATGAATATTCATGTCAAATTACAGGTTTCTGATAGCAAAGAGTCTCTGAGCTAAGCCGCGGACAGACTGACGGAGATGGCGAAACTATAGAGGTTCCTTGTTGACTACAGAATCCGAAAAAGTTAAAGATCCGATAATAAGCCCGGTGACATGAGACATGTTGTCGGCGTCCTTAAATCAGTAAGTCTCAGTAGGGTCGACTAGTCAAGCTAAACTACCCGCCTCATCATGTCAACGCGCATGATGGGGGATGCCCGTATTGCCCGTGGGCACCCACGCGTACAGCACTTGCGTAAGAGACGATACTATAAGCTGGTATTATTGTGGAAACGCCTTGATTTTAAATGAAGCATCTCAAGACAGATTGTTTTTTTCTTGAAAAAAACATGTCAAAATTTCAATAGGTGACGCTAAGCTCCTCGTGGCGTATATATTACGTTATTGATTGTGTAACGTCCACTTGTTGCGGCGCACCACTTCTGCTTTAATGTGTTGTGAAAAACAAGATGAAAACTTGTTTACTCTAAAGCTTTACAGAACTTTTATTGCGAATAAAATTAACATTTGTTTTGGCGACAACGACAATCAAGCAACCGTAAGTTACCAAGTTTTATATTGAAAATAAAATAGAATTAAGGAACGGGTTATGTGAAATATCTTCTAAGACGTAGGAAGGTAAACATATTTACCAAAACTAACAGTTTAATGTAATTACACAAGTCGAGTTTACCCGACATGGTTACGGACTAATTATCGCAGTCCTTCCTCTGGGAGCGCACGACCCAGCGGCAGCGAGGCGCACACTACGCGCCGCGGCTCTGCTCGCGGTAAAACGAAGACTAAATAAATGACGAAATAAATGACACTAACATAGCTTGACTAATTTACGGTCATAATACTTATTTACGCAGGTCCAAATCTATTTCACAATAATGTATTAAGTAATACTACAGACGTCACACATAGAAAAATATTTAACTTTGTCAGCTAAATACCAGTGACGGTTTTAAGTTTTGCTGTAATCAGCATGTGTTCTGTGTAATACAAGATGGTTCCCTACGTAATAGGAAGTCCCACACTAGTTGAGTCATGCGAACTCCGTGAATTACAAACTCGGCGTAATGATGCTACGACTAAAGTTTACGCGCGAACGTTTACGAAGGAATACCAAAAAACGCTAATGATGCCGTATCTTGTGACCTAGTACACGCGTTGACTATAATAACTCGATTTTTTTACTGAACTGAGACAGCACGCTTGCTTGATGGTATACGCAATGGTAGTGACGTATTTAAGTAATCAATACTAGCCATTAGGGAGCGAATACGTCGCGGCTAAAAAATAATGTACACAGAAGGCCAAACACACCTCCGGTTGTTGGAGCTCACGACGTAGCTAAAATTTCAAGCAAATATTAAAAAACTCGAACTACTGGTTACTTTAAAAAACACAACACCTAATGAATACTTCAGTTCCATTGACCACCAGTTTGCGAAGGAGGTTATGTTGTGCAGAATTTTCAGAACAGAGCAGAGATTAATGAGGATTAAAATAAAGTGATACGTCCGTTTTACCTTAGGGTGATGCCAAAGTCAACTAGATGCATTGACTACAAGAACTATGTTAATTGTAAATGGTCAAAATTAAAAAATACAGGATGTTAAATTTTTGACAAATCATCAGTACTTACAGGATTCAATTTTTGCATCTCACTTGGTGACTAAATTCTTTTATGAAACATTCATAGAATGAAATTCAACATACAATGACAATGCAAATAAAAATTCGTTAAGCAGCTGGACCAGCTGCTTAACGAATTTTTCTTTGCATTGTCATTGTATGTTAAATTCTCATCCATGAACATTGATATCACTATTTGACAAAAGTCTTATTTTTGAATGTCATACAGTCTTAATGAAATAAAAACGGCTCACTCACGTATATAAGTCGAGTTTAGCGCGACAAGTTTCGGACTAATTCGTAGTCCTTCCTCTGGGACCGCACGACCCAGCGGCGACGAGACGCACCCGTCCGTTTTTATTTCATTATGATTGAGTCTCACGGTAGTTTCATGTTAAAAGTGTCATACAGTCTACTAACATGCAGTTAATTTGCGTTTTTGTCATAGACAAGCATGTCAACATACCTAGTACATTGAGGTTAGCTGTTAGCTGTCACTGCCAGTCGTCAAGAAGTCACTCAGTGATTTCGTTTACGGGGTGGGTGGGGGCATTCGTATTTGATATCACAGGCATGAGAATTTTAGCCACCGGTAAGATTTTAAATACGAACTTTTTAGAAATCAGTGAATTTAGTCACCGGGTGAGATTCAAAAAGCGATCTGGCATATAAGTTGTACATGAATAAAATATTGGCTTTACTTGTCTTTGTGATTTTTCAACATGAAACTACAGTGAGTCTCAATCATAGTAAATAAAATGTTTTTTCGGAATAATTCGTAGTCCTCTGAGAGCGCACTAAGTCAGCGGCAGCGAAACTGACAGGCGCAGGTGACAACCGCGTACTAGTACCCTCGTTTTTATCTTAATTTTTATTATTGCCAAATGTACAGCACCTAAAGGCCGATTTATGTACATGAGTGAGCCGTTTACGTGCTGTCGAGCTAGTAGCGACTTTAACTGAGTCCCTTCGTTCCCTTACTGGTTATTTATAAGTATGATGTGACATACCATACTTAGTAGCTCGTAAACAAGTAACCCTACTACTCGCTGCAGACTTGTGGGCAGACTGTATTGTAGGAATCACGGGACGCCAATGACGTCCCTCGGCTTTAACGACCCAAATGAACGCATCCGCCAGCTATTCTAGGCTCCGGTAAAAAACGTGCTGTATATGGCCGTCTATATTAATACCATAGAGAACATACCCCCTTTTGCCTTAAATAAACCATAGACTGTTAGTTTGACAGTTTGGGCTGCGTCGATCATCATTATTTAAGGATTACACAAAAGTATCCTTGATTAAAAGAAACGTTATAATTATGTATTATGACCATTTAACTATCTAGGTATTGTATCTATAAAACGTACAACAAGTTATCGTGTAGATTTCATACATTTTTCACACTTCATTTAACATTATTATTAACATTAACATCATGGTGATCATATTAAAAGAACTTATAACCTTTTATTCTATTATAATAGCTAAATATTGCAAAATATTCATATTTTTCTTGTCTATACGATCAGTATTTAAAAGGAATCATAAAACTAGTCTAACTGCTAATTGTAAAAACAACTCGAAGAATAACATAATGAAGTTCACTTTATTATATGCTGATATTTATTTGTACGCACCTCAGTAATAAATAATGATAAAATTCAATAAAGCGATAAAAGCATCATCTAATTGTCTATGGCATTAATCATCGTGCTACGTTATAAGTTATTCGTCAAAAATTATTCGATATAGCAAAATTCGAAATTTAAATCAATCTCAACGCATTACGTCACAAAGAAAAGGATTCACTTCCAATTTGTTTCCAATGCGTTTCATTAAATATACGAGGGCTGTTTGATAAGTACCCGTTTATGAAAAAAAAAAAACATTTTTTTTTGTATATATGCATTTATTTTTCTACGTAGTCACCTTTTAACTCTATACATTTGTTCCACCAATACTCAAGCTTCAATAAACCATCCAAAAAGTATGATTTTGGAAAGTCATTAAAATAGGCCTCTGTGGCGGCAATTACTTCGTCATTTGATCCAAATCGCTTGCCACCCAGCCATTTTTTTAGGTTGGGAAACAAAAAGAAATCGCATGGGGCCAAATATGGAGAATACGGAGGTGAGACAATAGTTCGTATCGCAACTGTGCTAATTTAGCCGTCACAACTCTGGACGAATGAGCCGGGGCGTTGTTGTGATGAAACAGTACTTTTTTCTTTTTTAAATGGGGTCGTTTGTCCTTCAACACGGCGTCAAATTCATCCAATAAATTGGCATAGTACTGCCCTGTTATTGTTTTTCCCTTTTCTAAATAGTCAATATGTATAATACCCTGCGAATCCCAAAAAACGGTCGCCATGACCTTTCCAGCCGATGGGACGGTTTTCGCTTTCTTTGGTGCAGGCTCACCCGGTAAAATCCACTGCTTCGACTGCTTTTTCATTTCCGGGGTGTAGTGGTGGATCCACGTTTCGTCCACGGTCACGAAACGACGCAGAAACTCCTTCGGGTTACGTTTGAACACGGCCAAACACTGCTCCGAAGTAGTCAGTCGGTTCCGTTTTTGCTCCTCCGTGAGCAAACGCGGCACCCACCTCGCCGATACTTTCTTCATACCCAATTTTTCTTCTAATATGTGTTGTACCCTCTCGATTGAAACGTTTATAGCATCAACGATTTCTCGAAGTTTAATTCGGCGGTCGGCTAAAACGATATTTTAAATTTTCTTAACCATATCGTCTGTAGTCACCTCAACTGGCCCGCCTGGGCGATCCTCATCAAAAACGGTTGTTCTCCCCCGCTGAAACTCGTTATACCAATATTTGACGGTTGTCATAGAAGGAGCACATTCATGGTAAACCGCTTGCATTCTTACTTTTATTTCATCACATGTTTTTCCTTCCAAAAATAAGAATCTAATTACAGACCGATACTGTTCTTTCTCCATTTTAACAATTTTAAGTTCACGCCTTCACTGAATCGTTGTCAAATGAGAAAAAAAACAAAAGAATGCCATTTTTTTTTTCAATTTTCCCGCCTCTGAAAAATGGCTTAAAAAGGTGGTATACTTATTTGCGGCAAGTGATATTAATATATTTAGAAAACGGGTACTTATCAAACAGCCCTCGTAGGTATGTACAGAGATAACAGAAGATTGTTGTAGTTTGTTTACCATATCATTAACTTTTTATTACGATAAGGTGGATGTCAAGGAGGAAGTGCAGTAACGACAGACATGACATGACTTCCGCCTGTCTGCGGCTTAGACGATCAATAGAATAGCTTGACAAAATGACAACTGCTGATAGCCTTACAAGCACACTAAAGGCTTTGCTAAACTGCGTTGACTGCGGGTCTATATGGAGCTTGGTTGGCATGGCGTTGTCTCGTACTAAGTCATGCGACTGTTCAAAGCAGAGTCCGTTAGCAAAACCTACAGTATCTATGTAGAGTATGTTTCCAGATTGAATTAGCTTAGTAACCATTTGACAATACGTTCTTTACATCTGATAAGATGAAATTTTTTGACAAATAAATCAACATTTTCTATGAGATTGAGAACCGCCGCTATAAATAAGCTCCTTCGTAGTTTCAGTTGGTGCTGGAATGGAACAGACAATACAATACAAGAACTCTTTATTGAACACCACATAATAAACAAAACAGAAAAAGGTACAAAGAAAATTCAAGGTAGCAATGGGCGGCCTTATCGCTACTTAGCGATCTCTACCAGGCAACCATAACGGAATAAAGGTAAGATCAGATTAAAGCAGGTGGTGTCATTTAGAATTTTGAGGTAATTTATTTATAAGTAACTAATGTAAATACATAATATCAGCATAAACTACCTACACACAACAACTAAGTAAGTATAATGTCAAACTTAGGAGGGTTTGATTTACTGCCGTTTGAGGTCATGAATTGTTTCTATATTCAGTTTTTACCAAATTTACACATGACAAAATCCAACAATTAACAACTTATACGTACATAAGTAACTAAATAAATATTTTGTGTTTGCTGCAGCAAACCAAATGTAAGGATTATTATGTAAATGAAGCTACAATTGACGTACTATAAAATGATTAAATTATCGATCGCAGAGCATGACTAATTTAAGCTATAATTTAACATAGGCATTTTTTTTTTATTTAGGCATTTGATCACAACAATTAATGATTTGGGATTGACGTCATTCGGTTTTTAAACTTGACAAAATACCTAGGAATAGTAGTGATTCTGTTAGTAATTTGGAAGGTTGACCAGATGCCTGAGCAACGGTATTTACTTAAAAAGTGCATTTCTATAAGTTTAGGGACAGGTTTACGGAAAATAAATCAGATGGGAAATTTTATTACTTATTGCTTAATAATACCAGCAATTTAGTTGAGAATAGAATAGACAATATTTATTGTTTACAGAGACTGTGTACAGAGATTTTAATAATACAAATTAGATCCAACAGCTTATCCATCACGGACGTACAATACCTATTAGAAAAACTTACAACGTAAGCTTATTACATACATGCATTATTTAGTTAAGATACATTAGTTTAAAATTCATTCATATTATTAATTAGCTAACTTTTTAGGGTATTTTAAATTATTTACCATCGAGTGACTTTACTTCAACAGGTTAAGTTATTAAAGGATCGCACTTTACAAAACTTTTACACATAAGTTTATTGCGGACCTTAGGAATATGATTATCGTTTATCTATGTTGAATGCACAAGTTCTGATTAAATTATGACTTTTTAGTAAAATACTCTCCACTTCGCTTTACAAAGAGACGAAGCTGAAGTATGTAAATTCCAGTTAGTGTTAAGAACTCATTGTCCTTGAAAGTATTCCCGAGTGAATACCGGGGATACAGGCGGTACATGTACGTACGCACCATGGTGCGTAAGCATCTTTTTTGCAACCTAAATGTAGTTATGATGTCGACGGAATCACGCCAATTATTATTATTATACTATTACTAGCTTATGCCCCGCGGCTTTGTCCCCGTGAAATATTTCAAAATGGGCTAGTTCCCTATCCCGTGGGAATTTCGAAGAATCCCTTCTTAGTGCACCTCCAGGACACTCAAGGTACATATGTGCCAAATTTCAAGTCTCTAGGTCCAGTGGTTTAGGCTGTGCGTTGTCTGTCAGTCAGTCAGTCAGTCAGTCAGTCACGGTACTGTTTTATAGGTATAGAAGATTTATAAAGAATACCATACGTGAGTTAAGAAGTGAAAATACATTCCCACAGTACATACGCGCTCTGTATGATATTCTCAGAACAAGACCAGAAAGTATAGACAAGCTTTCGCAATTTTCTTTGTTTAAATCTGCAATGTGAGGCCTTCAACTACGATGCGTATCTATTCTAATAGATACGTATCTAAGAAATTAGCACTGTATGGTTACTAGTCCTAAGTATAGCTCTATAATTTCTAAATTGCACAAGTTTTATTTAGTCAAGACAAACATTCGAGTTTAATGTTTTGCCATTTAACAATAACATCCAGGGTTTCATTAATATTGCCTTGAAACTGTTGATTAGATTTAGGACCTGAAAACAAAAGCGTAGCATCATCAGCAAATAGCACGCATAATTCTTTAACAATATTAGGTATAAATCATTAATGTAAATTAGAAAAATAAGCGGACCTAACCTTGTGGAACTCCTACCATGCCAGTCTCAAAATCAACTCTCTCCCGCTCTATTAACTTCGTTAATCTATTATAGGATTGAATAACTATCGCCTGTTGTCTATCACATAAAGATTTTGAAAAGCAAGAGAGCAAGCGAAAACGAAGTTACTAGTACCTACTTAAATACTTGATAAAAAACATGCCAAAGCACGCGCCACTTAAAAAAAAACAAGCTCATTCCAACAACAATAGTGATTAAAATATCATAAACAGATTTATCATTAAGTGCCAAATATGCTCAAGCTTGCACACTGATACTTAACTTGTCAACTTAACATAAATACAGGTTTCGTAGATTACTTTAAATATTCAGTGAAACATAATTATAAATTACACTAATTTTATTACCTACAATAAGTACTAAACTCCCCTCCCCACGTGACAGTTTTTTTTTTCAACCGAAGCATAGAGCTTGATATCAGCGAGCATTAAATGCGTAAATTTTACGCTTTAGCGAACTGAGAAGTTACGAAATTTTGCTTAAAAAAATGCTACTTGATTATGATTGGCTTTCAGCTGTTCTTACTTATGTTTAAGTAACCAACCACAAGGTACACGCATGTTTTAAAAAAACTCGATTATAAGAATTAAACATTAATTTATCATTTTTGATGATACTTAATCGGTTTATAGAGTAGATACATAAGTTTTTCTTATGGTGGCACTGGCAGAAAATTATGGGCAAACGAGCACTGTGAATATCTCTAAAAATACAGCTTTCTTTCCTAATTTACTCCGGTGGTAAAGCAGAACAGTGTTCAGTATTCTTATCATTTGAGGTGTCATTTAAAATAGTTTCAATTTCTTGAGTTAAATTTTTGAATGAATGATATTTGCAAATACCTAGCATGTTGTGAAGCGTCAAAACAATTAAAATGTCGTAATTATAATTTCTAGATGTACCATAAAATCGTTTGGGAAAATCCATTCAGCACTAAATTAATGGACGAACAGACGGACATTACATTGGATTTTTATGATTTTTATTTAAGTACCTACCTATTTCTTTTCCGTGCGTAGCACGACTGGCAGAAATCATAGAGAAAATCCATAGCGCATCCTTCAACGGCACTTATCGGACGATAGTTTTTATTCCGATTGTTGTTAAACAGGGGTTATCTAACTCTTAACAATCTCAAGAAACAGTCTATTTTGGAGCGCCCCGCCCCTGCTTATCACTGACCATATCACCGCGCGTAAATGAGTCGCCTGACATTATTATTGTTACACTGCTGATGAAATAATTCGTCAGCACAACAAGATGGGTTGGAAGTTTAAAAAGGCAACGCGTTATCCAGAGGTATTTATTTGGCGCCATAACTCTTGGCCGAAAAAGCTGCTTAATTTCAATATTATACATACGATACATGAAGTTTATTCTTTTCTGAAATACGCATGTCTGGATTCGAGTCATAACCATAACACGTGCTTGTAAACAAGTTCACGTGCCCAAGTAGTGGATTTAAAGTATGCGCTTAGCAATGTAGAGGGAAGCGAAAAGTGTGCAGCTCTTACTTATAACAAACAACCTTGAACATTAAGCACAGAATGTATACTTGCATTTCACACGTCGGTATTAATTAAACATGTCATCGAGGACCGGTCGACGTACTCAAGGAGCTACACTTTGGACATGCAAGAAAAAACAACTTTGTTAAAGTTTTCAATGTAGAGTCGTACTTAATTTGAAAACAAAGAGAGAAAGTTGAAGCACTATTCAATAATCGCCGTATCACAGTTCAAGGTCAGAAAAAGTAAGCTGGTAAAGAAAGTGAACCCGGCTCCGAAAGTAAGTATATCATTACTCGACTAATCAGATAGAATACCGAACAGAGGGATTTATGCTTTATTTACAAGATTACTATATATGAGGGTTTTACCATCCTAAGTTTTAGTTTAAGTTGCATTTATGCAGCCCTTGGCAACCAAAAGCTTCTCGAGGAAAAACGTGGCTATGAAAAAAGATGTTTAGTCACGAACAAACATTCATTTTATTAATGACAAGAAAGATAATTTAAAGAAATAAATAAAGAAAAATATATTTATTACATACTAAGACAAATATTTTAAATGCTTTCAATGCACCCATGCACTTGAACCAAAATATGCAAACTTGTTTAGCACAGAACGATATTAATGAGGGCTACCGCGGCTCAAAAATACGGTTGGATCGCTAGTGTCGACTGAGGCCTTCTCCACCAATGAGAGACGAGCTACTAGCCTATGATTGGTGGAAATTTACACATAGACCTCACTCGACGCTAGCGATCCTAGCTGATTTTTGACTCACGATACTTCTCATTAAGGCACCATAAAACTGATGAAACTGTATCAATTATGGAAACATTTGAAAACCATGGACTTTTAGGTCAAACACAATTTCATACCTATACGGCTCAAAGAGCCATAAGTACCCTTGTTTTTTTTATGATTAACTCATTTGAATGTGTAGTAAACTCTGTAAAGCTAAAAATTGATTGAAATAATAATATGGCTGGAGCAGTCATAATTTAGGCGGTAAAACAAAGCCGAGTATTTATGAGCATGCCGGAGGTCTGGCGGAGAAAGTGGAACGAATACAGATTTCCTTTGTATTAAAGCCGGTTTACATACAATGGGAATTAGTATTACAGACGTATGAGCTTAACTTAATAGTCGGAACCCGACATTGCAATTCTGACGTAGACGCTTTCCATATGGATGATGGAGCGAATCAGGTAACTATCAATAATTTTACGTCAAAGGAGGATATATTCTTTACTATAATTTAAATTATAAGACATGTTATGTATTAACTCTCTATAAATAACGTAGCGGTACGGCATTTTTCATTTCTAAGAAAACTTTTGCTCATTCCATAATCAGATAATTTCCCACTTGTGTTGCGTTGTTTTATATACTGTTCCTAACTAACAATATACAAACACTGAAATACATATGTGGTACCTATGTTATTTCTCTCATACAAAGGTTATTATACTATTGTACCTACTGGCCAGAGATTTAATCAGATTTAAATTCCACGGTCAAACATATTTTTAGTCTCTATCAGACTTCTGCCGGAAAAAAAACACGTGCCTACGTTAGTTACGAGGGCTGTTTGATAAGTACCCGTTTATGGAAAAAAAAATATTTTTTTTGTATATATGCATTTATTTTTCTACGTAGTCACCTTTTAAATCTATGCATTTGTTCCACCTATACTCAAGCTTCAATAAACCATCCAAAAAGTATGATTTTGGAAAGTCATTAAAATAGGCCTCTGTGGCGGCAATGACTTCGTCATTTGATCCAAATCGCTTGCCACCGAGCAATTTTTTTAGGTTGGGAAACAAAAAGAAATCGCATGGGGCCAAATCTGGAGAATACGGGGGGTGAGACAATAGTTCGTAGCGTAACTGTGCTAATTTAGCTGTCACAACTCTGGACGAATGAGCCGGGGCGTTGTCGTGATGAAACAGTACTTTTTTCTTTTTAAATGGGGTCGTTTGTCCTTCAACACGGCGTCAAATTCATCCAATAAATTGGCATAGTACTGCCCTGTTATTGTTTTTCCCTTTTCTAAATAGTCAATATGTATAATACCCTGCGAATCCCAAAAAACGGTCGCCATGACCTTTCCAGCCGATGGGACGGTTTTTGCTTTCTTTGGAGCAGGTTCACCCGGTAAAATCCACTGCTTCGACTGCTCTATCATTTCCGGGGTGTAGTGGTGGACCCACGTTTCGTCCACGGTCACGAAACGACGCAGAAACTCTTTCGGGTTACGTTTGAACACGGCCAAACACTGCTCCGAAGTAGTCAGTCGGTTCCGTTTTTGCTCCTCCGTGAGTAAACGCGGCACCCACCTCGCCGATACTTTCTTCATACCCAATTTTTCTTCTAATATGTGTTGTACCCTCTCGATTTAAACGTTTACAGCATCAACGATTTCTCGAAGTTTAATTCGGCGGTCGGCTAAAACGATATTTTCAATTTTCTTAACCATATCGTCTGTAGTCACCTCAACTGGCCGGCCTGGGCGATCCTCATCAAAGACGGTTGTTCTCCCCCGCTGAAACTCGTTATACCAATATCTGACGGTTGTCATAGAAGGAGCACATTCATGGTAAACCGCTTGCATTCTTACTTTTATTTCATCACATGTTTTTCCTTCCAAAAATAAGAATCTAATTACAGACCGATACTGTTCTTTCTCCATTTTAACAATTTTAAGTTCACGCCTTCACTGAATCGTTGTCAAATGAGAAAAAAAACAAAAGAATGCCATTTTTTTTTTAATTTTCCCGCCTCTGAAAAATGGCTTAAAAAGGTGATATACTTATTTGCGGTTAGTGATATTAATTTATTTAGAAAACGGGTACTTATCAAACAGCCCTCGTATGTAGCAGTTGATTTTTATTTGCCGACGTAGGTAAAATACATCATATAGACAATATTTACTCATATACGCAACATGAAGAAAAGAATGAAATAAATTACTAATAGTCTGCGTTTGATATGAATGTACACTAATCACTAATCACCCAATAGGAAGTCACAACGTGTTTCAGAAAGGACGAATTTAAATTAGCGACTAAATACTTGCAGCTACGCGTCAGAATGTAAGAAAAAGTAGGGAAGTTGAAAGTCAGCAATTTTTTGACTGGCCTTGGCATTGCCATTGTGACAATAACATTAATCTGCTTTATTTCGTAATAAAATTCTCTCGACCTCCCGACATTGTTCAGCACTGTAACATTAGGAATTCGCGATCATTGAACTCTTTGCTTAAAAAAAAGCCATAAACAGCTAGACCCTATTCACTCGAGAACATTAAAATATCAAGATAATCCAAGCAGATTTGCTTGGAGGGAAATCAAAATTCAATATATTTCAAATAGCATACCCAGTAGGCCTCGTGTTATTTTGTGTGATGAATACTATATTGTCATACTCGTACTGAATATATTCTGTCTATATGTAAGTAAGTATATTATGATATGAGACTGGCGAGAAAAAGGAGTGCCTCATCGTGTGAGGACTTTCTCGCGGATTTCGAAAACTCGTGCTCGGCCTTTTGCTGTTCCTTCTCATGTTTGCAACCAATCAAAATCACGAGGTACACACATGTTAAAAGTCAAGTCAATTATCAGTTACTGAATTTTGACCATAGAGCATAACAGACTTATAACTATAACGTTAGTTATTAATTATTAATGTATTATTTTTGACAATAAAGTTGACAGTTCATGTTATAGGAGCAGAAAAAATTACCAGGACACGCTTAATAATCGTTGGTCGTGTTACATATTTAATTGGGTGCCGCAGCTGAACAGACAATCTATTACAAAATCTATAAAAATAACTTGCAAAAATATTGAAGAATAGAACACAAGTTACCTAAACTAAGGTCCTACTACACATTCTGTCTGTAGCAGAGAGTCATTTCGTAACTAACGTTGTTCGAATAACATCGAATCTCCCATACCATTTTATGAATTATTCTTGCACTAGGTTTGTCAAATTATCCACGAGATCATGTTGTTGACGTATTTACTTATTTTAATTTAGGTATGAGGTATAAATATTAGATATTATTGATTTTACTTGCTGGAACTTAGGTCTATTAGTGTCAAAATTGCGACATAGTACCTATGTACAAACTTTCCTGAGTTCAAGTAAATCGCACAACATTGCCTCTTCTTAAAGTATTTTTTGCTTCATAAATTATGCCCCATCAAAAGCCTGTAGTAGGTATTTAATGGATAAGCCATTTATCAGTGGAACGTCCGTTCACACGGTATCAGTTACTTCCATTAGTAGGCATATAGTATTTAATTCAGTTATCTACAAGGCATTCAACGTATTATTGCGCGTCCTGCATTGTGTGCGGAAGTGTCTAATCGCAACTTGAGAGTAGACGTTTCAACTTCATTAAAAGATTACAAGTAATATCAATTCTATAAGGTACTCTCGTAAGACTCAAATTGCAGCTACTAAAATGTTAGATAGAACCTTTTTGTTCTGAGTTCGCCTAATGCCGTGCGCGGGCCAGGAAGTGGCGAGGCGGAAAGGTCCAACGTACCGACTGACCGAGATTCAAACATGCTACCTTCTACCGTAAAAGGTGCAGTCGTGACACCAAATTTCTCATCGTTTACGTAAACAAGAAGTGAAGAACGCTCCGAGTGAAATTAAATATAGGCTAACAACAATTTAATTCAGCCAGGGTTTGAGTAAGTCCAAGTGAAGACTCCTGTACAGTTTTTATTTGAAAAAAATGGGAAAACGTTTTTTCTTTTTCGTTAAAAAAAAAAATACAGGTGCCTTCACAGACCCCTGGCTGAACTCATTATTCATTAAAACGAACCCTGTACCTAAAAGCAATAGAGTTCGTCCATCGAATCGTGTAAAAAGCGCCTTTGAATATGAAATGTGTATTGAATTATTAACTTCAACAGGAGGACGCCCAGGCGACTTAACTTTCAGTTTGAATTTTGTTTTTGCTAACAGGACGACCTTTCGCCAAGATTTTAAGAGACAAGATAGGTCTGGTTCTTAAGTGCTTTTATCTACACACTCATAAGTCCTCTATAATACGATCAGAAACCGTAGGTAATGACCAGCATTACGACAGTCAGTTTTATTATTAAAAAATCCTTATTATATGGTAGTAGGTAAAAGCACAGTAACTTATTGCAATTACGACATCGAATTCGATGTCGTTTTGACTTTCGAATTTGGAAAAGCTTCAAAAACCAATACAATTTAATAAAAAAAAGGCCTATGATTAAAAAAAAAAAGCCAAATTCGTGACAATATGCAACTCTACATAACTAATAGGCCTTCTTATTATGAAACTCAGCTCCTCCTCGTTTCACTGAGCCACACTCTTGTTTTAAGGTCCCTCATTATGTAACAGTCGCATATAAACTACTATTAGTTATTCGGCAATTAAAAGAAACTGAAACTTAAAATTGTAACTTTGTGTTTCGAGGAGGTAGAGCGTCTTGTTTTGTTAGTCGTTCGCATTTAACCTGTACAACCTTTTCTTAATTACGTTTTGCAAGAAGTAGGTAGCTATACGATTTTCCCGAGAGAGTAACAAAGTGTGCAAAATTTTAACGAAATGGCTGATATGTTTGCTGGATGTAATTCAATCGATTAACCGCATATCAGAGCTGTGGGCATGTAACTACTCTCAAGGATTTTGCTATGATATAATTAGGTATGTACGGTGTTATTAAACAGGTTTAAATTCACAAAGTCCTGTAGCAAGTTAAACTTCTGGACGTATACGTTTCTAAAAAGTACTTAAGCAAACTTTACACAGCTTTAAATAGGTAACTAAGAGCTAAGACCTTCAGTTGATAGCACCCATTTATTTAACTCACACAAAATAAATAGTTAATAGCAACTCGCGAGAGAACCGCGTCGCGGGCCAGATGCAGCCTTGATTCAACTATTATATCTAAGTTTTATAACAGCTATGTACTAACCTACCAGTTTCAAGTTCTATTTATAGCGCACAATAATACGTACTTACAGCCTGTAAAACCAATTAGGGAACAAAGCATGTCTTTAGCTTTATCTGTTTCTGAGTTGAGATGATGAGTGTAACGTGTGTTTAGCTAAATTATAAGTGGATCAAGTGGATATGTGCGTAGAAAATGCACACCATTAGCAGATTTACAACACTAGTTAAGAGTTTACTAAATTGTTAATGGTTATTGTCTATTTAGTTCTGTCTGAGGAAAAAGTTTAGATGTTAGAATTAGTGCAGAGGCAGAACGTTGTGCCAATGGATATGCGCCAGTATAAATCAGTTTTATTAATAGTACCTGGATACCTAGATAGTAGGCACACGCAGCCAATGCATCAGAATGAATTATTTAAGATATTTTCAAGAGTTGTTTGTCCTATTACTGTGCCATCAGATTCATTAAATTAGAGTAGCGCTTGTTGATCTTTGTTAGTGACATCATGCGCGTGCAGTGCACATGTAGTGAGCCATCAAATGAATTTACAACGCCTCTGATTGAAGGATTATCTGCATTGCACGATAATATATGTATATTAGATTACATACAATTATACTAATTCAAATTGACATTCGTTTCAGCTCCGTAAAAAATTGAGCGGTAGGACTAAATTTGAATTGCGGAACTAAATTTGAGTTGTAGAACTAAATTTGAGTCGTAGGCAGGAATAAATTTCAGTGGTGGGACTAAATTTAGGAAAGTGAAAAAAACTGATAATTATTACGGTATCATTACGCACGTTAAGCAACCAGCGCGTCGTGAATAAAGATAGACGATACAATTGACGTACATTATTAAATTGAATGATCGACATACGGCAATCTCTCTCGAACCAACATAATGCGATATAATACTTTTAAAAAAATCGTTAAGTTTAATCAGTTAAGTATGGCTTAATTGGTGGAGCGTGGTATGGATTACCGAGGTTGCTAGTTCATGTCCAGCTGATTAACAAGTTTTTCTTTCAATTGCCTTTATATGTTGAATTTCATACTTTACAAGTGTATATTGGTGTGGTTTAAAAAACGCCTCTGATATCTAAACACGCTTCCTTCAATTCATATCTGGATTACATTGACAGCTCTAAGCAATAACCCCACACAAGCAATAAGCTAGTAACCTCACAATTCTCACACACGCTAAACTTGTATTTGTGTGCTTCAAACCTCATAAATAGGTATATCACTTCTTCATGACTTCATGAAAAGGAATTCAAAATAAGTTTAGGTAAAAAACATTTCAAACAAGCTGTTTTTGTACACAAACAAATTCCAAAAAACAAAAAGGTCGATGCGCCCGCTATCTGTTTGTTGGTCTTCAATCTTTTTTAAAGGACTTGGAATAAACCGGTCTACCTTTTTCCTTCAAATATGACAGGCCTGCCCCAAATCATGGGAACTTTGCCAAGATGAAGGACAGGAAACTATGTTTTAAGGAACCTTTTCAATCTCAAACAAATAATGAAATGAAAATACATGATCAAGTGATGCACCATAAGTTTAAGATCAAGGACGATAAAACCAAGAGGTCAGCCAATGTCTATACAATGTCGCGTTTCTTTAAAATAATAAGGCTGCTGTAGCAAGTTATAATATAGAGAGGTCTCTGTACATATCATTCATTAGCAGCTATAACCCAAAGAAAAAAACGAATATAAATTATTTAAAAATAAAGCGACGTTGTATAGACATTCACAGTCCTCCTGGTTTTATTGTCTTTAGTAAGATTGGTAAGGTTAAGATCGCCTAATTTGTACTGACGGGTGCATTTAATCCTTCCAAGTTTTCAATCATAAACTCTAATTAGAAATATTATATACTTTTTTAAGTTAAAATTAATATGATAATTATGTACCATTTACTTCCAACGTATCAATTAGTCTACTTCTATCGACACCGCTTCATAATGGATACAAAATGTTGTTGAGACAACTATTATTAATTTGATTGTCCATAATGACGAATAATTGATAATAATCAAAACATAATTATCCAATAATACTCGTTGTGTCGAAGCACCACTTAGACTACCCTCCCTGCACTAAATTAAAATTGACGAATTAATGCTAAGTACTTTAAACATAGCTACCTACGAAGTTATGTGATTGTAAATAATATATAGCCCGTACCTCATCGCGTTACTGGCGTTAGCGACTGCGACAAAAAAATCAAAAGTATCTTTAAGTTTTTATCGATATGTTTCACCAAGGTTAGGTTATACAAACATCACAATGTTTGTTTAATCAGTACTTATGTCCAGCAACAGTGATTGAGCTTACATGGTAAGCTTGCACCTATTCAGATGGATTGGAAATAAAATAATTGTTCAAAGAAATGTCATAAAGTTATTAAGATTAATTTTCATATAAATTTCTGCTTTAACCGCATCATACGTGGGGATAAAAAATCTTTAGGAACTTATAGACCATGACATTAGGATAATAGTCGGAAAAAATATGTATGTATAATGAATTATTAATACGTATAAACATATTTGTGCTCGTAATTAGTTAATTAAAAAAAAACTTTGCATAAAACGTTGACAGGCGTAATTTTATTTATTTATTTAATCAACAGCAGCAATGTTTAAACGACTGACTATTACAGTTAACTTTTATGATACTGATTTTTGCAACGTATAATTCAAGAAAATTTGGCAAACCTATCAAAAGTTTTTACGTCAGGCTAACTGTATTTTCTTATTATTATATACTATATATGGTAATATATGTCACTCGGTGAGTTTTCCTTAGCATTACCTTTCCTACGACTGTTTATGCTCTGCTCGCTACTTCGAAAGCATGTCAATGCGCTGCATGCATGGCATGCAAACTAGAGTCCTGAACCTGTGGACTTACTTTGTCTTTAGGCGTGAGCCGCCTGAGATCGAGCAGCTTTTGGTACTGGCGCAGCGCCCGGAGGTACAGCCTCGCGGGCAGCTCGGCGGGCAGGGAGGCTCCCCGGGTCCGGGACGCCACCTCCGCTCCGCTCATAACTCCAATACACAACACTTGTACTTTTTAACACCCAAGTGAAACCGTCATGGAGTCGAACGCTAAGCGCGTCCGAAGTGAACGTCGGCCCCACGCAACACTGACGTATCGCGCGCCCCCCGCACATGCGCACCCGATACGCTCGCAAAAGGAAACCTCGACCACGCTCCAGCAGCTTTCCTTGTATCAAGACGGTCCGACCTGACCTGCTTTTACAATAAACTTCGGTATGCCAGACTGAGACCTTCGACACGGGCCGAGTGGTCGTACTGTGCAAATATTACAGACGCGCATCGTCACGGCAATCGCTGTTCTGTTTGCTATCGATTCTGTTGACGCCTCGAGCAAGTCAATGAACTCCTGGCATGCCTTGCCTTGGCTCATTTAAGCGCCCCTTAATCTCGTAATCTGTTGCAAGTGTACGTATATATCACTTAATTTTACTGCGCAGTGCTATAAAATAAGTACCTAGTTATTGCTGTCCTATAACTAATCTACCAAGCTTGTGAAGAATAGGGTAGAAAATAAGAACTCTAAGAACGAGTATTTTATTAACCCTTTTGACAACATAAGAAGGGTACACGGAAAGAACATCTCTAGTAACTTTTTGTTTAAACGAGATTTTAATCTCAAAATGTAGAGCACTCGATAGACTATAAGTTACCACTCAGTTACATATACAAATATTTATGTGATTTGACTTTTTTATCACTTAAAGAAAAGTATAAGTACGAAAATTACAGAGATAATTACATCGTTCCAAACGTTCAAATCGCGATAACTCATAAAGTTACTAAGGTGACTAGACATGTTCTTTCCGTGCACCCTTCATATGAAGTCTATTAATCTCAAACATAACCGTCCAGAGAAAGGAGGATAGTATACGGAGTGTCAAAGCCCATACTTCGAATCGTTCCCCGCAGTTGTCTCAAAATTCAGTCACTCAAGCAAGGTAGATGGCGCTGAATGTAAATAAGAACGATTCAAAGTTTGGGCTTTGTCAATCCGTTTACTTCCCATGATCCTTGGTCCAGAGGCACTAGGCAACACTAGTTTGTAAGTTGTATTAGAATTACTTAAATACTATTACTTAGGAGTCATCCATTAATCACGTGATCTTTTTTTAAGCAATTTTTTAACCCCCCCGTCCCCCTTGGTGATACATGGTGAGGTTTAAGACTGAATAAAGGTGTTTACGGAGCGAATGTGAGTGGTGGTGTTGGTAGAGGACGCCCTAGGAGAACTTACGCCGACAATATCGGTGATATTCTCCGTAAAGGTCAGGGCGTAGTACTCGGAACCGGCGAGCGTGTATGAAGAGATGCATGAATGTGGAGGAGGCTAAAGAGGTGTGTAAGGATCGTAGCAAGTGGCAAGCCATAGTTTCTGTCTACCCCCGTGGGAAAGAGGCGTGATTATATGTATGTATGTAAATCTAAGAAACCCGCGGGAATTGTTACCTTTATGTACTAAATCAAGTCTAATGAAATGAAATAATTGTGTGTAGCAACTCATTCTGAGTGTCCCTTTTTCGGTGTCGTTTGTGTCACCATAATTAATAATATGGTATATTAGTTTATTTTTAAATACTTTTATTGTTGGTTGGTGGCACTCTGGGACCTGAAATAAAATATTTTTCTTTCTTTCTTTCTAATGAATATTGATACAAAACCCTCGATTGGCGGGGCCGATTACTATTTTAACAGTAGGTATACTATGTACAGACGTCACTTCATTTACAATTTGATTATCACCAGCCTTTTTTATGTCCCACTGCTGGCACAGGCCTCCTGTCATAATTTAATTGTAATAACTACTAATAAATCGTGACATTATAATAAAATTAATTACGTTTAACAATGAAAATTCTCGTGTGTTAGCTCAGTAACAGCAAACGAGTACATAACTATAGTAATTCATTTATTATGTGGGATTCGGAAAACGTCGAGAAAGCACTCAGGTTTTTTTATTGTGAATAAAACAAAATTGCGTAATATTTTCTGTATTAACCTTAAAGTATTTATACTAATTTATTTGCACGTGTACTGTACAGTGTACGAGGGGCAGCTGATAAGTAATCTCCTTGGTCAGAAATATATACAAAAATAATACTGGCTGGTATGGATTTATATTCGTTTGTTATTCTATTTTCAAAATGTATTACATTAATTTGTTTATTGCATCACTTATATTTTTAATAAACTCACCGAAACATGAATACACAGAAAAACCAGAAAAAATACCAACCCCGGGAATATCGTAAAAATAAAAAAAATTGGAAAAAATAAATAAAAAAATACAAAAAGATTTTCCAATTGAGATCATGTATTGCATCACGTTTATTTGTCTCCTACAATTGTTTCAAACATATCGGTAGAAAAAGTGAAAATGGCTAAAATCGAGCCGCGTGCGGTGATTAAATTTTTTGACTAAACAAGGGAATACGCCTTCGGAGATCAGACAGCGTATGTTACGTGTGTTTGGCAGTTCGTGTTCTTCCGAATTTGTTATAAAGTTTTGGTCAAAGCAGTTTAAGTTAGGTCGTGAGAACCTGGAAGATGATCATCGTAGCGGAAGACCAGTTTCGGCCGTCACCGATGAAAATGTAGCCAGGGTGAAAAAAATTATATTAGAGGACCGACGAGTGAAGCAGTGGGAGATAGCTAGAGATGTGGGCGTCAGTAAAGAGCGAGTCAATGAATTAATTCATGAGCATTTGAACATGTCCAAGTTTAGTGCACGTTGGGTCCCCAGAATGTCGACTGCATTTGACATGGAGAGGCGTGTCAAATGTTGCGAAGAGTTTTTGGACATGAGTCGAGGGAAAGAGGAAGAAATAATTTCTAGAATTGTAATATGTGATGAGACTTGGATTCGACAATGGGACCCGGAAAGTAAGCAAGAGTCGTTACAGTGGAAATTTAAGGATGAGAAGCCGCCTCGAAAATTCAAGGTCTGTCCATCGTCAGGTAAACTTATGGCTACAATCTTTTGGGACACAGAAGGGTATTTTGCTCATAGACTATTTACCGAAGAAAACTACAATGAATGCTAATTATTACTCAAACTTACTATATCAACTAAGAGAGACAATAAAAGAAAAACGGCGAGGTAAACTAAGCAAAGGAATTCTGATTTTGCACGATAACGCACCAGTGCATACCGCCCGCACAACGAAGCTAGCAATTAAAGACAATGGCTTCGAAACCATTGACCACCCCCCTTATAGTCCAGATTTAGCCCCCTGTGACTATTTTCTGTTTAAACTTCTCAAGAAAAACCTCAGGGGACGAAGGTTTATGACCGATGACGAAATTAAGGCTGCGGTTCAGTAACCGTCGTCAAGTCAGTGACTTTTTTGACGACAAACCGAAAGTTTTTTTTTTAAATGGTTTAAATTCAATATTTGAAAAATTTTATAAGTGTATTTTACTAGCAGGGGACTATATAGAAAAATAAAAAAAATTAGCCACGACAGTCTTTTGTTTCATTGTTAGGTAGATTACTTTTCAGCCGCCCCTCGTAGGTACCCAGTTTTTTTGTTCATAGAACGGATGGACGAACTCTACAAAAAAAATATAGAGTTCGGCTCAGGTTCGACCGTATTTACGACGAATTGACTTACGGCAGGAAACAGTCGGTTATACACCTCTACCTTAATTTACCCTCCGATTTCCGGTCATTTATAAAAATTCTTATCAACTAAAAATATTCTTGAATAAAATAGTAACAGTTAGTTCGGTACCTATTTTAAACGACATTATAAGTTAGAAACACAACAATAAAGCGTAGCCCTCCGCGTCACCTTCCTACAATAACACGAACTAAGATCTGGCGAATGGTTTTTTAAGACGCTGTGCATAATTAATTTAGACTTATACGATTGTATTCATTAAATTTATGAAGTTAAGAGAGACTGGGATCTAATAGTATGTCAAATTAATAATTAATTATGTTTTTAATTTGTATTACCATAATAATCTAGTGTGGTATGGGACTAAACATTAACGATACAATTCGGATTATTTATTAATGCGTAGTGTCTAAGATAGTAAGTTAAAAGGTCTTGTGAGGTAGTTAGTGACGTTTGGAACAGCGCCCGCCCGTGAGCGTATTTAGAACTAAAATTTTGTATGAGGTTTCTCGATCTCTATACGATAATCGTAACGCTACGCAGCATTCGTAAAGTCGTGCTCGACCCTCTGTTTCGCTTATTTGTATAGTTTATGGGCGGAACGGTGAACTCTGGCTTCTAGTCTATCAGCAGGTGTAAGCATGCGCAAGTGGCCCAGCAATGTGAATTGCGAATCGTTAGTTGGATTAATTAATCAATTAAACTTGAAGACATATATAATACAATCTCGCCAAAATATTTCCGACCCAAACGGCGTGTCCATTTGAAAAGTGCAAAAATCACATGAATATAAAGAAAAAAATCAGATTAATCATCACACAGAATCGTTTCAATTTTATTATAACAATCTGGAAGAAATATTGATTTAAACTAGTTTAAAGCCATTTTTAAATTGCGAAATTAAACAACTAATGCTATTAAATATAACCATAACGAACACCCCTAACGACACGATGTTCTTACTTTTATTTTTCTAAAAATCACTCTAGGGAAAAGTTGAAAATAAGCAGTTACGCCCCTTCGTGATTCGATCAACGATATTTAATTTTAGACGTTCTGAAATATGACAAAAGCAACCTTTTAGGCGGTAGACTATAATTGATCATGATCATATTAATAAATTATAAACCTAAATCGAGCAGGCATCAAAACTTGGACAATAAAATTGCCTTTAACCTAAAACCCGAGTGATGAGTGATCCGTTTATTTCACTATAATAAAATTGCTGTGATGCCTTTTTGGTGTTTACAGACAATATTGTTCAGATTTATTTACATACTGAATTAACATATCGTTGCTTGATTTTAATCTATTGCTGGATTGATTGCCTCACAGCGTGGCCTACGTGACGCCCGTACGTCATCGGCAACTCTTCCTTTCTTGAACAAGTTTATAATGAGCATAATAAGTAACGGACGTCTCGCATAGCCAATCAATGGTATTGTTTGTTACCTTGTGTGTTTAGAAGGCAAGTGTTTTGATGTTAGAACAATGTCAATGTTTGGAAAGAGCTTTGATTTTTAGTAGGTAGCGGAAGCTCTGCACGACTTACATTAAAATATACGACATCTTTGCGAACTTTACTTAATAGGGTACTAAGTAGTTCATCAAATGACAATGGCTTATTCTCAAGGAAGCAATTTAAAATTGCATAGGTATTAACGAAAACTTGAATAACTCATTTCATAAATTATGTCTATACTTCCCACAAATGTTACGGCATTTAATTATTCCTAGCGCTTCTTGGGTTTTAAGATTAAACGTTGCGTAAAAGATTTTAAACAAAGTTTTAATATTGTAACCAAAAAAATAAATCCAATAATTTACCACTTTAACATTTCAAAATACAAAGACATTATTAAACTAAAATTAAATTAAATCGTGAATAGGTAAGTTTAACAGAATTAAATTTAACCCCTTAAAGTCTTATTAGAAAACATGGATTAAGTAACAATTCTACCATCAATATACTTAGACTAACAAGTTTGTAAACTGGTTTTGGTGTAAAAAGTTCAACTAAACATAAAAGCCACTCTATACTCACACGCATAAAAAATCCCTGCTTTGTCAACATAACCTCACACTTCAACACCGCACTTGCACTGTAGTACTTTTATTGTCAATGAATATTTACTCTTTAACAACGTTACGTTCATTCACTAATAATATTCAGGTAGTACAGTAGTTCAGAATCGCTTGAATGGTTTTAATATATTATAATCCTGCATAGAAAGAGATTAAGCTCGCAGCGTGCGCAAGAGCGAGTCCGTGGACCCCATTCCTCGCGCGGCGCAAAGCACGGTTATTCTTATTATAGGCCAGGCACGCTCCGCATGGCGGGAGATCTCCCCCAACCACATTAAAACATGTCTTCAGACACCACCCGTAAAGACTAAAGTCAAACGATCATCAAAACTGCAATCTTAACCCTGCATGTTTATACCTAGTTGCGTGTTAATTGAATAAAACAAAAGCGGTTGTGATATTAATATTCCGTTTTACAAATACATCATGCCTTGGCTCCTATCTTAAAAGAAGGTTTTTAAGTGAGCGTTTAAGTCTGGTCTGGTCAATTAACTTCATTGTCAGTTAAGATAGGTCGCGACTGGAGACATTTGGAGAAAGTGAAGGCAGGTCGTTAAGATTAGTTTTTCGAGGTAAATGAAAGTAGGAGTGTCTAACGATGGGTAGGCAATTAAAGAGTTATTATGCTGTGTCCACTTTGGGTAATGAAAACAAGCACTTTCTTTTACGAAAGTAACCGTTTTCTAGTTCAACTTTATACCTAGACCTAATTGAAAAAAAAAACTTACACAAAGCACAGTCATAATCTTGGGAATCATAATGATTGACAAAATGCAGAAATAATTGTCAGTACAGTATTTACAGATTTCTCATAAAACAGGTACTTTATTGTTTAAGTACTGTAAGTCAAGCAAGTGCGATCATGAGATTTATTGAATAATTATACACTTAGGCTATACATAGAAAACCCAAAACCTAGGCATAAATATGTTATCATCTAGCCTCAATCAACATTTCCAACCACAACTACCCTTGTTTCGATAGGACATGGTTCTTCAGCGATTAATTTTAGGCAGTCTGGCGATAGCGAAAATTTCTTGGTCCGCGGCCTTATCCTATCCATATCGCTAAATTAAAAGTGTTCAAACAATGGCTAAGCTACGCAGCAGATAGACAACGCCAAAGCACGAAGCTAATCGAAGGCAGCCCGCAGGCAAGATGACTGAAACTTCGATGTTTGGTACAAAAGGCGGGCTGAGTCACGAATTTGGCATTTGACGGCATTGACTTACAAAAAATTGCCTCGCTTAGTCGGTCTTGGGTTATGGACTTAAACAATTTTATTGATCTCATTTTAAACAAACGATAACAAGTGTACTAAATTGCGATGCATGACTAACGGTCTAGCACGCAGCAGGGTCTTTCATACCAATGTGTTTTATTTAAATATTTCCTTAATGTCGCTCTTTACGGTATACGAAACAAAACTTAATCTGTGACATTTTATCTAACCCAGTATTTGTGTCTATCAATCTCTACTTAACCGAAGCGATAGTTAACTTATAATTACTGTTTTAGTTCTCAGTAATATATGACTGGTATCTCAGCGTGTCTCTGTACATAAACACACATTCATTATTTTTATACCTTTTATCCCTAACCTAAAAGTAATAATTACCTAAATTAGGTCTTTCCCGGGCCTTTATTGAAATACCTACCTGTAAAATATAAACAAGGGGGAAGACTGCGTAAAATACGTACAGCTAAAAATGGGGAGTAATAGCCCAAGTATGTACATATGAATCGTGTTTCCTAGCCGATTGCATCGACGAAATTTTCCGTGAAATAAAAAAATATATATCAAGATTATTAGAGCGAGTAGCGTCGATAATAAATGTGAGAAAAAAATTAACGCTGTGTTACTAACCTGTCCATCAAATTATACTTACCAGTACGACTAAACTCCAAACATCCTGTCGATGTTGTTTGAACTTTATTTAAAGCTACGGCCATATGATAATTGGTATAGCGACTAAGATATTTAAAAATGCAATTATACTGACGTCCGTACATTATTATTTATTGGCCATAACAGTCCGATTAAGCTCTACCACTCTAAGAAAACTGGCAAAGAGGTAAATCTGTTAGCACAGAAATGGTCCCGTATGAGATTAAAAAAAAACAAAAAGCTTTGAATTATTTACTTGTGCCATTGACTTACCAACACCATGGACTGTGGATCTAGTACGAGTACAAATGTCACAAAAAATGTATTCCAGTACAACGCGGCATTTTTCGATGACAGCCATACGTCATAGCGCTGTCCTTCGACCAAACTAAGACTGACTTATGCTCGATTAGCAGTCTTTTTTGCAAATTAGTCGTCTTTGATTCGGACGTTTTTAAGCACTAACCCGAAGTCCATGGTGATGGTAAGTCAATCACTTATCGTGCCGAAATTGTAAAGCAGTATAAGTAGATTAGACACTTAGCTTGGAATTATTATTATTATCATTATTTGGGCCAATATGTATAAAAGCTTCACATATATGTGAAAGTTTGTAAAATGGAATGAGACGGTTGGTTACGCATCACGCATAAATAATAGAAATGAAAGTGGATCATATTAAATTAACAACACTATTGTACTTAACATTTATTTAAAAAATATAGCTTTCCATAAGAAAATATTGGGTCTGGCAATATTAGATTTTTTAGGGTTCCGAAGCCAAAACGGAAAATGTGCTGGGATACAATACAATACAATACAAATATTATTTATTGAAAACCATAAAATAGTACAAAGACATTACAGAAAACAGGTATGGTAGACAATAGGCGGTCTTATCGCTAAAAAAAAAAAAAAAAATTTTATCCCTCTTATCTCGGGTATCTTACACGTAAAGTGGGGATATTTTTTTTATTTCTTGCCCACCCCATAGTGTAGGGTATCGTTGAATAGGTCTTTCAAAAATATTAGGGGTGTTCAAAGATAATTTTTCGATAGAGTTATTGGTGTGCGAAATATTTAGCTTTGAAGTGCTCATTTTTGTTGGAGTCATATGTGGGGGAGACTGTTATATTTGAAAATGTGAAAAAAATCAGAGCAGTAGTGCATATAGTGCATTTAAAAGGAAAACTATCAGAAATAAGCATGCTTTACAGGTTTGGGAGTAATAGCTAATTATGTGTGTCTATGTCAGTAACCGATATAAATTGAGCCCACACTGCGTACCTACAGTTTGTTTTAGAGTAGGGATCTGCTAACACTGGTTTCGAATAGGTGTGATGAAAATACCTTTAAATTAGGTATCTGTGCCAGGGCTTTTTCGTAATGGCTTAGGAACCCTATCCTGGGCGTGTCCGACACGCTCTTGCCCGGTTTTTTTATGTTATCACTTTCTGTGAAGAGTTAATTCTGGTAAAACATATCTCGGTCAAATGATAAGATTACATATATTACGCGGATACTCCTAAAAACGGTTTTGAGTTTATTTCTATTTTTGGAGTAGTTTTTTAATTCAAGACGGCTTGTTTTATAGGCCTCTCGCGGCCCGCGGCCCGCTGACGTCAATGCCTGATCCACCGCGACCATAAACGCGTGCGCATGCGCACGTGAGCTGTATTTCTTGATTCGCCGACAACAATGTAGTTCTGATTGATCATTTATTAATTAGATCATTAAACTTGGACAGCACATTTTTGTAACTAATACGCAGTAATAATAGTATATTACAGCTTTACTATTCCGCCTACTTTTATGCTCTTGTTCATGTTAACTATAAGTTATAAAGAGTCTCTGACAGACTCTAACAAACACACGGACGGAAATGACGAATCTATAAGGGTTCCTTGTCGACTACGGAACCCTAAAAGAGACAAAAGCCTCTTCTGAACGGAGATCGAAAAAAAACACCTAATAGTCAACAATCCTACGTGAATGCAAAATCTTTCACGCTTGCGCTTGCTTCAATAGAAAATAGGGAACTGATCTGAAAGCTTCGTAAGCAAAAACCTAACCAATTACACATATTTGTTTTAGTTCCGTTGGTCAATCACTCATTTCACATCGTAGCGCACAATACAATTTCACACAAAATTACATGTTCTATCTACAATTCTCAGCCAACGAAACATGCTAAAAACTTACACGCACGCACATAATCGGTTAGTCACGTTCGTCGCAAACTGACTTGGGATGGTAAAAAAGGTATTTTTGTAAGAAATGTTTAGGTAGTAGCGAAAGACTGTGATAAATACGCCCGAGGAGTCGATAAATTATGGTCGTAAGGCTGTGGTGGACGTTTGAGCGAGTCTATGTAAAAATTAAATGTAGAAAAATTGTTTATCGCGCATCACGTCCAATATTTTTTCCTTAACACACAAACATCTTTTAAATACACGTGTCGTGTAAGTACTTATTTAATTATATAAATTCGACCCTATCAGATGGTTACACGTTAGAATCCCTAAAATTTATTGACGACGGTAAACTGACGTCGTAATACTGAACCGAAGTGTTAAATGACCTAAGTTTACAATGCCTCTAAGTTTAAATGTCCTAATAAACTAAAACAAAATGGATGAAGTTCCTAATAGACGTTTCACTTGAGCTTGATATAGGTACCTAAGAACAATATTTCTATAAACACAATACCTAAACAATGTATCTGAAGCTAAAAAAAACCTTACCTTTGTTTTGAAACCACAAAATTGGTCTTAAATTTAGTATTTTGTGTATAGAAATATTGAAATTAGGTTAATCAGCTTTAGATAAATCGTCCCTTATCCATTAGGTAGGTATTTTGAACTTAAGTAAAATCTTAGGTCTCGTTAGGTGTTTTAAAAGTTAAGTACTTTATCCTTTAGGTATAACGGCATAAGGTAAATAAATTTTAGAGACTCTAATATGTATCCTATCGGTGTCGAGGAGTTGAGAGGCTTCGAAATCATACTACACAAAATTTCACACCAATGAGATAATTTTTAGTTTTTTTTTATTTGTCCGATTTTTGTTCAATCTTTTGTACCCAGTTCTTAAGTCCAAGAAGATGCTTTTAAAATAAGATTGAAACCTTTTGATCAACCGTCGTAAAAGTCAGCGCAAAAGCAATAAAATCACAGATAGATATGTCTGGCATGACATGTCGACTTAGCCACGCCACTATTCATGCATGAGTGCTACGTCCTTCTTTAAATACTTAAATTATTTTTTTTTTAAATTCGTCGCTCGTAATGGATATTACCTTACCCAACATCGCGGCTAACAACCAGACGTATAAGTCAATTTCATCAGAAGAATTTAAAATGCATGACATTGACAAACCCCTGTCATACCCGTCTCAAAGTAATAAAAACAATGTAAATGCTAGTAGGTACATAAATAACAACGGGAACAATTGCGCAACCCACGATATCGCATCATGCCACAATGATGCGCAGATCTATATGTACATAATATGCAATACTTAGATGAACATCAATGTGGTACTCGATCTGTTGTAATACAAACAGGCGAGTTTATATACAAATATAAAACCTCTAATACAGCTTGATTTGCATAAACGTGAATGTTATATTGGTATTTATTTACGTCATCAGCTAAACATGCTATATTATTATTATCAAATGATTATGTTAAAATGGGCTGCAATTAGTTGTGTAGTTATCAGAGAGGCGGTTCGAACCAGATCGGATTCCGATATCGGGGTCTGTGCTAGCGCCGCCCTGCCCTGACCCGATGCAGCGGTTTCCGATCCGACGAAAATAACATTATACCTACACGTGAGTTACTTCATAATCCATAATTCTGTAATAACCAATAAGTACGTGTTTCATTAATAAATATATAAATGCTATTTAAAAATAACAATAAAGCTTTAACTAAGTAAGATAATATAGTATTGCTTTGCCTATTTAGAAATAGTTTTATCATAATAACGAGTAATATCATTAGATATCATCTAACAGACATCATTCGAGGGAAGCAGAAATTGATCACTATGACATCCCGTACCTACCGTTTGGTAAAACATGCAGATTATTACCATTTTTTATTTGATTGGCAACACATTTAAAGGCTGACATAGGCAGTCAGATTTAGTACACTCAAGCCTTGTTAAAATATTAGATAAATAAAACACATTTAAGTTATTCTGTATATGCATCATTCAGCGGCCAATTACGATTACGATCTTACTATGGCTTTTATTTTTCAATAAACTGATAATGTTCAGGCAGTGCAAAACTAGAAGACCCATTATTCAGGGATGTCCAGTGGAGACAGGACCTAAAAACACTGCTTAGCAAAAAACGCCTTCATAAGTTTCACCTAAGTAATTGCCAGTTGGTAAGATAACGCCTCTGTCTGATTAACATAGGTCCTTCATTGTTTGCAAAGTCTATAGATATTATTTTTTCCTTAAAAAGACCTTCCGAATATTAGTTACGCGTATTTGACGTACATCAATAAATCTAACGAGCAAGACACTATTTAGTAATTTTCCTACTTGGAACCTGACAAGTACCTAGTTATGATCGGAATACTAATTGGTCAAATTTATTTTTAACTCTGCAAAGTAAACAGTGAATATGGGTCTTTTGTTGCCTTTCTATTTTTGTCGTCCGCTAACAAATTGCCAGGGTAATGACAAAACGTGTTCGCGAGCCCGTTTGAAATCGTGATACCAATCTTAAGCACGCCACTTAAACTGTTGTCACTATGTGTTTGTCATTTCAGATGGTCCCAAAATAGAAGGTCTACGTACTCTTATGTGTACTGAACGACATAGTGACCAAAAGTAGATGTGACACTTATTTACCTATTCCCGAATAAAACCGGCCAAGAGAGTGTCGGACACGGCCAGGATAAGTTTCCGGAACTGTTACGAAAAAGTCCTTGCATATCTTATTTCAATACTTAGGTCATTTAGTTACTATGTAAATATTTTTTATAAGTTAATTAAATGGTCAAGTATTACTCGTTAACCTGTAAAGCTTAAAGCTTAGCTGTGATAGTTTTTCTTTCAATTTCCTATATTTTCGCTGGTAGTAGGTAAAGCTAAATATTTCGTAAGCGAATCCCTGAATCGAAAAATTAACACTACGGCAATATTTTTGAAAGACCTATCCAACGATATTCCACGCTATTGAATAGATAAGAAAAAAAACCGGGCGAGAGCGTGTCGGACACGCCCAGGATAGTGTTCCTAAGCCATTACGAAAAAGCCCTGGCATATATACCTAATTTAAAGTTATTTTCATCACACCTATTAGAAACCAGTGTTAACAGAGCCCTACTCTTAAGCAAACTGTAAGCAGTGTGAGGTCAATTTATATCGGTTAACGACACAGTCAAACATAATAAGTTAATCAACTATTACTCCCGAAACCTGTAAAGCCTACCTATTTCTCCTAGTTATCCTTTTAAATTCACTATGTGCACTACTGCTCCAATTTTTTTCACATTTCCAACAGTTTCGCTGGTAGAGGGGGGTAGGGGGACATTTGACTCCAACAAAAATGAGCACTTCAAAGCTAAATATTTCGCACACCAATAACTCTATCGAAAATTAATCTTTGAGCATCCCCAATATTTTTGAAAGACCTATTCAACGATACCCCACACTATGGGGTGGACGAAAAAGGAAAAAATAATCCCCACGTGTAGGGTAACGTAACGTGTAGGGGAAGTACCCCCAAAAAAATTTTTTTTCCTGATTTTATCAAAGCACTTTTTCGGCCTAATTAATATGTATATCTATTCAAAATTACAGCTTTCTAGTACCAATAGCTCAGAAGCTATGCCGCGGACAGACTGACAGACAGACAGACGGACACACAGACAGACAGACAGACGAATATGACGAAACTACAAGGGTTATGAACTAAAAACAATTATACTTTGCTCACCCGCGACCACAAGTGAAAAATAGTTAATCTGTGCGGCAAATGTATGTTTCCATGCAGCACCTCCGCCTCCACTGCTACACGAATCAACACAAGCCACACAGACCCAACTACCACTGTGGTAATGGTGGCATGGTGAGCGGTTGTTCTAGTGTTTAGCTTTGATAATGGCCTCGTGGAGAGTGCCGAAACGTGACGCGTATTTTTACGTGAGTTGGAGTCAGTCGGAGTTGACTACGTTGACATTTCTGACGATGCGTTTTGAAATCGCATCGACTCAACTTGTGTGTTCAGAATTATATTCAACATCATTATAAAAAAACGAATTTTTCTTATGAAATTTTAAGGTTTACGACTTAAAATCATTAAATAAATCTAAACTTGTTATTTTTAATTAAATTCTCAAACTATCTATTTAATGATAATTAATATCGAACGAACCATTATTATGAGCGTTTTACTTTTGTTATTTGTCAAAAGCTACTTAAACACGCTCGAAGGTCAAATTACTATGCAAACTAGTGGATAAAGTGCGGATTTACCTGCTTGTTTGAAAGGATAAAAGACGGCGTTCCGAGGTAGTGAGGGGAAAAAATCCTTTCCGCCATACAGCAATGTTCCTACCATATTTTACCCCTGGAAACTGCTAGAATTTTGCAGACAACCCCTTTAAAATAAGAACAGCGTAACTACCTCATACTAACAGCCTCATGTTGGATGGTATCTTGTTTATTTACCCGTACTACCCCCAGGTTCGGGACCACTGTTTTAGAGTAAAGCTTCACTCTTTTGATCTGCCAAACCAACCTTTTTTTGGGCCCTTCAGATCATGTGCATAATATAATACGAATACTAAAGTGATGCAACCTATCACCAGAGCACATCATTTTAAAATGGCGCTGTACAATGTACAAATTATGTCGTAAGTATACAAAAAATAACCTTCCAACTGTAATTGCGCCAGATAAAAAATGTAGGTAAGATTAATTAAATAAGTATATTTTTGTCCTATTCAACTACCTTTGCCGTGATAATCATTCAGCGAAGCTGAGACCGAGTAGACTTTGCACTCATTAATGCGTGTAAACAGATAAACAATATTTTTAATTAGGTACACGCGTTAACGTACTTTTAATGTTACTTTTGACGCTCTCAATGAACCACGGAAAAGTACAGAGCTCTTCCTGTATCTGCTAGCCAATGTATTAACGAACGCTTTCTATGTCACTGGTATACATTGTGTTCATTTGCATGTCCTTATCATGTTAGTGAAGGGATGTTGTGCAGCATGGGTCGCTGAGGTCGCCTGTTCTGTATGAAAAAAAAATGTACTGCAGTCCTCATTTTACAGTCGCATGATGCCTGACAGTGGAGCGACGTATGCCTCGGGTTATCGCTATTTACTGTTGTCGGTTATTTCCACTAAAACACGCTCCAGTGGTATGGTATTCTCTACCTATCTACAAAAATCCGAAATAATCGAGTGTACAATTTACAGCTGAATAACGCGACTTAGAAAGCTGTAAGTCAGCGGTTGTCAAATACGTAGCGCGTCGTAGATGGTCTACGAATTTACCGTCGCGAATCTCGAAACGCTTTTATGCGATTCAATCAGCTATTTTGGTTACAGAGGGTCGAGCACGACTTTACGAATGCTACGTAACGTTACGGTTATCGTATCGAGATCGAGAAACCTCATACTAAATTTTAGTTCCAAATACGCTCACGGGCGGGCGCTGCTCCAAACGTCATACAAACTCGACAACGTTTACTATTCGATTTTACATTACGCAGCATTCGTAAAGTCGTGCTCGACCCTCTGTTCCGTCAGCTTAACTTAAATGGAAGTCCTGTAGCATGATATCAATAAATGAATCGAATCAGCCCACATCCACCCACTGCTGGGTGATCTCTCTATTTTCACGCCACCACTGTGACCAGCCCTGTGCCAATCTCATCCACAGCTTTCCAGTTGACTGCCAGATATCAGCTGATACGAGTCATGGTACAAGCTTCCAGTTATCAGAAGATGAAGGAATTAAAATAATTGATAAAGAGCGTAACGTTATCGTCTGTGGTTACGAATATAGCGATTAGAACTTTATTACCTTAGTATAATTAATGGCTAGCTATTAATTAGTCGTAAGGTTATCACTTAGGTACCACTGTGACCGGAACTGTACGAAACATGACAATTATGACCCCGAGGGGCAGAAGAGATAGGGTTTATCAAACAATTAAGTGGAGTTTTTTTTGCAGACGAAGTGGACATTACCTTTAACAGATAACAGGGTAACCAGTTTTCACCAAGCATCAATTAAGTTAATTAGATTGCGTCTACAGACATGTCTGCGCCTATATTGAGTGGGATAACCGTGGCCCTTCTTATTTCCGAAAAATTTAAACTGCGTACACATTCAAAGCCGGACGGACATAATTTTAGCCTGTGTTTACAGAGCATGGATTAAATTTACCTGTTTAATAAACAGACTAGGCATATTTATAAAACATTTAAGTTCAAATCAATATGTTTGTCGTATTATATTAAGAATTTAAAACAAAAATAATTTTTAAAAAATGTGTATTTTGCAAGTCTACTGGAGGGCAGCGAGAAAGGATATAAAGGACATGTTGCTGCTGAATTAAATAAATAAATAAATATCATGGGACAATTAACACCAATTGACCTAAGCCCAAACTAGGCAAAGCCTGGATACTAGACAACGGATACTTATATAGGTAAATACATACTTATATAGATAAATACATACTTATATACATATTAAACATCCAAGACCCGAGAACAAGCATTCCTATTCATCATACAAACATCTGTCTCGACCTGGGATCGAACCCGGGACTTCAAGCTTCATAGTCAGGGTCTCTAACCACTAGGCCATCCGGTTAAGTTTGGATAATTCTGGAAGAAGACAAATGGGAAGTCCTTAACTAAAATATCAAGAACATTTCCAGAACTGCTCATAAGTCATTCGCTTTGGACAATTAGGTAACAGAATTAGCGTACTAGTCACAAAGACGTAGATAGTTCTTTTAAGCTGTTTACAGTAAATGTTTCCGTCGTTATAGGACGTATTGGTGGACAAACAATGAAACATATAGCACGCAGTAAACCACAAGGTAACGTATAGAGAACGGTAATTGCCCGTTCAGGCAACGGATGGTGTGTCAAGACATTAGTGGGTATAATTATAAACACCTCACACGTTTAAAATTATACAATTACTGAAGGAGAAATCTATTTCGAACTATCGACAAAGCTAAAACTGACTTAAAAATAACAAGAAAAAAAATTAAAAATTAAAATCTAAATTTGGACCCTTGGGCAGGGTATAATAATTTCGAATGTAATATTTTTACGGCATACCTTACCAAGAATTGTATTTTAATTAAATATGCCACTTTTCTAATTTGAAACAAAAACTAATGCTCTGTGAGAAAAGAATAATTAAAATGTTCGTTAACGCGTTTTAATGGGCTTCCCTGAGCCAGACGCTGAAATGGCTGCTTTTTAGGGCCTTTTTGTACATTATCTAAACGATAAAAATAAAATATATAAATCCATTAAGTATCTATAAGCTTCTACCATAGCTACATAACCATACCTACCATACCTACCTACATAAAAAGCACCGTGGCCCCAGCCGCGGCACAATGCTAAGAGGGATCCTGTTCAACGTCTTTGTTCACTTCTTCTGTTTTATATTATACTTGTCAATTGTGTACGTTGAATAAATATTTTTCTATTTACATTTCTATTTCTATAACATCTCAACCTGTTTTTCTGCGTTTCCTTTTTTTTCCTATTTAATACTTATGGTATCTGCATCACAAGTAAGTCAAATTGCAATTAATATTCTGTTACTACATCATAAGCATAATTTACTTTGACTTGTGACATACACCAATGTATAGAGAATTTAATAGACTAGGATTTCTACGTCTAACATTATTATAATACTTTTTTATGATCATCATCATCATCATCATCGGCCTATTTACGTCCCACTGCTGGGCCTGCTGCAGCTGCTGCCTTTTTTCGAAAAGACGCGTTATATTTGTGATAACACTGTGTAAAATTAAGTTAGACCGATATTTAATAGATGTCGCCACTAAAACGAAGTTGTTTAGTAGAAGTAAGGTGAGGCGAGGAAGGCGCGAAACGTTCAAGGTCATCCTCTCAGGGAACCCTCTTAAGACATAAATTTGTGCGCTACCGGTACCAAATTATTATAGATTGGCGTAAAAAATGATGATTAATTTAATTAATCACTGACATTTTGCCACACAATAACTACGAGTATGTTAGGGTAACATCTTTGCCTACTGAAAAGTTTGCGTCTTTTGTAAGCAGGTAAGCATGCGCTAACGATGCTCTGCCTTAGAACTAATAATCATCTTAATTGCATTAATTGGACCTGAGGACAAAGACATAGAAACGAAAAATGCCAACAACACGCTAATAAACCATGCTGAAAATTCTTATCAATCAATCAAATACATTTCTTTCAAACTAGCTTATGCCTTGCCCCCGTGAAATATTTCAAAATGGGCTAGTTCCCTATCCGGTATATGTTTTCCAAATCTCAAGTCTCTAGGTCCAGTGGTTTAGGCTGTGCATTGTCTGTCAGTCAGTCAGTCACGGTATTGTTTTACAGGTATAGATAACTAATTATTTATTTTGTTAGTTAAGTACATAAATCCATGTATCTATCGAGGATGGATGCTGAAATTTCATAAGAGTGTTAAAACTAGGTTAAAACATTAAGCTACACTATGAACCACTTAGGGAACAAAAATATCAATAATTGATGTGGCACGAATATTACAATTTACTTCTGCGTAATGATACTTCATCATTGATTTATCAAAGGAACAACAACTGTGAATAAGTTAAAAAGCAAAGGTCGTTTCTCTCAGCCTTGGGTTTGCTTGAGTGACCATTATGTTAAGAATGGCAAAAAGCGACGACGTTCAACTACCTATACAGGAACTTATGCTTTGTCAATAATATGCTCGCCCATTTTCGTGAAGGCTCTTTGTCTTAGGATTTTTCCAAACCTGTGGAAAATTACAAGAAGTTGCATTTAAAATCCTACTAATATTATAAATGCGAAAATTTGTGAGTGAGGGAGTATTGTTGTTACTTCTTCACGCTGAAACAGATTTGGATGAAATTCGGAATGGGGATAGCTTATACCCTAGAATAAAACATAGGCTATCTTTCATCCCGGAAAATAGTACAGTTCCCGCGGGATAGCGATAACCGAATTTTAAGTAGACGAAGTCGCGGGCATCAGCTACTATGTATTAATTTAAATGCTGCTCTTCACGTGTTTTTGGAATCGGTAGCCTTCTATGTAAAACAAAATTACTGGCTTAGTCGTTCCAGCCCGAAAACTGTATTTTACGCAGAGCTGCAGAGGGCAGATAAGGCAGTTAAGAACATTTATTACTATGTAAGTTGACCTACAGGTGTATATAAAACGTTGTGCACACAATAGGTCTCGCTCTGAATACTGACTGTAAGCATTGTCACATACAATAAACTTTCTCACGGCTGTGACGGCGGCGACCCCCGTTCACACGCTATCTCGTATTCTCATTAACAAGAATCGTACCCAATTACATTCGAGTAATACGGCGTACTGAAAAATAATATTGTGAATCGTTGATAAAATATAGGTAAGGACGTGTAATTTACACATGTAAAAATATTTGCAAAGCAGTAGTCGTCACAACGTGTGTGAGATTTTGCGACTTCTTGTTAAACTTGACCAAAACAAGAATAGGTAGGTACTTCTATTACGTACTATACCTACTGACGCTTGATTGAGGCAAGTTTACTGTCATTTAATTTATAGCACCTTCTCAATTATAAAATGACATTCAGCAGAGGGCCAGTAACAGCAATTAGTGAGGAAATGGTACTTATTAGGTACATATTGTTTATTGTTGTTTGACATAACAGCCTAGAGACGTGACTACGAATCTCCAATATTAGGTACTTACCTACTCAAAAAAAGTCAAAGATGCTAAAAACAGTCTAATTGTCCCATTCAGGTCATTGCTCATTATATCCTTCGTTTACCGTTTCGAGAAACGTAAAAAATTGTCTTGTCAGTTGCCTTAGAGGACAGATCAACATTGACGCGAACAACAATGGTAATTATACGCTGGATTTGACACAGTGACTAGCGAAACAATGAAAAGATCTTGTAACTGAATCACTTGATGAAACATTTCTTTCTCAGTCGTATTAATGATACCAATGACGCAAAAGCTGAACAATTTGAGTTACTTTCGTGAAAATATTAACATTTATTCAATAAATAATGAAAAGTGGTAGGTGCGCGGAAGAGAAGTGGAACTTCGCAACCTGAAAAGCGTTCTTATTTCAATGAGACTACCTATCCTAATTTTGTAACTCTACCAGCTGTAATTAGGTCATCAAGTTCAAGTATGAACAAACTGAGAACCAATATATTCTACACCGGATTGGCAAGTTATTCCCCACTAAAATTTTCCTGCGAACGTCGCATATGATGTAATACTTCAAATGTTTTGTTTGGGTCACCCGAAGTCAGATGTCACATTCATAGACAAGCACAATGTGCTTTATCTGCTAGACGGGCCGCGACGTCTGGCGACCGTGACATGGTTCGAGTGGCGCCTCTTCCCAACCATTGGACACTTATCTTAGAGTTCATCGCAATAAATGGTAATTATTCTGGTTACGCCGTCTACTTGTATTACGAAATAATGGTGAATGGAATCGTTCGAAAACACATCATAAACATAAACGATATAAAATTACATTACTATTTATACAATTAGCCGGCATCGGCTTTTGGACTAGTACATATTAAGGTATACGTTACTGACAGCGAGTTGAACCTATCTATATGCGTTCCACATTTAAATTGTAACGGGAGATGATGCGCACACAATACAAAGTCATAGTTACCAAAACGCACACAATCTACGTTTTCTATGGCCAAAACGGTTATTGCCTGTCATATTTTTGGCAGAGGGGAAAGCGCGTTACTTACTATACCTACTTATTAATTTCTTTATAGTAACGCAGAAAAAACAAAATCATCTGTTCCTCAAAGATTTAAACGACATATTTTATGTCTGAAGAAAAACAATACTTGCTTATTTTGCCCCTGTTTTAAAAAACTACTCTTAATTATTACATCACATAGTCGTTAAACAACGTAGGAAACAAATACATAGGCAAAATTTAAACAGAAAGCCAGAGGCGAAGTCGACATTCGCATATTTTTCCTGTGATAAACTCAACAAACAATTACTGAAATTTAAGACTCTAATCTTCTCAATCGATTAAGATTCAATGTTCGCCATTTCGTATGTTTTGGTCGATTTTGTTCGTCACTTGGTCGCGCTTTCGACAAACAATGTGACGCTAGTAAATGAAGTGAGTCATAAGAAGGTGTGTGTTGCAGGAATTTCAGAATTTGTAAACAATGGTTGAACTCCAAACGTCGCGACCTTAACACATCGTACGAGTTGAAGTATTTATAACGCTCCAAATAAATATAATTAGTAGTTCAAAACAAGGTGCTTTCTTAGTTCGTAGTAGAAGCTTCTGGACTTTATTCATGCTTGAATATATGACCGGTTATTTGGGATTTGTACCTACATATGTCTTGTTTTAAATTAAAATGCCTTTCAAATGCAATGTTAAGGATTCGCTAACCACTGAGATTTTACTATATGTATAAATAAAATTCATTGTTTGGCTAAATTTATCTTTACACATCTACAATCAACAAACTGAATAATGTGTTGAATGCGTTTAGCGATACCTTTTTACTTTATTTTTCGCACCTACAAGATGCTACGTTTTTTACGTTTAAGTTTACCTTAAAAGTTACCTAAACTAAGCGTTTATTTATTCTCATTATGTTACTTATATTTACTATTTCAGTTAAACATACCGTATAGTATACTAAACGAAGGTCGCGATCCACGGGGTATCACGAACCAGTCGCAACCAAGCAAAAAAGTCAGTCCCGTTTTATGTTTTTTTTTATAAATTGCATGACTAATCTAGCAACGGCAGAAACGGTATAGTTTGAGAAAGAGTAAGCGGATTGCGAAGGGCTTTATTTTATTTTTACGACAGTTTTCATATACAGAAACCAAAGTCTTTGTTTTATTTTGTTAAATATTTACCTGACATTACATGAGCAAGAAGATCGTTATAGACTTATAGCTTACATATATGTGAGTGCAGCTGCATGCGTGTCACTTGGCACTTGGCTACTGAAGATTTTAATGTCTATGGATATAGGTATGGGTTTAACCAGTTGTTAAAATACAAACATAGTTAAAATTGGCTAAGATGGAACACTTTTATACTCGAATGTAGACAGTTAATCACTAACCTATGAGTAGGTTTTTGCTAGCAACCAAAAACAACTTAGTTGACTGTCATCACGTCACCAGCGCTGTAAAGGGAGTTAGCGTACGTTTAGCATCCGCCGAATAAACTAGAAACCGACAAAGGAGACCGACTCATTACTTATTGTAATTATGTCGATCGACGTGCGTCATTCGGTAGAAAATGTTTTTACGAAACCGTCTATTTATTGCTTGCTGTATCGTTTTGAAATGATATTCATTTGCGCATGAGTCACTTTAATTATATTACAGTTATGCGCATTTATTAACAAAAACGTATTTTGAACAATTAAGAAGGTACTTACATTCATAGATCATAAGTGCATCGCGATATCTATACTTAATCAGTTGATTTTTCTATAGGCCAATCAAATCAGAATTTTTCGAAGATTAATTTCCAGCAAACAGCATGGAAATAGTTTTAATACCTTCATTTGTTCTTAACTGCGTGTAATCCGAGTTTGCGCAATCCCAGGAGGTGTGCATGACTTTTGGGAGCAAAATAACCGCTAAGCGGACAAGGGTGCCCACCAAGAGGGATTTGGTCATTCTTTCAGGTGGTGTACTGGCAAGCCCCAAAAAAAGCGTTTTTTTTTTTTCGTTTAACAATTTACTTAGTCTGCGCCGCGAATTTTCAGCTATTAAGTTTAGTACAGGTGAAAAATCTAATTTTATGCTTAAAAACCATGAACAGAGCCGTCCACACGTTTCATCTAGTTTTGGATTCATCACGTACCTGTCGCTCAGATGTTCTTGAATGAAACAGGAGAAAATGAATAATACTCGAGTGTCACAATAAATATGTATGTGGTGATTGACGTCAACGGGCCCCGTGGTGCAGGCAGGGCGGCGCTCCCGCGCCCGCGCCCGCGGCCGACCCGGGCGCCCCGCGCGCCGACCCTGCCGCAGGGCGTTTACCCTCCTAATGTACTGCATACTAACCACGGATATCACCCATTCCAGAGCATTCCCAGACACGGCTTTGATGTTACGCATATTGAACAGATTCGATCTAAATGCGTAGTGAGAGCTTAGGTTTTTTTTTCTCAAAAAAAACTGAACGATATAATCCTAACTTTGGACATCATGTTTCAAACATGATATTTTAAGCAGAGGTTAAGGGGGTATAATAGTTTTATGAAGATATTTAAAACATTAGCAATGTAAACTTCGATCTACGTGGAAACCTATTGAATATCATCTTAAAAGTTCGAGACGATGTACATAGAAATAAAAATCAAATTCTCTCTTAGACATCATAAATAAAACAAAGAAGTTGGAAAACACATGCTTTGCAAATATTAACATTCTGTAAATTCAAATTCCGGGGAAGTCTGATGTAAAACACGCGCCTTAAGTTTTCGAGCAAAACAATACGTATTAGGGTATTTCCGGAAGACATAGAATTCGAATCACATTTCATTGCAGTTTTAAAAAGCAAAGTACTGAGAAAACGTTAGTAAAAGTAGCTCGAGCACAGGTTTTCGCCAGAGTAGTAACGTTATCGTATTTCCGTTGAAAAAAATTGTATAACGTTTTCAACAGCTCCCCCATAGGCGTGTTTGGTATTGTTTGACGATAATATAACTCGATTCTTGTGAAAACTCGTGCTTGAGCTACCGTTCATGTTTCTCATCAGTCTAGGTAAAAAATCTACTGTTACGCGGAAAGACGAAGTGATCGATAGAATTTCCCAAGTCAAACTCGTCAATTTGTAAACAAATTAAATGTTAGTTGTATTACAGGGTGTTTAGTAATTAATTTAGTATTGCACAAACTGGTGATACCTTAATTAAAACTCGTGAAGTTTATTAAAATCCTTCTTTTAATGTGAAAATGGATTGGACCAAAAAAAACTTTTACGTATTAGAGGATTTTATTAATTAATAATATAACAAAATACTACAAATACGGTGATAGCCTAGTGGTTTGACCTCGACTTCGCATCGGCGCGCCGTGCAGCTCGGACGCGCTCTCCGCTTTAAGCCGCCTACTGCGCGTGTCCGTACACGCGGTTCGGCCGATGGTTCTAGGACCATCGCAGTTCAAAACGCACGTCAATCCGGGTTGTTTCAACAAATCCGCGCTCGTAGCGGTCGTGCAAAGGGAATACCTAACGGTGCCAACAATTTGCACGGGGCGAGCCACGGACGCCCGCTTTCCCTCCTGGGAAAGCAATCCGTGACGGGGCTGGGACCACCGATCTGTACTTGTCTGTACTATCGACCCCAGCCGTCACGCTCGCTTGCCACTTCTGGGGAGCGTCGCGCCCGGCGCCGCGTGTGCGAGCGCAAGCGCTCGCGCTCTCGCTCGTTCTCGCGGTCTCCGGTAGCGCCGCCCCCCTCGCCTCAGCAGCCGGGTTCCCCGGCACCGTCCAGCGTCACGCGCTCACCGTCATCGCGCCCCGTCTCTGCGTGCTCCTCTTCGTCGCGCTCCTCTCGCAGTTCTGCCTGCGAGTCCATCACCATCGGGCAGCCTGATCCCATGGACTGCGCTGATGGCTCCGACGCGTCCCGTCGCGAGACGCTCACCGGCGGCGGGTTCACCATCGTAACTCGGAAGGGGAAGAGGAAGGCTCCTCGTTCCCCGACACTAGTCCTCTGTGCTAAGCAGGCATGTTTGCCTGCTGGCTCGCCGCCTTCACCGCGGCCTCAGGCTCCCCCGACGGCTTCTAGTGCCTCTCAGAAGGCACCTCGTGGTCTTCGCCCCCCTCCTCTTATCATTCGTGATAAGCAGAAGTGGGAGCGTATCTCTCGCCTTGCGTACGAGCGCAAGATTAATTTCATCAAGGCCGTCAATTCCAAAGACTGCATTCATGTCATCTGTCAGAATTCTGACAGTTATCGCCAACTCTCACGGCTCTGCACCGAATTAGGGGTTGCATATCATCGTTTCCCCATAGAGGAGGAGAGGGCACTCCGCGTTGTGGTTCGCGGCGTGCCGAAGGAACTCGAGATCGAGTCCGTCAAGGCCGATCTGATAGCAAAGTCGCTCCCGGTTCGCGAGGTACATCGTATGTACCGAGCGCGCACTCGGGAGCCTTTCGACATGGTCCTTGTGATCCTGGACCTCTCCCCTGAAGGGAAGGGGGTCTTCCAGGTCAAGGAGATCTGCCAAATCTCTGGCATCTCCATCGAGCCACCTTATAGGCGTGGCATTCCAGGGCAGTGTCACCGCTGCCAACTCTATGGGCATGGCGCCCGGTTCTGTTTCGCCATCCCCCGCTGCGTCAAGTGCACCGGGGACCACGGCACCTCTGAGTGTCCTCGTCCGAGTGGCACTGCGGAGCCGCCTAGCTGCGCACTGTGCGGGGCGGTGGGTCACACCGCGAATTATCGCGGGTGCCCCAGGACCCCGCGCAGGGTGCGCAAATCGGCTCCGCAGCGTCCCTTCCGCATACCCCCCAGGGGTGACACGGCGAACTTCCCGCCCCTGATGCCCGACCCCTCCCGGGGGCCGGCTAAAGGGTCGGAGTTGGGTGCCACAGGTCGTTCGGTTCCTCACCCCCTGACGCCTCCGACCGGGAGCGCGTGGGGTAGGGCACAGGCCCAGATCCCTCCGGCCCCTCAGGCCACCCCTCAACCTAAGGCCCCTACGGCCAGCAGGGCCCATAAGGCCAACCTAAAAGCTCCCTCAGCATCACCGAGCTCTGACGTCTTCGCGGACATCTCGCTGGTGTACGACCTCGTCAATGCCATCAACATTGACGAGATCTCAGTACTAGCAAAGGGTCTCCGTGAGGCCACCACAGCTCAGCAAAGTCTCTTTCTGTGCGCCCAGCACAAGTCCCTCCTCAACTCTCTCAGCCACTTCATGGCCAACTCCAAATTTGCCAAATAAATGGCTACCTCACACAGGATCAAACCCCATTCGCTATCCATCGGATTTTTCAACGCAAACACGGCTTGCGTGACCAACGGAATGAGGTCGCTTCTTTCCTTAGCGACCATCAGTTGGATATTTTGCTAGTGCAGGAGACGTTTCTGAAGCCAAGTCATCGTAATCCGTGCATAGCGAACTACGATATAGTCAGAGATGATAGGATCGGTCATCTTGGAGGCACCTTAATATATTTTAAGAGGTGTCTTCATTGCGTCCCAATCATTAGGCCAACATTGACGAATATGGAAGTCTCGATTTGTCGCATAGCGATGTCCGGGCACAGCCTGATCACACTTGCGTCAGCTTATCTCCCTCCTGGGAAAGATCTACTCAGATCCGGTCTTGAATTGTTGTTCAGCCTAGGTGATTCGGTACTTTTGGCCGGCGATCTGAATTCAAAGCACAAGAGGTGGAATTGTAGGCTCAACAATCAGAATGGCGTGAGGCTCGATAGTCTAATCGAAGACCTTCATTTTGACATAATAGCGCCCATGGAGGCGACTCATTTCCCCCACAATCTCGAGCATCGACCTGACGTACTTGACATAGCGCTGTTAAAGAACGTAACCATGAGGTTGCGTTCTATAACAGTAGCTCACGATCTGACTTCAGACCACAGGCCGATCACTTTGGAACTCGGCCCTCCCTCCAACTGCCCACCTCCCACCAAGTCTCTTATAGACTGGGTGAAGGTGGGCAAAGCTCTTGATAACGTAGAATCACCCAGCTTTAAAGCCATCCCTGACAAAGTGACCACAACTGACGAGACCGACGCAGCCATCGAAGCCTTCTCTAGTCATCTCCGCACTGTCATCAGTGAGTCCTCGAAGCAGGTACCAACAGAGGGCGACCGACGCTGGCGACTGCCAGAGGACTTGAGAGAGCTAAAGAGGGAAAAGAATGCTGCGACAAGAGCTTACGACTCATACCCCTGTGAGGAACACCGACTCCGTTTGCGTCGTTTACACAGAGAAGTTAAACGACGTATATCGGAGTTTCGTAATGACCAGTGGGACAACCTGATGGGGGAGATCACGCCAAGTCACCAGGCTTACTGGAAACTGGCGCGGTCTCTCAAATCGGAGTGTTCCTCTGCAATGCCCCCTTTGGATCGCTCGGATCACCCTACTCCAGCCTACGATGATGACGAAAAAGCTGAATGCTTAGCAAACAGCCTCGAGTCTCAATGCTCACTTAGTCAATTCCCCGCGGACCCCGCCCACCTATCCATGGTGGACGACGAGGTCGATAGGCGCTCTCGATCTGCTCTCGTTGACCCTATAACGCCAGTTACTGTCGACGAACTCAGAGGACTTGTCTCAAAGCTCCGAATCAAAAAAGCCCCGGGCTCCGACGGTATCCCAAATAGGCTCCTGAGGATGCTCCCGGACACTCTGCTCACCATCTTAGTCGTCATTTTCAATGCCGCTCTGGCAAACGGTCATTTTCCAGCCATATGGAAGGAAGCCACCGTCATCGGCATCCATAAACCAGGCAAGCCCCCCCCCCACTAGCGCAAGCAGCTACCGTCCGATCAGTCTCCTCAAGACACAAGGCAAGCTATTTGAGCGTGTCATTCAGACTCGAATCTGGAAGTTCATCTCCGATTCGAACATACTCATAAATGAGCAGTTTGGCTTTAGACCCAGGCACTCATGCGTCCAACAGGTGCACCGCATAACGGAGCACATTCTCAAAACTTTCACCTTTGGCCGTGGTACGGCCCACCCCACAGGGGCTATCTTCCTCAATGTAGCCAAAGCTTTCGATAAAGTCTGGCATAGCGGCTTGATTTACAAGCTCTATGCCATGGGTCTACCCGATCGACTTGTACGCATAATACAAGATTTCCTAAGGAATCGAAGCTTTCGTTATAAAGTGGAAGGCACCCTCTCCGAGCCTCATCCCATCATGGCTGGGGTTCCGCAGGGCTCTGTTCTCTCGCCTATCTTGTACTCGTTGTTCACCAACGACATTCCCAAAGTTTCGGGTGTTCATTACGCGCTATTCACTGATGACACGGCCATCTACACGACGTCTACCTCTCCAGTTGCGATAGTCAGGCGACTCCAGAGAGCCATCAACTCTCTGGGCGAATGGTTCAGGCTTTGGAGGATCGAGGTCAATCCTACCAAAAGTTCGGCGATCCTGTTCACTCGGAAGATCCTGCCGCTGGGGCGGAGGATCACTGATGGTATTCCTTCTGTGCGACTTTTCGGTAGTTCTATTCCATGGACTAAGGAAGTCAAATATCTCGGTGTCACTCTCGATGAAAGAATGACGTTCCGCTCGCATATCAGGCAAGTCAGGAATCGTGCGGCTTTCATCACGGGTAGGCTCTACCCCATGTTAAACAGGGCTAGTAAATTGTCTCTTAGTAATAAGTTGACAATCTACAAGACTTGTATTCGTCCGGTCTTCACTTACGCGAGTGTTGTTTTTGCACATGCTCCGAAGTCAGCCATTAATTCCCTACAGGTACTTCAGAATCGTTTCCTGCGCAACGCCATGGGTGCTCGCTGGTTCGAGCGCAACGTCGACCTGCATTGGTATGCAGGACTTCCCACCGTCGCTCAGTACATAAAGGCCGCCTCTCGAAAATACTTCGATAGGGCTCCGCATCACCCCAACCAACTCCTTAGGGACGCGGTGGGCTATCTCCCTCGACCCAACGTCGAAAGGCGCCTCTGGCGACCTCGTCACATACTCGCCGAGTCCCACGACGACATCACAGTAGCCAATATGGCGCGCACTGAATCTGAACGTAGCTGCCCAAGTCCACAGGGTAACACTAGCCTAGTTTACTCACCGCACCGCCCCCTCCGGAGGAGGCGAAGTCGACGTACCCCACATAACACCACAAGTGGGCGACCCCACTATTTTTACCGATATCGGCATGTTCCGGGTAGGTTCTCTCCCATCAGACCTCAACCTGACTGAGTTTCTTGTCGGTTCTTCTCAGTCAGGCTTAACGTAGTCTTTCCGAATCGTCAGTAGCATTAAAAATCCGTTTGTTTGCAACATCTCCCTTAGCGTCTAATGCCGAGGCCGGCTCAATAGGAGCACCCTTTGGCATGCTAAGTAAAATTCCCTTGCTGAGCAGCCCGTCCGGCTGCTCGCCCTCTCTCCGGTAAGCAGTAAAAGCCATCTGAGGCCAACTGCAAGCGTCCATTCCAATAAATAAAAAATAAAAAAAATGGTTTGACCTATCGCCTCTGAAGCAGAGGGTCGAGGGTTCAAACCCCGGCTCGCACCTCTGAGTTTTTCGGAATTTATGTTCGAAATTACATTTGTAATTTATCATGAGCTTTTCGGTGAAGGAAAACATCGTGAGGAAACCTGCACACTCTTGCGAAGCAATTCAATGGTGTGTGTGAAGTTCCCAATCCGCATTGAGCCCGCGTGGGAACTATAGCCCAAGCCCTCTCATTCTGAGAGGAGGCCTGTGCCCAGCAGTGGGACGTAAATAGGCTGATGATGATGATGATGATGATGATGACTAAAAATACAAGAGTGAGATTAGAAGAGACTAGCACTCTTTTCGTTGCAAACAAAACGTCTGCAGTTTTTGCAGGCCCGAGTACGAATATTATAATCCTGCGTAACGTATCGAAATCGAGAAACTTCAATATTAAATTTTAGTTCCAAATACGCTAACGGGCTAGCGCTGTTTTAAACGTCATACAAATTTCTCGATAATGTTACTACTCGATTACTTTACGCAGGATTTGAATTCGTGCTTGGGCCTCTGAGGGTCGAGCACGACTTTACGAATGCTGCGTAACGTAAAATCGAATAGTAAACGTTGTCGAGTTTGTATGACGTTTGGAACAGCGCCCGCCCGTGAACGTATTTGGAACTAAAATTTAGTATGAGGTTTCTCGAACTCGATACGATAACCGTAACGTTGCGCAGCATTTCTAAAGTCGTGCTCGACCCTCTGAGGTGTACCTACTCTTACATTGGACACGCAAAGCGCACAAAAACTTCTAAACAATAGAGCCGCATAGTTTTGACTTCTTAATCCTTTCAGTTGTTGTGTTCCGGTGTGGAGAGTAAGACAGCCGGTGTAATTACGGGCACAAGAGGCATTTCATCTTAGCCCTCTAGGTTGGCAACGCATCCGCAGGCCTCCGGAGCTGCGGGTGTCTATGGGCAGTGGTGATCACTTACCATCAAGTGACCCACTTGCTCGCTTGCCTTCCTCGTTGTATAAAAAAAAAAAGTTACTTTCGCTATAGTTTTTACCCAAAACCTCTAAGTCAATCGCTCTACTTGAAAAATAATTTGATTTTCACCAATTAAATATTTCGTTATGAAACGACCTGTACAACTTAGTATTTGCCTGTGTTGTTGTGATGTTGACTATAAAATAATTTAACATATATTAGATTGTGCTCTATGCTCCGTTTATTAAAAGATTCGAATTAAAGCGGTCAAATTATCACACACGTTTTTCTGCAAATGAGAAAAAACATATTATGTACTTAATAACATTTATTAACGGTATTTGTTACCTATATACCTATTTTCCTCATAGAAGTTAACACAATTGTTTTACCGTGTCTTCGATTTAAAAACGTGTGCAAATTTAAATTTGATATTCGATTTTTTTTAATTTCTATTCTTAAAATAAACGGTGTACACCCTTTGAGAAAATCCTGCGTGAAGTTAATGTTCTATAATCAATCTTAATTGCTTAGAACGTAAATAAATTGCATTGTCTTCGCACAAAGAAGCTTGGTATCTGTATTTTGTAACATGCGCTCAAAAACAAAAACAAATCAATTTGTTCAATAGTAGGTCATGTAAAGACAAGTGCGAGTTGGATACGCGCACGAGGGTTCCGTACAAAGATTTCCCTGCTTTTCCCCAGGGTTTAAAGTTGTCCAGTATTAGCAGAGCCCTGTTCCTAAGCAAAATGTATATAGTATGGGGTCATTTTATATTGGTCTGTGACATACCTATACAGACAAATAAAAATTTAAGATTGTGAGAATTTTCTGAGTGGTTAAGCTATTAAAGCTACCTTTATACCAAATTTCAAGTTTCTAAGACAACTGGAAGTGCCCTTTAGGTTTTCACAGTACGGTTTGTACGGAAACCACCTTTTTTATTGACTTTTGATTGCGTTGTCTTGGAAGTTTGATTTTTTCACAGCTTCAAGGGACTGCAGGCTTGAATATTTGATATGAATTTCAGCCTTCTACCTAAACGCGTTTCAGAGAAAAAGGATCTTGACAGACAGACAGACAGGTTTCCGTTTTTTTTTTCCTTTTGAGGTACGGAACCCTAAAAATATTACTAAGGAATTAGATCTGATTAGGATATTCTTATTTTCTTATCTTAATTTGCTGCATCTGTTGAAAGGTATTGTTATATGATAATGAAGAAAAATTGCAAGGCACAAAATTACTAAAACAGGTGTCAAAACCATCGCAATTTACGTCATATTGCTGATGGTGATGTAAATTTGCATCACAATCGAATACACAAATATCTTAAATGTACATAAGTAGTTTCTCGTGTAAATGCCAAGCAGGAACCGAAGAACTTCTTATGTAAAAATAAAAATTCTACGAACGTAAACTGAAAATTATGCGAACGTTTCGGGTTATAAACGTCAGCAGGGGATGGCCCGCCCATTGTCCAGAGTTCCCGCAACAGTGCGCTACTGGTAACAAAAAGCTTAATCAACTATATTTTGTACCCTGGAGACTAACAGACACTTAAAAATGTAAGATAGAAATATACATGGACCGTTGGGGACATTGTCTCTATTACTCTGATTTCGATTTATTTGAATGTTGTGTGCCCACTACACGCCTCTACATGCTACAGACAGCTATCGCGACTTTGCCAGTCAATCTTCATACCCTTATTATAATGCTATGCTTCTATAAATACAAAGTTGAAATTTGGCATACAGGTTTCTTTTATAATGTACACTTGGGATAAAGCGGAATTTCTCGAAATTCCATCCCTAACGGGGTGAAAAAGAGGGGTGTAAGTTTGTATGGGAAATCGTTATTTTTTAAGTTATGATCATGAAACTTACCTAGCCGATATATTTTTCAAAAGAAGTAATTTAACACGTCTTTCATCGTTTTTGAACCCTAAGTTGTTTGTGTTTGTAAGTTTTTTTCCTAACTTAGTATAGGAAAATACATATTTTTTAAGTTACTACGATTATGAAACTTAGTATATATTTTTTTCAAGAGATATAAATGAACACGTATTTATTACAGTTATATTATTAAGACATATTATTAAGGCATATTATTGCCTCTTCTTATGGTAGTTGGTAGCTGACCGCCTGTTCAGATGACTAACCAAAGGTGTGATGCTACAGTTCACGATTTCTTTTATGCGTTGGGTATAAAGTGTAGGGTCCGAAGTGTACAGGAGTTCATGACAAATTCCGTATCAGTATTGCAACCTACGTGACAACAAGACCATACGCTGTCTGCGCAGCGCAGGCTTCTTTGCATCTACGCGAGCGATGCTAATCATACGTCATATTTATCGGCGACCCTCAAGGGAGAACTTGGAAGACGTCACTTGTTTGTCTAAGACAGATTTAGACAACACTGGTAAAGACATCTAGTTGTACATGTACGAAAACATGTTCCATGATAGGTACTATTCGTAGATAGATACGTCGTACAGAAACAGCAGTATTTCGTAGGTTGCTGTGGATTTAAGCCATACATTAAAAAAACAAGGGATTATTATTCGTTTAGCTACACCTGGGCCAGTTAATAAGTATCTAGACGTAGAACTGGTTTTTCTGTTCTGTGATGTTGAATCATTGAATCAAGCATTCATAAACTCGCCGTCAAAAGTAAACTAATATAAAATGTCACTCAACACGTTATCTACAGATGTCTTCACCGCTGTCGCGGCGATTTCCAAAGAACGTGCGCAGGCTCAGCGTGATTATGAAACGCTCATCGTTTGACGTCAGTGACGCGCAACCCTACACTTTCTCCACTGGTCTGTCAACGAACGTGAGATTTGCGATCAGCATTTATTTTATGTTTACGAGCGATTTCGTCTTTATCGGCTCTATATCAAATACGCGATTTGCTTTATTAAAAGATCAGCGGTTGCCTGCGACTACGTTTACTTAACCTTCGGCGATAGCTTCGCATTTTGCAAGGTTCACCGAATTAGTCGTCGGAAATGAATAAACAGCCACGCACAGAGACGGAAAGAAACTTATACTTAGTAAAAACGTGAGTTAGGACGGATACTGATAAATATGGATGAAACTTACTCGTGTAAGACATAATAAGTATAATGTACCATTTACACTAGATCCAAATTCATTAAATTTATTTATTAAAGTAATATTTTAATGGTACTGAGGTCGACGCGTTGCGATTGCGACAGTGCCTTATTGCCAGAAGAGTGCGGCCCGCTTCTCTATTAGTCACGCTGATATAAATGACATTATCCACCGCTCTCTTGCCACCGACAACGTGCTGGCACTACTGGAGCCACTGGGCTTCGCCAGGGACGACGGCAAGAGACCAGGAATGTCACTGGTACCGTGGAAATTGGGTCGTGTGCTGGTGTGGGACGCCACTCCACCTGTGTAGACAGGATTGCCCCGTCCCACCTCCGCGGAATAGTTAACAGAGCGGGTGCTGCAGCAGTGGCAGCCGATAAATTAAAGCACTGTAAAATACAAAGGTATCGGCTCCGCATATCATCTTGTACCATTCGAGGTTGAGACTTAGGTATATGACTGTATTTATTGTAATTTTCTTTTTATATGTATTTATTTTAATTAGAATAGGTAAATGATTTGATTTGAAGAAAACACTTTTTTCATTTTCAAATTATACAATGCCAAGCTTTTTTCTTTATTTATAAGTATATAACTTGTTGAATAAAAATATAAATGTCAATGACAAATTTTAACGAACGGATATTTAAATCCTGAAACAATGGACCTTTACCCTCTTATAAAGTTACGTTCATGTATCTAATAATAAAACTACTGACTGATAATACTGTAGTTATGTCCTTCCCGTTATTTCCCAAAAAAAATGTAGAATAAATAAATAAATATTTATCATAACTAGTTCTAACCAGATAACACCAGATTGTGAATTAAGTCTGATTCATTAAAACAATAAGGCTTTATGTCGAGCAGTTCGCAGGTGTTTTGCATACTGAACTCATGCGCATCTACGAAACTTGGCACACGTCAGACCCTATTCAAATAGACACGACCGCGAGATGTCTGCATTCGTTCAGCTGGGTCCAAATTCGTAGTGTTTTCAAGAGTTATAATTTAATACGAAATTCCCGTAACCGGACCCATACAACATAGTTAATGATGAACTCTGCCATCGGTTGGGATCATGAGCTCGCTATATATTGTGGCCAGTTTTATTGACAAACGAGCAAGTGCACAGTGGACACGTTAAGTAATTCACGAAATTTAAGGGGTGTCATAGTAACATAATAGTAGGTACAACGTAAACATACCTACGTCTACCGAGGAATAAACTCCCGGCTACTCACCAATTCGAACTGCGTAGGTTAATAAATATATGTTTTTAAACAGTGCTTTACATGACCAGTATGTATATTGCTACAGTAGCAAAACATTGTACACATTAATGCGAATTTAATCTACCCATCTCGCTCACGCCGATTCTTGACGTCAACTCACTAAGCCTTTACAAAAAAAAAATGCTCATAAGTACATATTGTTTTTACTTTGAAAATGCACTACGCCATTCATAGAATGTTGTTTACGAAGCAAAAATTACGCGTATCAAATTCACGTAATAATATGATATAATATGAGTCATGTTTACAGGTAAACGTAAAGCGGAGGCGTGTCAGACAGAGTCAGATCGTACGACGATATTGAAGCGCCGGACAATGCGGCCCACTTAGAAAAGGAGAATATAATGGTAGTCGTCAACGTTATGACGAATCTAGTGACGACTCCTATCCTCCACTCTTATTTTCTATGAAAGTGTGATGATTTGTAATCGTGCGGATCTTTTATCGTAACCTGAAATCTGAGGTCAATGCTATAATTATTATTACCCATCCCTTCATCCGAATAAATCTGTCTGATAAAGTTTAGTTCCTTGCTGATGTGGTTTAGGTTGTGCGTTATTCATCAGTCAGTCAGTCAATAAAGGCATTATTTTATAGGAATAAGATTAAGAGAGGAAACACTTAGCAAAGGTAAACTTAATAAGAATGGCGTAGAAAAAGTCGTCTAATTATTCACACGCGTTTGTTTATTCGTTATAGCTTAACTTAGCTTAGTTTTTATGGAGCCGTTTCCATTGACGGGGTCAGAACCCTGTGCTATTTGGTACAACTATGACATTGAACCAAACAATTAAAAGAGAAACACACAAAAACATATGACTGGCCACAAGTAACATCTCAATACCTACTAGGTAGGTAAATATGTAACAGATGAATAAATTTTGCTGCCGGGATTAAAACAAAGCAAAGAATGGTGTACTTAATGTCCGGTTTTTAATTCCCTCAATCTCATCAACTTTTAGACTTAGACCATAAGGAGGAATTACCATTTCACCGACGTATGATAAGGCCGTCTTGCAGAAAAAATACAAGTCTAGGTTTAGTTGTTAAACTTGGTTTAAGCTTGACAGTTTCGTGCAATTTGACACTAGGTTACTAAACAAAGCTTTAACACTAAATTGAGCAAAACGATTCTGGTTTGAAACTATTTCTTGAATTTTTGTTGCTATCTATCGCGTAAAGTAATGATTTATGATTAATCAAAGTCGGATAACGATCAAGTTCACCTACTTTCTTTTCCTATGTTCAAAACTCTGACACTCAGTCTCAATGTAGGTAAAGTGGGCATAAAGTAGGTACCTACAGTGGCATGTTTGTTGTAACCACTTGCGGACCAGCCAGCGTGTAGCCGCTTGTTCCTCTTAGTGTGTGTCATGCACACACGTCATTTCCTTAGCTTTATAACATCAGTCACTTAGTGCAGCCAGCAAATTTAATCGTTAAGTCTCATTTATTTAGGTGAGTCATTGTTCACAGTGTTTGATCAATTATTTAATACATATAAGTAATAAGGTTATTAAAACTGTTACAACCATAAAATACCCACCTACATATTTTAAATACATATTTTTTATATTTGTAAGGACCTTAGCACTACCTAGTCACCCAATGGGTAACTGCCATAACGAATAGTTGACGAGTGCGGATGACGACATCACTGTTCTACATCGCGCTAACAGAATTTCTATAATGAAACTTCAAACTCACTTCCTTCGGACTTCAGTCCCCAGGCATAACATCTGATCTCTATTTCGGTCTTTACAAACAAATTAATTAATTTTTGACGACCGGATGGCCTAGTGGTTAGCGACCCTGACTATGAAGCTTGAGGTCCCGGGTTCGAATCCCGGTCAGGGCCGATGTTTGTATGATGAATACGAATGTTTGTTCTCGGGTCTTGGATGTTTAATATGTGTATAAGTATGTATTTATCTATATAAGTATTTTTATCCGTTGTCTATTACCCATAGTACAGGCTTTGCCTAGTTTGGGACTAGGTTAATTGGTGTAAATTTGTCCCATGACATTTATTTATTTATTTATTTAAATTTATTAGTTTTAACATAAAACTACCGTGAGACTCAATCATAGTGAAATAAACACATCGACCGACATACGTGAGTGATCCGTTTATTTCACTAAAACTTATTAGTGTTTGGGCCGATTAAGAGGTTTTTCTACTTATCAGAGACAAAAAATCAGCAATAAGGTTTGCCACAGACTCCCATAAATCAAGAAGATCTTGATCTTGCGACTCAAAGGCGAGGTACGAGGTTTAGCTTTTTATGTAGGAACGGTTGTTATTGTATTAGTTCCTTTTCAAATAATTTTGTACTCGTAAGTATTATGATGTAAAAGGCTTTTATGTGAAACACGTGCGTATTCGCAATGCGCTGTTCATTGAAGTTGTTCATTGAACTCACGTTCATTGAAGGATGACTAATAATTATGTTGTATTCTTTCTCCGCTAATTCGGAGAAAACCTAGCCATGTTTAGCCATGATATCACATACAATATGTTAACCGGAATTTGGACACATGAAAACCGTATATTTGTGGCACGTACCTAATACTCGTATTGCTGTGCCCAACAGGCCCCATGATGATCACATATACTTCATATATTAAACAACTTGTACTTTACATTGTGGAAAAGCAATAATGAATATTGTAATTAAATGCCTACTTTGGTACGGTACGAGATATTAAGGCGCAGTGGGTGCATCGAACAGAGTTTTTGAAACATTTTGAGGCACCACTTCTATAACATCATGACTTCCAAAAAATATGAAAAAATTTGACAGTAATCTTGAGACCTTTCTGCATTTTTCGCTCGATAGAAAAAAATCGCCAACACACCTCTAATTACACGTTATAATATATCGAAACTATTTTTTTTAACCTGCTACTAGCAAGGAAATAGTATCAAAAATTGCGTAATTCTATTTTCGATGGCCACCGTCGATTCGTTTTTTTTTTTATTAGAAATAATCAAAAATAATAACTTAAAAACAATGAAAACCGCGATCCCGCTCGTGGACGGGCTCCATGAAGGTCCATGGAATCTCAAAATCGCGATGGATCTAGATGGCATCATCTTAATACATAAAGACGAAAAACCAGAACGGGATGAAAGAAACGAGACAGAGCGAGATAGCGCTCTACAACACCATTTTGACACGTTTCTCCCAAGCAATGCATTATTTCTCCGGATTTTTAAAGCAATTCGATTCTTTGATCTTGCGAATCGCGAAAAACTTGAGAAAATATGACATTGGGTGTGTAAGTTATGTATATTAAGCAAAATAAAATGGCAAGTTCGATTTTCGAGCCAAAAGCGAGTGATTTATTATCTATGTCAGTGTTGCCGTTCAGGGATAAAGAAAGCCATTCATTATCCTGCATTGCAGTCTACGGAAATTTTAAATGTTATCTATGTAATTTTTTATTGATAACATAAAGCAAAAAACACGTGTCCAATATTTTTTTTCCGATAATTTTTCTGATGGACTAATTAGAAATATTGCTTTTTTACCCAGAGGACACATTCCTATTGCTATAGAGATTCCTTACGTACGAGGGCTGTTTGATAAGCACCCGTTTTCTAAATATATTAATATCGCTGGCCGCAAATAAGTATACCACCTTTTTAAGCCATTTTTCAGAGGCGGGAAAATTAAAAAAAAATATGGCATTCTTTTGTTTTTTTCTCATTTAACAACGATTCAGTGAAGGCGTGAACTTAAAATTGTTAAAATGGAGAAAGAACAGTATCGGTCTGTAATTAGATTCTTATTTTTGGAAGGAAAAACATGTGATGAAATAAAAGTAAGAATGCAAGCGGTTTACCATGAATGTGCTCCTTCTATGACAACCGTCAGTTATTGGTATAACGAGTTTAAGCTGGGGAGAACAACCGTTTTTGATGAGGATCGCCCAGGCCGGCCAGTTGAGGTGACTACAGACGATATGGTTAAGAAAATTTAAAATATCGTTTTAGCCGACCGCCGAATTAAACTTCGAGAAATCGTTGATGCTGTAAACGTTTCAATCGAGAGGGTACAACACATATTAGAAGAAAAATTGGTTATGAAGAAAGTATCGGCGAGGTGGGTGCCGCGTTTACTCACGGAGGAGCAAAAACGGAACCGACTGACTACTTCGGATCAGTGTTTGGCCGTGTTCAAACGTAACCCGAAGGAGTTTCTGTGTCGTTTCGTGACCGTGGACGAAACGTGGGTCCACCACTACACCCCGGAAATGAAAGAGCAGTCGAAGCAATGGATTTTACCGGGTGAACCTGCTCCAAAGAAAGCAAAAACCGTCCCATCGGCTGGAAAGGTCATGGCGACCGTTTTTTGGGATTCGTAGGGTATTATACATATTGACTATTTAGAAAAGGGAAAAACAATAACAGGGCAGTACTATGCCAATTTATTGGATGAATTTGACGCCGTGTTGAAGGACAAACGACCCCATTTAAAAAAGAAAAAAGTACTGTTTTATCACGACAACGCCCCGGCTCATTCGTCCAGAGTTGTGACGGCTAAATTAGCACAGTTACGCTACGAACTATTGTCTCACCCCCTGTATTCTCCAGATTTGGCCCCATGCGATTTCTTTTTGTTTCCCAACCTAAAAAAATGGCTCGGTGGCAAGCGATTTGGATCAAATGACGAAGTCATTGCCGCCACAGAGGCCTATTTTAATGACTTTCCAAAATCATACTTTTTGGATGGTTTATTGAAGCTTGAGTATAGGTGGAACAAATGTATAGAGTTAAAAGGTGACTAACGTAGAAAAATAAATGCATATACACCGTGGGCCCGAGTGACCCGACCAATTTTAACCACGCATTTCTGAGGTCCTCAGGAGTAAAAAACGTTGTATGAACATATGGCTTAATCTGCGTTTTTAATTTTCTTTTTTTTTTTCAAACAAAAAAATATTAAAAATTAGGAACTTCAAGATAACAATTCCTTAGGACGAGCTGGCAACGCAATATTTTAAAGTTTGGACATTGCGTCATTAAAGTATTGGCGCCAATTAAAATGTATGTCTATGTGTGAGTGCTCTAATATTGATGTCCCTTTCTTACTTGCAATATTAGTGGCGAAAAGAAATAATTTGAAAAAAGGTAAGGTTTGCTAAACAAGAATTAAAGCCTAGCCTTGAGGCCGAGAGGGACGCAGCTTTATGTCAAAATGATATTTGTGAAGGGCTATGTTACTCTATTGTATTGCCGTATCCCTCTCGGCTTAAGATAAGTTTTTTTTACTAAATCTCTAAAAATTTAAGGAGTTTCGTGTTTTTTCGTGTAAGCTTAGGGAGATGTTTGGGAATTACCTTTATGTTTTATTTAAGAAGTTTAAAAAAAAATCAGATCGGTCCAGTTTTTTTTAGTTTTGTTTCTGTTTATATCGCGAGAATGCAAAATTTATTATTACGCTAATAAACTGGCCGATAGCCATCAAATGACTACGTGTTTCATAATCATTAATTCTTAATAGTGAAAAAAAAATCACGTTGTCTTGGTTAATAAATAAGTAATTAATCGCTATGCCGCAGTAGTTGTTCTGCTCGCTTGGCCGACATTAATTTTGTACACGGATTTTGTAACGGCAACTCACACAGAGCAGTTGCTGAATAAGTACAAAGAGATGAGTTTCTGGTCGTCGCGTACCGCACCATTCTACTTCCGTGAATTACACATTAGGAGGTTTTAAAACACGGGTGGACTAGGTAGCATGATCGCATTTATTAATATCCTACCTATTAATATTACAAATGCGAAAGTCTGTGAGTGAGTATGTTAGTTACTTCTTCTGGCGAAAACGGCTGGACGGATTCGGACCAAATTTGCAATGGAGAAGCTGATACACAAGATTAAACCATTAAAACATTTTATCCCGGAAAATTGCATAGTTTCCGCCAGATAGATATTACCGAATACTACGCAGATGAAGTAGGAAAAAACAGCTATTTGGTAATAAGTAAATGCATTTTATGTAATTCCTCAAGTAGGTAGTTCTTGTAGGGACTCAGAAGAGACTGTTACCAAAGATAGGAGGGCCGGGTGCCTCATGTCGACGCCTTTTCGTGCGAGAAGTCGGGGCATGGCACTCCTCACTCCACGGGGCGCCAACCGCATGTTTGCTTGTACGATGCCACGGGTAAAAGCTAGTAATTAAATTTACAATATCAAATCTTATCAAATAGGAATGTACCTACTCATCAAATCAAGCTACTTCCGGGTTTGGGTTACAATGCTGGGTAAAGGTCTCTTTATTTCTATCCCACTTTGCCTGGTCCTGTATTTGATCAACCAAATCTATTCCGATTCTTAGCGTATTTATTACATGCCTGGCGACCAACACAACATTAATGCTAAAGCGAAACCGTTCCCAAATGCTCTAGCTAGGTAAAGCAGGGGCTCTAGCATCGTACAAAAGTTAAGTAGGTACAGCTGTTATTGAGTTACAAAACTTATTAAGTTTGCCATTGGAAAACTTACTGTTGCCCCATACATCGACACAGGTCGCGGTCAGTTTACCAACTGCAAAAACATTATTGCACATCTAACACTAACAAATAATAAGTTACAGGACAGCTACATGTACAAAGGCGAACTTGTCCCTTAAAGGGGTCTCTGCCAGTTAACCTTCGAGAATCGATTATGTTTGTGAACGAAAAATCTTTTTTGTGACGTTAAACCACGGTCGGTTCACGGTTGTTTTCTTTTACTTCTTGCCAAATTTCATGATTCTAGATCAACGGGGAGTTCCCTATAGGTTTTTATTCCTTTACGAGTGTTAAAAAATTCGACGTACAAACGGCGTTGACAATATTTTTATTGAATTTGTTTTTTTTTTCAATTCGAACATCGTATTAGAACAACAATTAAAATATTCTTTAAAATTCTTAGGTACTTTATTTATTTAATACAATAAGACATAATGAGACCGGGATATGGATCGATATTACCTGAAAGGTTTGACGACCTCCCGATATTTCGACGCATTTATGTCTTAAGTAATTAACCGCGAATCATTTAAAACTGTTTCATCATGTCAGCCGATTGACGTCCACTGCTGGACATAGGCCTTCCCCAAGGCTCTTCCCAAAGACCGGTCTTGTGTTTTTCGCATACACCGCGGTCCCGCGATCCTCACCTGGTCGTCGCTCCATCTTGTTGAAGGCCTACCGACAGCTCGTCTCCCGATCCGTGGACGTTATTCGAGAATCATCTGACCCCATCGGCCATCAGTTCTGCGAGCAATGTGACCCGCCCACTACCACTTAAGTTTCGCAATTCTTCGGGCTATGTCGGGGGGGGGGGGGGGGTTGAACCTTAAAAGCATCCTCCAATGCAGCGGTGAACAACTTCGGAGAGATCACATCTCCTTTTCTGACTCCCCGCTGCAGAGGAATAGGCTTCGTGGTCTGGACCTGTAGTTGGACGGACATAGTGGAGTTTTCGTACAGACACTTCAACACTTCAATATACCGATAGTCAACTTGGCACCGCTGGAGAGACTGCAGCTGAGCACAGCCCAGATCTCGATCGCATCGAAGGCTTTCTCGTAGTTTAAGTATCTAAAACTGTTTAGTACAATACAACTTAATAATTACACAGAAAATAATTTCATGACTGTTTGAAAACGTATCAATCACTTTTGCATGCATGCTTTTCTGGTCGCCGTTTGTGTTTATTGGGCTCACAGTTCTAATCTTGCTTCATTTTCTGATACTTATTAGTAGTTAGTTTTTGTGGGGGACACAGTTCTAACCTGTTTTAGGCGAGCTCGCGGGTACTGGTTTGTTCTGTATTCTGAGGGTTTTTACTAAATATTCTAACGCATCAGTGAACAGTTTCTAGTCTAGTTTGATTGTGCTGAAGTTGAACGGACATTGCGGCGTTGTACAGACATCTAAGCACTTTGATGTATCTCCCAAGTCAACTTGGCACTGCATAACGACTCCAGGTCTCGATATTCCAAAAAAGGGGGTTACCAGGGGCTGATTATTATACTCCTCAGTCTTCTGTACAGTCTGCTTCACTTTGTGTATGTGGTCTATGGTGTTAGAAGTAGTTGATTCCTTAACTAGATGATTCCTGATGACCCTCGAAAACTACTATGAACTTGGCTTGACATGCTGCCGCGTGTCTAGATGTGCAGATTAAGGGCGAGATGAGTTGAAAAATAAGACCACTGTTATGCTTCTATGCCACGTTTCTGGAGTTCTCCTATCGTGGAGAGCGGAATTAAACATAGTCTGTAAATTTTAAGCAATTTATTAAGAAACCTTTGTTTATTAAACTCAGTTTCAGAAATAAAATCTTCGTGTTTACTTTAAGAAAAGAGGTGTGAGTTTCTGAAACAGTATTTGTTGCAGTTGTATCGTTGTAGAAATTGATCAGTCAGTAGAAATTTATCGGCATGTTTCTGTGCTCTCGCTGATTAACAATCTTATTAAATAGGTATGGGTTCAGACCTAAATAAGTTGTGTTCAGAAACAATGTACCTACCAAAAACATTAATTGTTGGTTTTCAGGTTCTCATGAAACCTAATAAAATGCATAAATCTAGTAAATTAAACTGAGAGTAGGTTTGTACAAATAAAGTTTTATTGAAATTTTATACTAAAAAAGCATCTTTATTGCCAGTTTTTTTCATTTGGTGTTAGCAGGCTTAGCTGAAATGGGACTGGGTAGCCCACATCAGCCGCATGCATTCACATAGGTGGGTGAAAATTGCCACAAAGCGGGTACCGGGTAGTGGCAGGCCTAGACGACGGTGGCGGGTCGATCTGTACGTCTTCTTTTACGACTGGCCTGAAACCGCTAAAAATCGGGATGCGTGGAGGACATGGCGGGAGGCCTTTGCTCAACAATAGGACACTTCACCAGGCTTATGATAATAAAAAAAGTTAGCAGGCCGTCTACGTCCATTATCATTCAGTGATTGCCGTCGCTGTTGTCGAGGATTGCTTTCATAATTTTCTTACACTGGAAGCCCATTTCATGCTTGATCAGTATCACCTTTATTTCTTACGTATCCAATAATAAAAATAACAATAGGTAACGTTTAAAAAAACTAGTTCTCTAGTTGGATTTATTGCTTAGCGAGTCTTCGTTTTGGGATGATTTACCGACTAGTTTAGTTTCGCGCACAACACACCACAATCAATCCAAATCTCCAAATAAGTAATGTTCGTCACCAGAGTTCTCAAATGAAATCGGTTAAAAAGAGCCCATAATATTGTTTTCTCGCTTGATTACCGCACTACCATTTATTTTATCATATTATTGCAAAATTCGAGGAAATTATCCGTTTGCTGTAAAAATGATTTCATTGACAAGCGACAATGAAATGACAATGTCAACTAATGAAAATTCATTTGACGTTAGCTGTTGAAAGGAATTCTCAGGCTTGAAGAGTGGCAACGTTGCCTATTATTAGGGTGCGTTGCACTGAAGATTTTTTCGAGATTATTTTTCACAAAAAGTTAAATATCTTCCAAACTAAGTCGAATCGATCATACTTAATACTACATTTTTAACTCTGAATAAGCTCAGCTATGCGTGGTTGAAATTGGTAGGGCCACTCGGGCCCACGGTGTATACAAAAAAGAAGTTTTTTTTTCCATAAACGGATACTTATCAAACAGCCCTCGTAAATATATACAGAACCTGCATAATATAATATTCCACGCGGGGGGAGCCGCGGGCGCTCTCTAGTAATTATGAAATGTCGTCAGCCTGGCACCTAGCAAATCTTCATGTGAGTCACCGTCATCTGACAGAGTCATTAGCTAAAGTTCAAACATGTCGTATCCTTGTTATGACCAACTAACCAAGAATTTTAGACGGTTTCTCGTTAACAGTTTTACATTAGACGTATTAATTACGAGATATTGACCATGATTAGGTAGAGGCTTTGTACTAGAGATACTAGAAGCTTTGATGAGTTTCCGATATTTTGGCGCATTTCATGCATTCATGATCACGGGTTTCTCATTAATTCAACTTTTGTATTTCTTCGTCTTCGTAAAACATTTTTTGCCTTACGCCGAACATTAATAGTGTTTCGACACTTGAAGCTTCGAGTAGCAAATGCCTTATTTTATGCTGGTATGTAACTTAGAGATAGTTAAATAAGTTTGCAGTGCGTTATGGCGCTCATTAGGGGAGGCCTATGTCCAGCAGTGGACTAGAATAGGCTGATGATGATGATGATGAAGTTGGCAAAGCATAATGAAGTAATTAAGGAATAAAGTTTTTTTAATGTGTTATTTGATTTAGATGTTGCTTTTGTAATGCGGCAAAACTTTCTGCTTTGATTAAAGGGCCCAAAACAAAGAGTTTTTTTTAAGTACCTTAAAATAAAACCTTTGGGTTTTGAGATAATTATTCATATTATCTAAGCAAAAGTGCAAACCCAAGCTATGACGAAGATCGGCGTATTTTGTAGTACAGCATAAACAATATTTTTATCCTGACAGGAAAAAAAAGAGTTAAGTATTCCTAAGAGCAACATGGGTAGGCAAGAAGACAGCTACCTACTGATCAGTATTCACGAGACGGTGTCGGATCGTAACAGTATGAATTTTATGACAGCCATCGAATAGGGAATGCCACGTGTTTGATTTAGAGGAATTGTCCTGTTCAATAACTGTTGCATGATTCATATTTTCGCAACAACGTATGAGTTCCAAACTTATTTTGTATAAAAACACTAAAAAATAACACTTTGCACATCAAAATATTCCGGCGAGCCAATGTAGGGACCAAATAACGTCTCATGCTGTTTTTTTTTCGGCCATAACAGGTTCATGATCATTGATCATGCATAGTACCTACTAGTAGGTATGGTGTCTTCAAACTTGCCTTAATGAAATTGATTACTCGTCACTAATTCCAGAAAGGATGGCGTCATGTTTAAAATTAATGTTTGTTTCATCCGGGTACAATAAGACAGGGCTTGTAGAGTACATGGGACGGCTGAAGTGTGTGGAATCGCAATAAAGATAGATGGGTTACCTAATTAGAGTAGTTATTTAGGTAACCTGTAAAACTCCTTAATTAACCTGGTCACTATCAAAACAAAATGACATTACCAAAAATGCTGCGAGTACAAGACTTTGATTGAAGTTTTGTTTAATAATCAAAACGGGATATCAGTTAATAGTCGGACACTTTACCTTTAATTCTGACGGGATCACGTCCACAACTTTGTTACTAGTTTAAAGAGCGATGTTTTTTATTGAAGCGTGTTTATAGCTTTTATTATCCGGACTGCCAAAGGATTCTCATAAAATCATTATTATTTCACAATTTCCAGTGAGTTTTATTTGAAATGCTTTTGAAAATGTATGAGGACATACTAAAACCCAAAAGACGTTGTTATTTATACATACAAGATATAAGAGATCCTCTACGTGGCCGGTGGACGGGGCATTTCTCATTGTCTGTTAGGTGGTCAAAAACCGATAGGTCAACGTTGGGAGACGTATTAAAATAATTTTGTATGTATTATATGCTACGTGGCACTTGGGGCGGTGAGATATATGAGTGGTAGTTGAGGTGGAGATTCGTTGAACCCGCGGGGCCACGCGCCCGCCGCGCTGTTGACCGGTCCATGGCCGAGGCCGCGCTGAATATGCAGCATCACACTTTAATATTAATGGACATCTATTTAGAATGTGCCTCGGAGGAAGCATAATGAACATATTAAATCGGTGGTCAAGTATCACTATACATTCCAGTAGTAACGCGCGACGTTCAATAGGATGTCGTAGAGTCAGAAGTTCCTGACGGATCGGAAGCGCATTAGCGCGTCGCAACTTGCAATAGGTTAGTGTTGACCCTTCCCTAGTCTCAGAAACTCTCTGAGTAAGTGTCATCTAAACATGTAGCATATAATGTTTATTCTCCTTTTACCAAACAACAATACTTTGACCATAAATAACCCATAATGTCATTAGGAGAGCCAGCAATTGAATCGCGCGTAAATAAAGCGCGGCCACTGCACGCCGCCGAGTTAGCGCGCCGCTGATTGATCAACGAGAGTTGATGCTGCTGCGCGACGCCCATAAGACGGAGTTTTCGTGTGGTTATTTAGATGTAAAATTGTGGACTGTGGTTTAGGTGAAGTCAGGTTGTGGTTGGTAACTCCAACAACATATACAATAATCATTTATTAATACATATAAAACTACATCATTAATATTAGGTACAATGACAAGTAACAGGCATTTACATAGAAATACATCAGCAACAGGCCTCGTCAACTCGCTTAACCTAAATTACAAAACATCATCAGCAACATGCTTCGTCAAAAACCCTAACCTAAAAACCCCCACCCCGCATCGTACCCGGCTCAAAGGTCCCCATAATACCAGCAGCATTACCCCGCTGAATGGCAATGGAGACCTGTTGCACCAAATACGACCCAGAGCGAGGGTCACAGCCCCTGTCTCGCAACCGACGGCCTAGCTCCCATACAACATATTAAGTCATTAATTGGGTAATTTCACACTCATGCATTGTCTTTATTTACCTACACTAATTGTATTACATTCTTTAGGTTCGTTAATTTAAAGTTACATCATCACAATATACCTACGAAAAAACAAGCATTAAGACCACATTAAGGCCTGTCTATTAATAGATCAAAATAGAGTCTTCTGTAAATTAATTATAGCACGTTAAGCTCACTTTCCTATATTACGACAAAACGGCTTTATCAGTTTAACGACGTCGTAAAGTGGCAGTGCGCGGTCGGCCGTACACCGCACGCGTGCCGCTCGTGGCGAGATGCGCATCTATAAAGGACTCTGTCATGCCCAATTACGATTTAACCCCAATTGCCTAGTGATTTATTTTCGCACGACTCAATTCCATGGGTTACTTCGCGATTCATCAAAGCGCGTGTTGTGGCTAGCTGTAGCACCGTCGAGGTGGGCGGGACGCCGTCAAACAGGACATGCCATCCATAAAATTTAACGGCTCGAGTGGGATTCAAAGCGCTAAAATTTTGCATGTTAAATAATATTTATGTATAATAAATGGGTCTCAAAATAAATGGATGGACGTCGTTCGTAGGAAGCAATTTACGTGATTTCCGAAATAGGTGCTAAGAGTCAATCAAAATCCGAAAAGATTGCTGATCCCATAGTTCCCATAGAGTACAGATCTACTAGGACATTGTTATCATCAAATACTGGCTTCAATATCCACGTCATCTTTCATCCACATCTTGCTCAATACTGCTATAGTTCTCGTTCCTCGCTCATCACTAAGTATAGAGCAGCTACTATTATATAATTAGTACATAGTGACTCTGAGAGCTGTAAACCTCGCGAGCTCATTTTTGAATTTTTTTTTTTAATTTCCTAATAACGAATCGACAAAAACATCTATATAATTTTCGAACTTGATCACAAAAAAATAGGAGACTCGGCTTATTTTCGAACATTTTTTTTTGTAATCTCCAAAAAACAAATCGACAAAAAAACCTTTATAATTATCGAATCTAATCACAAAATTACACGAGAATCGGTTGAGAAATGCGACCTGTTGACGAGAACAGCCGGACAGACTAGGGGCATACATACGAAAGCATTTTTGTAAAAGTACCTACTTAGGTACCTACCTAATTCTTACTTTTTTTTACAACAAAAATTGTCAGTTACCTAACCTACTGCCTAGAACTCAAACTCAAGCCTTACTTATATCATAAGTCAGCCATCATCAGTCCTTCCGAACAATCTTGAGAACACTAACGACAACTTGCTTCAGTAGTCCATCATTCGATTTTATCTTGGGACAAAACTGTAACTTACAACTGACAGCCTCGTGGAGTGAGTTCAGACTGTGTAGGTTAGTTACACAGCACGAGGTGGTTCGCAGCACTACAAATTATTTCGTGACGTAAACGTCACTTGCGGGGTTGACGCGCTGCGATATATATTCACGTTTATGATTCTTCGAGAACACGCATACATATTTTGCAAATGATTTTATAACGTATATGCTTGCTGCGGCCGATGCCATCGAATCCGTCGAAGGTTAGCGATCATAGCGAGCTTTGACGCGATTATAGCGAGCTTTGACGCGATAAAAAATCTGAACAACGGGCGCGAAAACATTCTAATCCTAATACCTAACATTCTTGACAGCTGGATATTATAAGAAAAGATGATCAAGAATAGTTTTGGTACCAGGGCTAAGCGAAGGCGTTAACTAATTTCAGATCTGAGGCCCGAGTACTAATATTCGAATCCTGCGTATTCGTACCTACCCATTGCTCGGACCTCTGGTACCTACATTCTCAACCGTTTTCCGCTCTTCCCAAGACTGACTTTGTATACAAGATTATACTTATTGTTATCTAGATACTTTTGACCTATTAGGTAAACGCAGAGTAAACGTGAAGTACCTACCCATGCTGAGATTGGATATACAGACGAAAGAATCTGCCTACTTGTTTTATGATTATTACCACAAACACGACAGAAGTCGCAGACGGAACCTCGTTAACAATTAAAACCAGCCATCAGACGCATCGCCTCTTGGACTAAACAAGAGGTTAATATCCCCTCACTTACTTAAAATACGCTTCACTTATACTTATGACTTTAACAGAACATCCACCCAGAACAGTCTCAGGCCCTTGATAAGTCAAATATAAACAGCAAGCCACGTAGATGATGCATCGAAACGTTATTAATGTTACCGAGAATTATGTTCCCGAGTCCCACAGCGTAGCATAAACAAGTCCATAGGAATATTACGCAGTGGCGACGATAAACAAAAGGAAACAGGAAGCGGCCCGCCTACCCGAAGATAATGATAATGACAACATATAGGTACTAACTGCGCGGTTTTGTAAATGTGTGTGTAATCTCTATGTGAGTAACTGCTAATTGTAGAGATTAAAGCAGGATGTTGATGACACTATTTCGTGTATAGTTTTCGAAATACTTATGAGCTTTTTTATTATCGTATGTGTAGACCATACTTAAATATTATACAGTTTTATAAAAGTTCACTAACTAATTTTTGACGTAAGCAACACTATAGCATTCGCGTGGTAAATTGTTAGGTAATCACTTAAAGTGTACTCTACACATAGCTTATAAATTTCGCTAAAACACTGAAGCTTACGTTAAATTAGGTAATCTGTTAAAGTGTACTCTACACATAGCTGATAAATTTCGCTAAAACCCTAAAGCTTTTACCTTAAATTAATGTTGTAGAAAAAAAACAGAAACGTGAATGCTAAGCAAAAGCCATCCTCACTTATGCTACACTGAAATTACCAAGTAAGTAGGTACCTACTGTTTCATTTCACTCGAGCCCATCCGTTAATAAGAATGATTAAAATCAGCCCACGCGTTTGGTCTCTAGAGTGCCATAAAGGAACAAGCATACTTATAACATAGGCTGATAAACACATCACCCTTCTTGGCGTTTCGCGGTCGGGCAAAAAATTTGAGGAACCATGGACAGGAAAAAATACCTAATAAAAATTTTCCTTAAATCCTTCCTCCTTGTTTTCACTATCTGCTTTGCAAGTCCGTCAATTTTGATGAAAGCAAATGAAAACGGCTCGTCACTTCAACGATGCAGGGCTGAATAATGCATCGTCTCCGGCAGTACGTTTACCCCTGCGTCTGCGGCTCGAAAGCGTTGCCCTTTGTCCTGCGAGAGGACAGCACAACCACCCCGCTCGTAGACTCTAGAATTGTATGGAGAGCGAAGCGATTGGGGAGAGGAAGCGGTGCGACGTTTGAATGCTGTAACTTGCTTAAGCCGACTTACACCGAAATAGGAGTTACTTAACTTGCAATACAATACAATTTTTTAATATAGCTCCATCGATACAATCGATGATTTCGTCGAGTATGAAGACACTATCAGTGTTTAAGACGTTGTTCGGTAATGTTAACGTTGTGGTTAGTCAAAACCCAACCCCTCCCCCCCTTCGTCGGATATTAGCCAACGGCTAACTATTTTAAGAAATAAAATAGTTAACCGTTGTTGCCCAGGGTGCACCGGCCCAAACGCTACTCTTCCTCTTAAGATTAAGACTCTTAAGAGGGAACCGTAACACACGAGCACACGAGGAGGTGTATCTTAGTATGACGTAACGCTTTAAACATGGAGTATTTCGTACAAATTTGATTAACTAAAAAGTAACGCTTGAGGAAAATTGAAGCTAAATATATTTAAGATAGTTAAGAAGTAATTAAAAACCCCACGGTCACCCGACGCATTCTCTGATTAAATAATTGACACACTTCGTTCTGTCACGTAGGCTTCTCTTGTACATTTATAACTAATGACCATTAACTTTAATGAGAGCATCGATCAATAAAACAAAACAATGGCCCAAATCTGTTGGCAATTTTGATCGTATTACCGCGACTAATACGATGTCGTTAGTGGTTATAGACGCATGAGATGGATGGTGCTATGTAGTAAAGAAGCCTGTTATGGAATGCACCTTCTAGAAGACCAAAGAAGCGTCCATGCATTTGTTTACTCAAAATATTTTTACGGGACGTGAGTGAAGCGTGACGTATATAGGTACATACACAGGTCTTGAATCTGCTGAAGGAAAGACCACGCCCTCTATGAAGATGACATTTGCAAAACAACCTGGAAAAGTTCGTAAAGTGCGTAAACATATTTTTATTACTCGACTATTTGAGAACGTATTTATTTTATATAATGCTGTCTATTTATTTTAATGTCTTAGGGTAGGTACAATATTCATATAAAAAGTAATAAAACAATATTAATACAAAATATGAAAACAGTATAAAAACCTAACCTAGGGTGCCGCCGGTAGCGAGGCGGGGCCTAAGCTACCGGCGGTCAGGGCGACAGAGAGAGGAACCTCCTGACTATCCGAGCCGTGTCCAGGAGTACCGCCTTCTGTAACTGACCCTTGACCCAACCACCCAGCGAGAGCCTTTTAAGGTGATGGTCAAGGCTCTTCGCTATTAGACCGTTCGCCGAAACGACTATCGGGACAGTGATCGTCGAATCAACAGGCCACATGGCGGTAACCTCGTGAGCCAAGTCAAGGTACTTGCTGACTTTGTCCTTCTCGGCCTTCACGAGGTTCACGTCATGGGGGTCGTGATGTCCACGAGCATTGCCTGGCGCTTCGATCGATCTATCAGCACGATATCAGGTTTATTGGCGACAATTATTATTATTATTATTATATCAAAAGCAAGTTGCTTTTCAGTCACCGTGATCCGCATAACGGCCACTAGCGAATTATATCAGGTATTTTATTTAGCATGCAAATGCTAAAATCAAGCAAACAATGGACGTAAATTATTCGTAAGTCTAATCATGTTAACCAACTGTGACGGATATGCTACAAATTAGCTTATTTTTTGTAAAGTTTGCACTATTGTACCTAAAATAGTTGTGCGGAAAATAAATAAATAAATTTTGTCAAAAGCGTATATAAGTGAAAAGCGGGGTGTACCTACGCTACATCATGTTGAGAAATTTCGATGATTTAAACGTTCTTTTCGCTATATTCTCAACTCAGACGCCTGAACCAATGCCCAGACTAAACCTTTGGATCCAAAAAGATTAATCTTTTTGTAAAGATTTCGAGGGGGACAAGAAACGAAGAACCAATCGAAATCCCCACGAGACAGGGAATTGTTCAGGAGAGGCGAAGCCCCTGTCTGTAAGCTAACTGCTATGAGCAAATGCTACATGTATAGCTAGGTCGCTATATTGCATAAAACCTACAGTGATTACTTGATTAGAGGGCTGAGGGCACGCGCCGCGTCACCACACCGGAGGACTACGTGACTGCTCGCAGGGCGCGCAGCCCAGGTACGAGATAGCCTAATTACCCCTCATATAATCTACTACTGATACCGGCGTAATATTAAACCATCAACCTAATTAGGTACTATTCAAACATCATTTAAGCAATTTTTTTGTACTCATTTTGTTTGGAGAGGCTAGCGAGTGCACTTAGGTGTAATTTTGCAAGCTTTCTTGGCGCGACTTTCATTTCATTCGTTGATGAAACCTGCTAATGAAAACATTATAAAAATATGATTAAAATTGTTACTAAATTTTCACTACGTATCGCACCTAAAAAACTTGCTAATTTATGTTAACTAAGTAATACATTAGGTAGGTATGCTAAATGTTTTGCGAATTTACGATCAATATAAAACACAAATATTTGCAATAAGTACTATGTTTTTCTCGCATACAGGTTTTTAATGCATTATGAGGCAATTAACGGAAACTGACGTCACTGACACGCGGACTAATCTAATAGGTTTTGCAACATAAAATCAAAAATCGAATGAAGCATTTATTTTGATTATAAATTTTAAAAAAATTGCCGAAATCACAATAGGTTTTCAGCTTCGAAAGATCGGCAAAACTTGGTTCGAAAAATAGCTGCAAAGTTATTGTTTGGCGCGAAGGCACATTGAAGGCACGAGATGTCTTTGCAGCCAAGCGAAACACACAACTTTTCATCTCACTACAGCGAGGAAAATGACAGATGAGAGAAAAACTTTACTTAAAAATACATATAGATTAGACACAAAAAGGCGGATGATAGTTTGACGTTATTGACAAGTTGACACAAATAACATTTTTTTGTGTCAAAAGTGACAAAATTCCAAAAAAATATTTTCACCATCTTGGATCCAAAAAATAATGTCAAATTTGAGCGCACCGAAGTCAAATTACACGAAATTGACATCCATGACCAATTTTTTCGTCAAAAAAAGTCAAACTCACAGCTGCCATTTTGGATCCGAAAAACAATATGAAATTATTTGTTTTAGGTCACCCGTCTGTTCCTTCCCCAAAAAGTTTAGAGTCCCTAAACCGAACAATCTTCTCATGTGTGCAATGTCTAAACGCTGACATTGGCAAAATACTCCTTGCAAGCAAAGAGCAAGGGTGAAAGCCATAAAAAAATATGAAAAATCATTATGAGCAATTGAGCACACTCCTTGCTAAAACAACAAGGGTTTAAACCATTTAAAAAAATATCAAATTAAGCTCATCGCAGCCAATGAAATCGACGATGAAGTCGATGAAGTTCATGTTCAAATTACTAAAACTCTTTCCACGCTAGCGTGGAAAAACCGATTTTCCACGCAGATTTTGCATGATAATCCATTTCGAGCGAGTGAGGTGAAAACTTGCAAAGGAAATAATGGTCAGTGGACAGGAATGATTTTACCTTAGGAATACACGTAGTTATAAGTTTTAAGACAAAATTACAACGGTTAAAATATTTTTCACCACACTTATTTTGCTATAGTTAGATTCATTCAGTAACGCATTTCATTAAGGTGATATAAAATAATAGTCAATATGATGAAATAAAAGCAAATGAACCAAACGCTAACTACATTCAGCGAGAGATTCTTCAACTTCAGCAGCCCCATATGGAAAATAAATTCCCAGATGTTCCTAATAAAACAAACGGTAAAACACAACTTGTACGTTCACTTTGGTCCCACTACAATCTACTATTATTACCAATTCAGATTATTCATAGCAGGCCATCTAATATTACGTTTTTTACTGACTAGCGCCTGCCGTTTCGAAGCGAGTAATGTTGACTTTGTAAACGAGCCCGAAGCTGAAATGAAACATTGTTGCCAACGCTAAATACACAGGCGCTGTTTGATGTTCACACATTCCTTCCTACTATAGTTACTCGTAAGTTCATTAAAATTAAATAAAACTGATCACTCACGCATATAAGTCGAGAGTAGCCCGACATGTTTTGAATAATAACTCGACTTATATACGTGAGTGATCCGTTTTATTTACCTATGATTGAATCTCACGGTAGTTTCCTGTTAAAAGTTCATTAAAGCTGCCACAAACAAATTGAATTAGGTAGTGAAAGAAATATCTGTTTTTCTATTTGTATGTCACAACTGAACAAATACACTTTGTCCTAAAATATTCATGCAAAATATTACAGGTTCGGTTCCCATAAACACCGATAAACTCTTTCCTTCTATCTCGCTATGTTACTTGACATTAAGTAGTTTCGTTTAATTCTAGTTCAGCCAGTTCTAGTGAGACGATCTGAATATGCTTTACCAGAAGTACCTATTCGGCAATCTTCGTGATTATGCTGAAAACGTGTGTCTAAAATTCTAAAGGTATCTACACTAGAGGTTATCCTTAAACTCCAACGCAAAAAGAGGGGTGTTATAAGTTTGACCGCTATCGTATGTGTATGGGTCTGTCTGTGGCAAAGTAGCTCTCAAACGTGTAAATGTATGTATGTATGTATATCTCTTTATTGCACATAAAACAAAAAATACAGATAACAGAACAAAAGCAAATGTAAATCGATTTGAATGCGGTTATTTTATTTGAAAGTAGGTTTTCTAGCGATGGTTCTTACCGTTTTTGAGATACTAAACTTTGTGTACGGGCCGGACTGTATAGACCCGCACTTTTTGGGGTTCAAAATAAAAGCGATGCTTTCGGCTTCTGATCGGATCCGTAGAAGAGGTTGTTTCCTGAGAGATGGCTGGCTGACGACTGTGAGAAGACTCCGAGACGACTGACTACCCAGCGCCGCGCGGGCTCTATTTATACTGCTCGGGCGAGCGCGGGGGCCCGGGGCGCCGGGTTCGTTTGTCCTTCTCACACTCGGGCGAGCGTGGGGGCCGGGGCCGGATCCGATACTATTTTATTTCTCTTTCTATTACTATCTATTTACATGTGCTTAGCCTATTTTTCTATACAATATTTATCTAACTATTATAATATAATCTTAACCTATCTTAAACTATAATTACAAACTAACTAGACTGCGCTGTCCCGCACACTTTGAATTGAAAATGCCGGGGGTTCTTCCACTGTTTTAAATTGGTTACTTATATACCTAGGTTAAGTCCATGTAGAAATTATAGAACCAAGTCTCTGATTTAAATTAAAGTCTAGGTAGCAAAATGTCGTGATCGTTACGTTATCGTATCGAAAAAGGGAAACCTCATACAAAATTTTAGTTCCAAATAGGTACGCTCACAGGCGGGCGCTGTTCCAACCGTCATACAAATTTCTCGATAACGTTACTACTCGTTACGTTACGCAGGATTCGAAAACTTCGTGCTCGGCCTACTGACATTTCATAACACGAGGGGTTACTCCGAAGTCCGATATTCGAAGTTCTCTCGCTTTCATGTTAGCCTATGTTGGCGTGAGCGGGACGGACGGATACACACTTCGAATTTCCGACGTCGGAGTAGGGGCTACGGTAAGACGATGTGAGCTGAGCTATGGAATCGACAGTAACATTTACATACTTAGTTTATTTAGGTAGGGTCTTAGGTACTTTAGGCCATTATTTTTGAGCAACTCGCTGCATATATATTTTTATCTTTGATGTAGCTCACGTGATCACTTAATTATGAAAATAGTTACTGATTCCCATATCATGTATTGCTTGGCACGCTCTCACGGCCAATACAATTATACATGCTTAAAAACAAGACTTAACAATATAACTAACTTGCTTTATTATAACAAGCAGCTATTAAAGTAAATACCTGCCATACCAGGTGGTACATCCATGAACAAATATAATTATACAGGGTTGGTTTTAATGAATCGTCAAGACTCAAGACTTCAGCCAGGGGTTGAGTATGTCTATATGAACACCTCTGTAAAGTTTTTACTTTGAAAAAAAAAATGTTTCTCCAATGACATCCATTGCCTCTGCTGCACATGTAGCACGGCCAGCTTGTCGCGCAGTGCGTCCCTTTCATAGTGACGGAATCAGTGAAGGACGCACTGAGCGACAAGCGACAAAATGGCATGCGTGCTAACCCCCCTGGTTGACAATTTATATGGGTTTTTTTTTTCCATTTTTCAAACAAAACTTCACAGGTGTGCTCACTTAGACTTACTCAGACCCTGGATGAAGTCTTGATAATATTTAACGGAAAATCCGTACAAATTTCTAAATAGTTCGTCTCTCACGGGAATCCAGTCTAGAAGATTTTCCCACCAAGTTTCTATGACAACTAGAAGTATTTAGGTACCCTATACTTTTGATTCCCCGGCAATTTGTATGGACACACCTTTTTTAATGACTGTGTCTTTTGATTGCGTTGACTTAGAAGTTCGATTTTTTCCCAGGTTTGCAGGCTTGAGTGTTTGATATTAGTGTTTGCTTGCTACCTCCACGCGTTTCAGAGAAAAATAATCTTGCCAGGTAAAAAGACGACAAAATGATCCTTAAAATTAAATAGCATTACACATGCGTGGAGGCGGCCGTCAGGATGCGCGGGCGCATTGTTGCTTTGTATCGACGTAGGGTTGCCAACGGTTAGTTACCTATGTCAAGATATATTTACATAGTATACTTGTTACTGTTGTAACTTAATATCATCATTATGTATGTATTGAAAATGTGAATCTATTCCGCAATTTCACGAAAATATTTTTTTATCTGTACTGTATATAATATTTTTGTCTTTACTTTTGTTTAGTTATGTTTTTTCATATTCATTACGTAGGTACGTAGTTTTGAAAGAGCCTAATAAATAAATAACAACAGTAACAGTGAACAAATTTCTGCCGAATAATTAACTGAGCAGCTTCTTACAACCATAGCAAAGCAATAAAAAAATTACCTACACTAAATTATATACCTATACAACTTTTTTAAACACATGCCGACACCATTGTCCCTGAGCAGGAAGCTCAGCGCAGCCCTGCCCGGAGCCCACGTGACTCATTGACGTCAATACTGACCTCTGGCAACGCTGTCTCAGCCTGCTTATCTTACTCCACATACAGCGAGCATATAAATTGACTACTTCGCGTTTAACACGCCTAATAACGCCGTGGGCGCTGGTGCTTATTTATGTGAGGAAACGTGTTTAAACGATTAATCTAATGGGGCGCGTGGTATCAATTATTTTACTATTAAAGTTTTATTCCAAATATTAAACGAGATATTTAGAAGCTAAAACTAGCATGTCTAGCCCACGTAGCGCCTTAACTGTTACCATATCTACCACTCTACCTGCTTAATTAAAAAAATATTTAAAGAATCATAAATAACAATATAGGTATACCAATACAACAAAACTAAAAACTATATGTACAAAAATAACCTAAACCTAACCTACAAGTCAATTTTACTATTACCCGAATGTATGTAAGTATGTATGTATGTTTCTAGAAAAAAATACTTGAAAAGGAGCTTTTAATTTAAGTTCTTCCTAATTTATTTTTATGTGAGGAAAACCAGTAAGTATGTACGGTCCAAGAAATTAATTCCTGACCCACCATAGAACATTTTCATAGTAAACGTCATAACAATTTTCCTTGTCAAGCTATGCGATGTCACTATGACGTTTTGACGAAAAGGAATAAAATAAATTAATCATCCATTAAAAAAATCATGATTGCTTTTTTTATATGAAAGTCCATGAAAAACCTACTGTAACTTTTTATTATTTCTTTAATCAAATAGTTTCACCTAAATTCAAGCTGTACCAGTAGGTAAAGTTGGCATCACTATTAATTGTCAATTTGAAAATCTTTCCAAGATTTTGAAGATTTATGAAATTTCAGCTACAAATGCAATTACCCTTTTATTTGACGCCAAATTTTTTGTTACGTTTTGCAGGAGAACATATCCCCGATTAACTCAAACGTTTCTACATTTACCTACATATCAATCACGTATCTTTTCTAATAGGCCTTTGATGTTTTAAGAAGTATATATTTATTCCTGGAGACGAACTCCTTAACTGAAAACGTCACACTAGATCAACGATCAATCTGTCGAGGAACAGTTAGGCCACGTTGCCCAGAACCAATGTAGAGATCACCAGATTGATCAGATGTATGTTTAATTTAAATGATAACGTAGTCCACTCGACAGGTCACGTTTCGATTATAATAGATTTACTGATGGCACACATGATATTAAAAAACTTAAACTAAATAACATGATGTTCGAATGTGTGTTCAAAAATTTAACGAATTTAACATTGTCAAAGTACAAACAGTAGCCGCTGCCCATGCTTGTTAGCTGCAGGTCAACTATGACACCCACAATATTTATTTTTTAAATTATATACCTATGTATTTAAATCAAACTAAGCTGAAGTCTCTTTCTAACAAAAGGTGATAGAATGAGACTTCCGCTTGTAAATTGTAACTTGTAGCTTTATAAAACACGGCCTAAGAGTCCGGCTGCATTGCCACGTTGTATGGCAATGGCAATGCTGATTCGCTGACGTGTGGCCCCAAATAGTAGTAAGCAACTGATACATAATGAGGGTCCTTAAAACACGAGTAGGTATGTTTTTATGAATCGAGGCGAAGCTGAGTTTCATAATAGGACCACACGAGTGTTTCAAGGTCTAATTATGTAGAGTTACATGCATAATTTTATGTACACACACATACTATAAGTACTCTAAGATAGTTTCAGAAGCCGAAGGCTGGTAGAAATTATACTGTTTTTTTTTAATCTTATACATACCGAGCTGACTCTTCGTATCGATGAGTTTTTTTAATTGACGCCTATTTTCATAATTTGGATGGGTTTTTGAAGATGGAAACTGACTGTCGTAATGATGGTCATTACCCATGGCTTTTGAATGCATAATAGAGGACTTATGATATGTGTGTACATAAAAATATATGTCCCCGTTATCGCGTCGTCTGTTTAAAGATCTCGCGGCGTATTTCCTCAATAACGCATCCAAAATACTAGTTGCCAGTAAGCAACCTAAGAACACTCTACTTCAACAGCTAACTTTTTGTTACGATTTTCAATACCTACCACAGTGTCGCGAAAGTGTAACACTTTGTCACCACGCAAAGACACCCGTCCCTAGAATATTCATATTCCTTAAAGCAAGCAAAGCCGAGACATAATCTAGTTAAGCCAAAGAGATGGCATACGTGATTTTCTTCCGCAGAGTGAGCGAGGCACGTGAGGCAGGCATCCCGGCGGTCGCACGGTCACTCACCGGAGGCGGGCATCAACGCCTGCATATGTAAACACTCTCCCCTTTTCTATGCATGCATAAGGTGAAAGGGATCTCAAAATGACACGGGTTCCTTCTCCCTTTTTTGTTAGAGCTGTCTAACCTGGTTGTTTTCCAGTAGGAGGAGCGGGGTGCTTCAGAGGTTTTTTTTACAAAGCAGGTACCTAAGGAATCTATAACGGGAGAGATCAAAAACGCTTCGGAAAGACGACGTGTACTTAAGAATGACGGAGAAGCGTGAAGCAGCTTCCTTCGTCAGACTGATGAAGACTAACCTACGATTTAACCTTACCGTGGTAAACCAGACACAATATGATTTATATTGTTATAACGGCTATGTAGCCGCTTACCGCCGCCGAACGGTTTAAACAAGAGGTATATGAAGGCTTTCTTCGAGGTCAACTAAGCTCCGGGGCTAATGAAACCAGGGCATTAAAGGCCAACTTGCAAAAACAAATTTGGTACTACTTCAGATAACGCCAAGAGTTTACGTCTACTTAAAATAGCGGGACGCATCGATTATCAAAAGGTAGATGCTGTCCTATGTTGTTTGAAATACATCTAAAAGTACGTTATTTTTATTTATGATTTCGATTGCTTACATTGAACTTTAAATTGGAAGTAGGCAATCGAAATCATCTTTGACATACATAAAGCAAATAATTCTAGGATTCAAGAGGCAGACGTCATTAGTTACGATTCTTGAGATAACATTTTAGACTAAACAACAAACTGGCAAATAATATACTTCACTTCGAAGTACGATCTGGCTACGATAATTGCTTGTATTAGTATAACATGTGATGCGATAAACTGAAACATATAACTATTACCTATAAGTGGTTAGTACTTTAATCAAACTACTACAAGTAGGTATGTAGTTTAAACTTTTTTAATGGGAATGATGCTTAGTTGGTCAAAACAGGAACTTTTTTTAATGCTAAAACGATCGGTTAGTACGAAGTTTGTATTGAATTATTCGACTATCACGTCACAATTTTCAATGTAGTTCTGCTTCTTTTTATTAGTTTTTGGAAAATTAAAAATCATCTTAATTACAGTAATGAGACAAGTGCGGTATCAGTTTTTTGCGAGTATTTTCAGAAGCTTGATTATGTAACAATGTAAAATGATTTCATTTTGACATCAGTCATCGATCCAATGGTACCTACTTACTTAAGTCAGCGACCCACTCCTATCTCTTATGTTCTTAAAAAGAGTAGGTACCGTGACAAACTGACTGGATTTTAGAAATTTCCTACCTAAGTGACGACCGGATAGCCTAGTGGTTAGAGACCCTGACTATGAAGCTTGAGGTCCCGGGTTCAAATCCCGGTCGGGGCAGATGTTTGTATGATAAATACGAATGTTTGTTCTCGGGTCTTGGATGTTTGATATGCAATATAAGTATGTTTATCCGTTGCCTAGTACCCATAGTACAGGCTTTGCCTAGTTTGGGCCTAGGTCAACTGGTGTCAAATTGTCCCATGTTTATGTTAAGTAGGTATACGTTGTTGTGGCAAATGTCTTTTCAGAACATCGATAAGTAACTTGCAGGCAATACTTAAATGAAAACTGCTTCCAAATCCATCTAAGAAAATATGTCGCAACTAGCGTCAATATGGTTTAAGTACAGTAGGTGTACCTATTTCAAATTAGGTAATTATTTCGAAACTGGTAATGTAAGTTTCGGGGGTTTGTAAGCCTGAAATTAAACATAAGTTTAAATACCTACCTATGTACAAGAATCAGGTTTAACTTATTCCTTCCACGCGCTAAATACTTCTCCATATGTATGTCAAGGAAGGATTAAAAGTTCATTACAACATACATACCAGGAATTGGGAATTACCCACATTTAAATATTCAAACAATTCTAAAAAATGTGAAATTCCGTGTCGTCTTTGAACAAATTATAAATATCGAACAAACACTTGTCGATGTACGTAGATGATTCCGATTTGTTCCACTGCAAGTCATGATATATAATATTTCATTACTATTATACATATAATTTTATTCCGTGCTCGCAAAATTTAGGCAGTCAGTGTACGACAATTTAATATTGTTATTAAAAGCCAGTTCATGCAAATCTAAAGCAGTAGCAGTGATGTAAAAGAAGTAGGTATTACTTATCAAAACTAGGCTATCGCAGTTAGTACGTAGAAGGTAAGTATGTAATAAGTAAAAAGCGTCTTAGGAATTTCAAATCAATACATTAATCTGAAAAAGGTGTGAAACCGTCTAAATATTTATTAAGTGTGAGCGTTGACCTCCGCTTTATGCCATGTACCGATTACCAATTTAAAATTTTGAGCTGACTTGATTGTATATTACTGTTAATATAGGTAGGTAAACCATAAAAACTATTGCACGGCATAAATCGCAGTCTATACAGATCTGAACAGGCGAACCCCGAGAATAACCGAATCTACATAATATGTATATTTGTAAATTAGAATTCAACTTTAATTACTAATATGTAGTTACTAGTGATCGCCTAGTGGCCGAAATTCGACCGTAATTCAGTAGTAACGACCGTAACTACATTCTGATTTTTTCCATAAAGACTACCTACCTACAAGACCAAATTTCACACTCCTCCGGTAGCGAAAAATTTCGTTTAGCGTATTAATTTACAGATAATTATATTTCTGTATTTCATCTCAGGATAGTGTAGACACAGCTTATCCCTATTTATCATCTTTTCTGTACCTACATTGTAGCGAAGTCATAGGTAGGTACAAACTGGGATTATACCGAAGAGTCAAAAGTCATAGGTAGGTACAAACTGGGATTATACCGAAGAGTCAAAAGTCATAGGTAGGTACAAACTGGGATTATACCGAAGAGTCAAAAGTCATAGGTAGGTACAAACTGGGATTATACCGAAGAGTCAAAAGGCAACCGTCCAGGGCAAAGCTAAATCACTGTACTGATTGACTGCTTGCAGTTTTTGCAATTACTTAACATATTAATAACCTGGGTTGACCACACGCTTCATAAATACAGTGTAAGTTTATACATCTTATCTATATGTGGCCGACGTGCTTTAGAATGATTTAGTATCATCGTACCTACAAGCGCCAAATATTGGTATTTGTGGGAAATCCCAACATTTTCGTAGATATTTACCCAATGCCAGTCCGAGTGCCAGTTAATTACATACGCAGTCTAACAAACAGGCACATGCCACGGCCCAGCGTGATTCATTGACTTTTAAACAAGTGCTCGCAAATATTTGCCGAATTATAATATATAATTCATGTCCCTCGAATCCTGTCGTCACACGGCAATCGACTTAGAACAATACAATGAGTCTCGCTAAATTAGACGAATTTATCTCAATAAATAAGTGCAATAATATAATGTGGTAGTAAAATTACCTTGCTTTTCGCCTCAGTTTTGTTTTTGCGGATGACTTTGATTCGTCTCGGGATCTGAAAAGATACGTGGTATTAAGAATAATGCACTAATCTAAACTTAGTCTTACCAAATAGGTACTACTTACAGGATATATCTAATGTGTGTAACAATAGGTCCAAATGCACTCATATCAAACTAGAACAACTGGAAGTAAGTATCTATAGGTTTTGATAGGTATTTGATTCTTGCATTTTGGAAAATATTTATTTAGGCCATTTTATGAAAAGTTACACGTACTTATCCACTTTTTTGCATTTTTATTTTTATATGTTACATCTGCTGAGAATCACGAACACTATCGGATTGAAAAATAGGCTCTTAGACGGTTAGACACCGTGGTCAAGGGAAGTCTTTCCTATGCTATATATCATAAAACTAGCTTATGCCCCGCGGCTTTGCCCCCGTGAAATATTTAAAAATGGGCTAGTTCCCTATCCCGTGGGAGTTTCGAAAGATCCCTTCTTAGTGCACCTCTAGGATACTCGAGGTATATGTTTGCCAAATTTCAAGTCTCTAGGTCCAGTGGTTTACGCTGTGCGTTGTCTGTCAGTCAATCAGTCGGTCAGTCACGGTACCGTTTTATAGGTATAGAAGATTAAAACTTGTTAATATTAAACAAAACACACGCGTCACGCGCGATTAGCAACACTGTCTGTCACGTGCCGATGCATGTTAGGCAGTCACTTAGCTTTTCGATTAACAAATGAAGGTGATATACTTATTTCACTTCTAATAGTCCTCAGGGCCCGGTCTCTCTTATGCAAGGGTGCGCGACTGAAAATTAACGCTAACGCAATCTTTATGAAAACAGTTTATCGTGCCCTTTGATCAATAGTAACCTAGATAGATAACGGGTCACGAACAAAAACTAATTAAATATAGGTATGGCATAGTTGTAGTGTCACTTTACTATTAATTATTTTGATCTAATACAAGGTGTTTCCCGTAACTGGGGCAAATAGGTAATAGACGTTTCAGTTGGTTTTGATTAATTAAAAATAATGTAATGTAATGTAATGTAATGTAATAAAAACTATTTTACAACATAAACTCATTCGTTGTTTATTTGAATTAATTATAACAAAAAAGTAAAGCCGCCTTAAAAAAAACCTAAAATAATCGCACCGCACCGACTTCTTATTTCTGCTAGTGCTAGGCCATAAAACTCATGACTTTAGAAGATTATTTTACGTTTTTTTTTCTAAGGTTTTTTTTTGTTAAAAGATTTGTGTTCGTTTATTATGTTGATTTAATATTTTCAGAATTATACTCCAACTCCTACCCGTTAAGGAGTTGTAACTTCCATCATCAGCTCATCAACATGAGATGATGACTACCAGACGCAAATACTTGAATAGCCTTAGAAAATATATGAAACACATAGTACGTGCCTATAAAATTTGAGGGTTGCCCTCGATTTCCCTGGGATCCCATCATCAGATCATGACTTGGTGACAATCATTGGGACCACCTCAGGAGTATACCCTTTCGAATATTTTTTTTTTTTTAAATGATGTACATAAAAAAAAATACATACAGTGGAAAGTAGAACCTCCTCCTTTTTTGAAGTCGGTTAAAAACAACAAAAATACCCTAAAATAAATTAACTATGTGGTAGATGGTAGGACCTTGTGCGAGGTCCGTCCGGATCGCTACCACCATCTTACTCGCTAATCCTACTGCTAAGCAGCAGTGCTTGCACTGTTGTGTTCCGGTGTGGAGAGTAAGACAGCCGATAAAATTAGAGGCACAAGAGGCATTTCATCTTAGCCCTCTGGGTAGGCAACGCATCTGCAACCCCTCCGTCGTCGCGGGTGTCTATGGGCATCAACTTCTAAATCGACCCACTTCGTTGACATTTAACTTTTCAATCGTGACATTAACAGAAGTAAATGACCTGCTAAGATTTGGCTACGAATACCTCATTTGTAGCATGTCCACCTCACGGTGGCTTGTTCACAATTAATTACCTACACAAACGTGATAATGGTATATGTATAACCTTCAAAGCATATCAGTGCCCTAAGCACGACTTGTCGAATCCTGCGTTACGTTACGGTTATCGTATCGAGATCGAGAAATCTCATACTAAATTTTAGTTCCAAATACGCTTACGGGCGGGCGCTGTTCCAAACGTCATACAAACTCGTTATAGTTTACTATTCGATTTTACGTTACGCAGGATTCGACAAGTCGTGCTTAGGGCACTGTAAATACCTGTCACTCGACAAATAACAACAACTAACAAACCAAATCAACAAACTTAGTCGTTGGTCTTCCCCAAAAATGATAGAGTAGGTACCTAACCCAATTTAAACGCCATTCTAACGCCAATTTAAATTATTGTAATTATACTAATCTAATAACCGAATAGAGAGGAGGCCTATGTCCGAAGACGGACGAACTAAGGGCTGCTATGAATGGATGGATGGATGGAATAACCGAATAATTTAAATGACACTATTAAAAAGCGTTGCTTTAGTAAGCAAGTATTCTCAATTTGACTTATACTTACCAGTTGAGGGAATAAACTTTTGGGCAAAGATATCTGGCGCCTAGTATTAATACTTACTGACAGAATTCGCGGTAGGTACTAAGACAGCTTACGAATCTCATAAGTGAACATCCATTGATTAGACATTTTAACATTAATGTACTGGTTCTTCGAACATTAAGGACTTTGAAACATTAGAACCACTTTGAAATACTAAGCTGTGGATAAGTATACCTACCTACCTACCTACTAAAGAATCTCGTTTTAATTTCTTGCTCTAATTACGGGAAACACCCGGTAGGTAATTCGATTGCACTACACGTTTAAGTAAATAAGATCCCATTCTGCCAGAGTCGTTATTTGCGGGCCGTTTTCGACGCTCTGACCATCATCCAGTTGTACTCATTGATTGCAGTGCCCTACCACAAAACTTTACAAGTGCACAATTCCACAAAATTGTTAAATTGTAAACAAAAAAATGTACCCCAATCATTACAAATATGTTTTCGTTACAATTTGCGGTACACAAATATGTCACTTTTTTTAAAGCGTACCACAAAGAATAAAGGTATGTCACGACAGCTACATATTTGTAGGATTGTTAACTTGTAAATATACAGGTGAAAAATTGGAATGTTACAACTACAATTACGTCATAACTTATTTCGCCTCTTTGAGGTTGAAGGTATAGGCCGCGCGATGGATTAAGATCGCTCGGCAAAACTGGTGGGGGCAATTTGGCGCATCTGTACAATTGCGCACAAAATTGTTAAGTTCTGAGTGTATTTCTTTGAAATATATTTTTCTTATTTCGCATTTTTTTGTACCTTTAGTAACCTAACATATAACACTCGTTTTTGCTTGTGACTTATTTTGCTAGTATGTTTATTCAGAATCTTGGTAGTATTTTTTACGTGCTTTTAATTACCCATTATTTAATTAGTTTTCTTTTTAACATAACAATTCACGTCGTAAACCATTTTTCTGGCTTGCCATGTTCAAACTTTATATTTGAGCATTTTTTTCACTAACTACGACATCATAACGTACTTACTATTAATACAGTAAAACAATCCGTGCGTAACAGTACTCAAGAGACACGTGACGCGTGAACGAAGCGAGGGAGGGGAAGAACGACTTGATCTACCAATAACGTGTCGGCGCCAGCGCGCACCCTCCCCTCACCCCTCTGCGCAACCAAATAGACCTAAGAATTGACTTCTGCGCATACCCCTTCCACTTTTCATAAGCGATCTTAATTCGCCGCGCGACCTATAGTTTCACCTCATTCGCAACACACAAGAATTGCATTAAATTATAATTGTAGGTACAAATATAGTGAAATAGGTACCGATATACGAGTATCCACGGACATTACCTATTACGTACGTCTGAGATTACAATGGACTTACAAGACAAACTAACTATTTTAGGCCTCATAAATGAAAATAAAGAAATACTTTTTGGTACGTGACGTTGGTGACGTGATATTGGGAACCTGAGCCTAACCATCTTAAAACAGTCAGTAACTGTTGTTTTGGATCAAGAGCGTGACTTCTTCGCGTCGGATGTCTAAGATTTCCACCAATAGTCTGTAGGAGATATTCGACAGTAGATTTACTCACTCTGAATCGCTCATTAAACGTGAAATCCGTTATGGTCATAGTTAAATTTATACGTTCTTGATATGTTCTAGGACGTCTCACAATTAGTTCTTCTTCACTATCACTGCTACTCGAACTAAACATTGCGTAGTACAAAGAGTTGGTCGCTAAATATTATGATAAATTATAAAATTTTAATTATATTGCAATTAATGACTAGTATATATATATACAGTTGTAAGAAGGTGTGATAAGCGTTGAGAGAATTGTTAACTTGTAGGTACAATTCTACACATGTATATAATTGTTACTACAAATTAATGTAGCACAGAACAATTGTCAGCTACAAATTTGTACATTTTCCGGAAAAGATATGTAACGTATGTAAAGTTTTGTGATACGATAAATTGTAGGTTATTGCTACAATTTACATATTTGTAGGAATTTTCCAATACAAATATGTAACTTGCATATTTTGTGGTACACACACTTGTATTATGACAAATTTGTAACATGACACTTGTCAAATTGTAATTGTAAGTTTTGTGGTATAGGGCACGGACCACGCCTTATGTCGGGCCTAGGCCTCGCCCGAATCTTACTTTTAATTCCCTACACAAAAAGAACGATGTTTAAAAGGTTGATGTGTGTGTGTACCTGTTGTTTGTCGGTGGCATCATAGCTCCTAAACTGTATAGATTAAATGGATGCGTTTTTTAATGGAAAGCTAGTTGAACCGAGATGGTTCTTAGGTAAAATTCATCAAAAAATATTGAGCCGTTTTTGATATCTATTAGACTTTAAAATCAAAAGTCGGGAGTTTTTCAACTTTTGTAACTTGTATTTATTATTGTAGGTTTACACTTACCGCGCAATGAAAGCACCCGAACAGCGACTTGCTGGCTGCGCGTGAGTTGGGCGAGCCGGACTCCGTAGCGGAGTCATTGGCGCAGCGCGGCGGCACCGGCGCGCTGGCCACGCCCTGCCGACACAGACACACTTTAGCAAATAACTCTCCTAGGAGGTAGTCGGATATGAAAATTAGGTTCTGTTACTTCTTAATATTCCTCTCTACCACTCAAAGGTTTATCATATAGGTATCTCATTCTTACGCGTAAAGGTTCGCTTACCTATATTAGATGGATACAATTTCGCTCCCATAGTTCAGCGTAAACGCTAGTAGACGTATTTTCCATTATAATTAATCCAAACCCCAATCCACATTGTTGTCTAATGCCCATAGTACAGTCGAGTTCTTCACTATCTGTACAGCCAACGGTTCATAAATATCTAAACATAGACCTTATGTAACTAGCAATAAAGTCTGTGTATAGGTATTTAACTGTTGACTGTATAGATATTGGAGGACTCGACTGTACAGGCTTTGCCTAGTTTAGGACTAGGTCAATTGGTGTCAATTGTCTCATAGTCATGATATTTATTTATTTAAATAAAATAAAAAAATTGTTTAGGTACTTATTTTCAGGCAATAATTATGAGCCCATATAATCATAATTAAATAATTAAAATACGTACAAAACTTAAAAAAACATCAATTCAAATTAAAATTAATAAAATTAAAATTAACAAAATTAAAATTAATTATTTAAAATTAATAAAATTAAAATTAACAAAATTAAAATTAATTAATTAAAATTAATAAAATTAAAATTAACAACACCGATTAAAATTAAACAGTAAAATCAAAGAATATGTACATAGGTACAAAATAATGTCATGGCAATTATTGAGCCCGCATGGGTGCGTAACGTAAAACTATCCTTTGCTAGTACAGTGACCGGTGACCTTTCCAAAAGAGACAAATATTATTCCTACCCTAATATGAAAGGGGAAACGAGTCGCTCGGTATTTACGGGTAGACTACAAACGACTGCGGCAGCTTCGTCAAACATATCGGCCAGCTGTCAGCATTCAGCCATTCCGTACTTCATCGAACATCACATCATTAAAAAGTAATTATCAGTGCATATTGCGTATCTAACAAAAATATCGTTCTTTGCGAAAGTATACAGTGTAAAGAGAAAGCTCAACAATGACATGTAAAGAAATTAAATTACCCTCTTTTTTAACTACTGATCCTGAGTTTTGGTTTAATTCTGTTGAATTGTTACTTTCCATCGAAAAAACGGACGGTAACAAAAAATATGACTATATCAAGTCTCTCGTGCCTAACCACGAATATTACGTTGAGAACTATGAGGAAGACTCGGAAGACGAAGAAAAATACATCGGACTTCGTACGCACATGATAGGTCGAATAAATCAAGAAAAACTAGAAAATATTGAATTGCTATCTCTTTTTGAGTGCTGTGATCTGAAGCCGTCGGCTTTTCTAACACACATATCCGTCCTCATGAATGACGTGATACCCACGTCCATAAAACGAACATTTTGGCTGGCGCGATTGCCGCGACGGATTCAAAAAGTTGTGATGGCCGCGTTATTAAAAAACCCGATGGAAGACAGGAACCTCGAGGGATTAGCGACGCTGGCGGATGGTGTGGCTGCCTATGAGAAATACTATTCTTGGACTTCGCTGCCCGCAGATGACGCGATTGCATTACCAACCTACAATTAAACTGATCTTGAGCTCTGGTTTTATTTAGTAGATGAAAAATTCTCTTCAAAAGATGTCACAGATGATGAAGTAAAATTCAAATCAGTCATGAAAGTATTGCGTTCCAATGACCTGCTGACTGCATCTTTGTTTTTAACGGAATTGCCTAATGAACAAATAGATAATAACTACGAGAACTTACGAGAGACTAATCAGAACTGCCGAGGTTATAAAAAGGGATATAGTTTATCGCGTCGTTTTTCGAAACATTGAGAGCTTAACACCGTCAAAATTTTACCATTTTTTAAATGGTTTAGCTTCGAAAAGCCACAAAATAATACCTAAGCTGATGGTCAGAACGCTGTGGATCTTATTCCAAGTAATTGTCACAACTCGGGAGCACTTGCAAGATATGGACATGGATGCCTTGTGTTTGATTGCAGATAGTGCAGCAAAATCAAAGAAAATGGAAAAAGTATCTGGGTGTTTGCAAGCTCCAGACCTCAAAGACGAAGATCTGGATATAGATGAAATAGAAAAAAAATTAGAAGAAGCAAGAACGTTACAAGAAAAAATTGCTCTCGGGATTCGACACTGCGGCAGTATGTACAGAGTTTATTATGAGAATGTCCCATCTGAGTCTATAAGCAGTTGCACAGTGTACGACGAGGAACACTTTGATGACGATCTGGATGCAGCGGACTACTTCTCGCGTGGGTGCACCTGTTATTACCATCTTAACTACGGAGCACAGGCTTATAACTGCGTGCAAGTACAAGCGAAGCGTACTTAATCAATGAACTATTTAAGTACTACGATGTTTGTTTTTTTTATGAAGTTTGTTTATAATTTAATTGTTTATTTAGAATATAATAGAGTATTTTTCTTTCGTTGGAGTAATACTTATCTTAAAATTGATGCAACCATAGTCCTAAAAGTTAACTTTACACAGCTCTATAAAGTTCACAACTCTAGTAGGTTCAATGCGACATTGGACTCGCCGTTTCGGTGGACAGTTACTAAATTGCTTTAACAAGATAAACAAAACACCCTATTAGCAAGCTAGTGCGAGCAACTTACTCCATGGTCCTCGTCATATTTCCTACGAAAAACTTAGCGTAATACTTGAGGTGTACAATAACACATCCGAAGTATAGATAGTTAACCTTGGCTAAACAAAAGAACAAAGCAGATGTGGCTCCCGACCGAGGTGCGTGCTCTATACGCTAAACGAGCTCGCCTTACTTTAATCGGATTATTGCAAAACACGTAACAAATCAAGCCTTAGTTTTTGTACCACCAAAATAATAAGTAAAGTAACAGTAGGTAACTGGAACTATCTACGCACCTATAACAACATTAAATTCCTACACAAATTACAGAGCTTCGCTATGAAAGGCAAACCATTGTAAGTTATGTCGCGTCATCGGTTTATAAAGTAGGTACATACCTACACAGTCACAGAATAACATTTATTTATAAATAGAAAAACAATAGCGGAAACATTAAATTAGCCACGTACAAAATTGTATACAAAAAATATGGGACATTTTTTTTAGGCCCCCGGAGCTCAACGTTAGGACTATCATCAGTGTTTACATAAATAGTTATACCTACCTAGGTTAAAGTAAGTCAGGCGTGTGATTGAGATCATTATTTAGGATTTCGTCTGTATTGGATTAAAGTGTATCACAAGTGGACAAGCAGCTAAGAACGGAATACAAGCGCCGTTGATGATCGCGTAAATATTGATCCCGATCGAGTTGAATGCACCGCGACGGTGCGCGGCCGCGGCGCCGCGACCTTGCCCGCGCCGGCGCAGATAGCGCGCCAGTCGCCGCTCGCCGTCGGTAACTACTCACGTTAGCATTGGCATCACTCTTTCCGTCGACGTAAACGGCCGAGTAGCTCTCTGGCGGGAAACTGAACCCCGGAGATGACATTCCACTGGCGGCACGCACTCGCGGGTCAGGGGGCGCTCGCCGGCCGGCCACGGCCGCCCTGCCGTTTCATTGTTCCTTATTGATCGTTTCGCGAAGACGGCGCGCGCGCGGGCGCGGCGGGCGCGGCGGGTAGGGGCAACGCGGCCGCACTGACGCGACGCCGGCGCCCGCACACGAGGATTATCGCGCACCGCGGCCGATAATGACCAAACCAAACTTCCCCGTACGACGCTGCACGCAGAGCGCTCCCCGCCGGCCTTATCGCACGATAATCCGCAAGATTAATCAAGGGACGAGAGGTTGTTGACGGCCCACGGCGAACGATACCCACACTCGCTCTGAGGGTACGAAGCGCACTTGTTTATTTATAGTCTTACCTACCTACGTAAACTACAAAATAAATTATCGACAATAACGCAAAACGAATACTCAGCGAATGCACAATAGCACGGTGTTGTTTATATTTGCATCAAATGAGTCGAAGTGCGTGTGACTTGCTCTGTATGTTCGTAATATACATGCCGCCGCCAATGGGGTTCCTGCATAAGTAGGCGTCAGTCGGTAAATCTGCATTGTGGTAAATGAATATTTGATGATGGATTCACAGATTAACATCACAAAACGACTCCATAATAATAAAGTGCACTTAGCATTTAAATATTCATAGGTATTAGAAGTTTTTTTGCTATTTTAACTCTAGTGGTTAACATAAAACCTTCACTCTTTTCTGTAATTCATACCTGAAAATGCGAGGGTTGAATAGTTTCCTGATTTTGTAGAAAAATGCCCTGGGTAGATTAATTTTATTATTTATTATTACATACCTACGTACGTACCAGAGACTCCTTCTATTGCATACCGTATTATTTCGAATTACATTTAATGTGCATCAAGCTATTGTTAACCCCTAGCGCAATGGTGTTTTAAGTTTGGAACAAGATGAGTCTTTCTGTGGTGGCATTTTAACTCCCAAACGAGTGAACGAGTGAAAGTTAAATTTAAATCGGTTAGGCCATATATATGAGATACAGAATACAGAACTTTGAAATAAAAATGTCGGGGTTTTTCAACTTTTCAAAGTTGTAGTTATTGATATGATATTATTGGCTACAATTTTCTCGTAACAAATTAATTTGAACAACTTTTTGTAATACCTAATACTACATAGTCATGAATAGCTTTTCTATTGAGGCAAACTATGTGAAGGTAATAGTGATTGCAGTGTTAGAAAGATAGTTGCTAAGCGACCTATATGTATACGCCTATTAGATCAGAAATAAGGACCATCAATCACACACGAAGATACTGCACATTACACATTTCATCATGTCTTGAATTCTGTGCAATACTGAAAATACGCATTAGTTCAAACATCTGAAAATAAAAAATAAAAATAAAACATATGTGTGTGTAATAAGGGTAATTTCCATCAAATGATAAATACAAACACTTTTTAATGTTCACACACATTTAATTCACTTAATATTTTATCGTACAAATAGTAAATTCCAAATTTCTCGGCTAAGTGTACCTCGCACTTCAAACCGAATCAATAATACAAATATTTCCATAAGTCAAATTACAATTTCAACAATACTGGAGTGGTGTTTACTGTACAAACACTGCATAATTATTAGTGTTGCACCGAATGTGGGTTCTACCGAATGTCGAATTCGGCTGAATGTTCGGTTTAAATATGTGTCGAAGCCGAACATCGGCTGAAATTCGGCCGAAATTCGGTTAAATTTCTCGCGCTTTTGCCCGATGAACAAGTCAGATCGTATTCGTTCCTTCGCTAGTAATTTCGCCCATGACGCGCGTCCTGCCCGCCCCTTGCGGTCATCCCGCGGCCGAGCATTGCCACATTGCCATTGCTACGGCAACTGCCGTGTTTAATTAAAATTTCACGAAGTTATAAGGAAATCTAGGGGATACGGGAGCAAATCTATTACTGTAGCAAAATCTACGTCAACTTGAAATTGATTCTCATTTTGATAGATTTAATTTTAAATTTAATTTGTATTCACTTTCCTATTTTTTTTCTTTTTTAAATTAGTTTAAACTCCCGAAGCTCTGCAGATCTTGAAAGAAACGAAGTTCGGTAAAAGCTGCCGAAGTTCGGCATACCGAATGTGAAACGAATTTCGGTGTAGCTCTAATAAATATGCACGTTCGAGCGGTTTCAGATTAGGCATTAAAGCTCGTTTTTGTAAAGCGCATATTCACGCAAACCAGTTTTGAGGCAGTCAGTTTTATCAATTCATTTGGTTATTATTTTTACATAAAACCGACTAGCTCTTGACCCCCTATATCGTCTGGTGGAAAGTGCAGATGATGCTAAAAGTGTGTCTCACTGGTTCAGTAATCACCTATTCACTCTAGACTTGAAGAGTCCTACATTGTATATGTCCGGAAATACAGACGATGGGAGCGAATTCCATTACTGACACTAGTGAATGTAAAAGAAACGAGTAATTAGTTGCTATTTGACCAACATATAAAAAATCAAAAATCCTCTAGAATCGCTAGTGTCGAACGAGGTCCATCTGTCATTCTTCACTAATAAGAGACAAGCTACTGGCCTATGATTGGTGAAAATTTACAGATAGAGCTCACTCGACACTAGCGATCCGATTTTCACTCGTGATAGCCTTCATTACATAAGGACGGCTACGGAACCCTATCCCCCTATATCGTCTGGTGGAAAGTGCAGATGATGCTAAAAGTGTGTCTCACTGGTTCAGTAATCACCTATTCACTCTAGACTTGAAGAGTCCTACATTGTATATGTCCGGAAATACAGACGATGGGAGCGAATTCCATTACTGACACTAGTGAATGTAAAAGAAACGAGTAATTAGTTGCTATTTGACCAACATATAAAAAATCAAAAATCCTCTAGAATCGCTAGTGTCGAACGAGGTCCATCTGTCATTCTTCACTAATAAGAGACAAGCTACTGGCCTATGATTGGTGAAAATTTACAGATAGAGCTCACTCGACACTAGCGATCCGATTTTCACTCGTGATAGCCTTCATTACATAAGGACGGCTACGGAACCCTATCCTGGGCGTGTCCGACATGCTCTTGGCCTGTTCTATTTCATTTCGGGTCCCACTGCGATAAAAGTAGTATTTCATAATACAGCCAGTGTAAAGAGCTTATACCTACCAGTGGTCAGACGCTTGATGTTTGCGTAAATGCCGACACCGCAAACGCATGGCCAAAGCACCAAGGAGGGCGAAAGTTCCTAACTAATCGGGCAGTGGCGGCGTATGCAAGGGGGCTCGCTCTGCCCGCCCCGCACCCCGCACCCCCCCGCACGATTGACCCGTCTAGAGGCCTTCGTCGGACGACTGTATAGACTGTGATACAGCCTTGACGATATGGCTCGCATTTGACAGGCGTGCACAAAAGCCTTGTCTGAAACCGCCCTTAGTCTGTCGCTGTCATAGTCGATCTAATCTTTAGCTTAGCACTGCCGTACGAAATACGTCATGACAAAATAAAGCTTATACACAATCTGCGTCACACTTCGTACTTTAACCCGTTACATTGCATTTCGCTGACAAACTAGCTAGAAACAACTCAAATTCAATATAATAAATAAGAACATAACCAATAATCGTCATTCCGAATGTTAGACGAACTCAAATTCATTTATGAGATTTCATAAAATTTAAGTAGGTAAGTACCTTATACGTTACAATAATTCGAACCGGATTTTCCTTTCGCGATTATACAATCAATTTCAATCAATGAGATCCATGTCGGTAATAAGATAGATAAAAAACCGTGAACTTGTTTGACAGTTGATTTATAGCTCTTATAAGTTATTTTATCCAAAAGATGAAACATCAGGGCTGCACCGTAGCTGTGGTTGAAGCAATAATCCTCCTGCAAAAGCGTCAAAACGATAATGATAAAAGAAATGCAGACAACAGCGGCAACGCGGTTAAAAGTATCAGTTAAAGATCCTTGTTATAAAAATATCTCTTTTACCTTTCAATATTCCACTTGATTTTGTTGTCAGTTGTGGAAAGAAACGTATGTCCAAGTGTACAATTATACGTATTATTTTCTTTTTGGCCTAAGGCCTGCCTTCTTTTACGCAACCAACTGTACTTCCAAAGTCAAGACCTGACTATGGGACGGGACCTTTTCTTCGTAGAGAGATAATTTTATAAATCACTTATTCATAGTACCCGAGTATCATGGCACTTATTGATAGTATGTCTCTGATGGAACAGTTTATCCATACCTGATTAAAGGGATTTCACGTAATTTGCTGTACTGTGAGCGAGTATGTGTAGTATGTAAGTACCTGATGGGTGACGTCACGTGGTCTGCAGTACTGTGAGCGTGTAGGTGAGCAGCGCCAGCGCGCGCGGCGCGGCCGGCTCGGCGCTACGTTGCATGCGCTGTTGCGCGGCGAGCACTGCTGCCGGCATCCGCGCGCTTCTCAGCAAGAGCTTTGCCTACCAAAAGTAAACACTTCGATTAACAATAATATTATTAAACTTTTAAATACTCACTGAAACAAGAGTACACAGAAGACCAGAAAAAATTGACTAACACCGGGGGTCGAACCCGGATCTTTGACATTCCGTGTCACGTGCTTACCCTTACACTAAAGTTAGTACTTACCACAGTACAGTAGTAGTGTAAAAATGGATTACTAATGTATGGTCAAAAAACTTTTCCGAAAGTATCACTTCTCAAACTATTTTACTCAAATTATCATTAGGCTTTGCCAAAAGAAAACGTTTGCTTAATTAACGTGTGTCTTAATAAAATTTGACAAAGTAAAATAATGCCAGATTAATAAAAAGCGATATATGATAAAGATTTGTTTGGGAAATGAAACAACTACGATAAGTTTTTGGGAAGTGAAATTCGGCAAAAAATATTTTGCCCAAATGGCAATCAACGAACACCTGTAAAAATACTATATAAAGATTGACATACACAACTAAAGCATCGTCTGTCTATAATTCAATCGTAGATTTAGCCTTGTTAAAGTTGGCGTTACCACAAAGCAACGAAAAGCATCAAGAGAGGCCAAGCGAGCTAACGTGGGAAGTTTTGCCGCGCGTAATGGAAACTCGTATCGAAACAACTATGGATAAAATCAATGCCGATCCATGTCACTCACGTTGGTGATGTTGTATTTAAAGTTAAGCTCGATTACACTACGAGTACCTATCAAATAACTAGAGCTCGGAAAGGGTGAGCTATTCTTACGTCATTAATGTCATGTGTACCTAGATATTAACATGGATACACCCTGAAAATATATATAAAAAAATCTTTATAAACTAAAGTAGCTTATGCCCCACAGCTTTGCCCCCGCGAAATATTTCAAAATGGGCTAGTTCCATATCCCGTGGGAATTTCGAAAAATCCTTTCTTAGTGCACATCTAGGATACTCAAGGTAGGTATATGTTTGCCAAATTTCAAGTCTCTAGGTTCAGTGGTTTAGGCTGTGCATTGTCTGTCAGTGAGTCAGTCAGTCAGTCATAGTACTGTTTTATATGTATACTCGTAGAAGATGACTATGCATTACAAAACGAGTAATAACCTTTTTTTTATTTATTCTAAAGTTTCTGTGTAATTGTAATAAAGAACTATCAGTTATTCGTTTTGAAAACGGCATCTTTAAACAGTTTTATTGTCTATCTAAAGAGGTTTGCTTGATACTAGTTGAAGCTGTTTTCCCACTTAAGCGGACTGAAACGGAGCTGTGCAAAATAGACCAATCACATTCCGTAGATTCTAATTCACTTGTTTTGACGGCGACGTACAGCTCGTAGCAGAAAGGCAGCCTAAATAAAATAATTTTATTAGTAATTGAATTACACATGGGACATCTACCATTAAATGGCAAGGTATGTCCATGTTTTGCAAACTCTAAAAACAGCTCACCCCTTCTGAGCTCTGCAAATAACTCACATGATACATTAAACAAACAAACAATCATATAATATTAAAACATGAATTACGAACGAGCGAATTGAGGATGTGATGTACTAACGGCAATTTACATAAAAATATAAAAATAAGAATTCTATAATGTTTATCCTTCAACAATAACAACTTATTATGCTTTGTCAAACTAATGAAGTCAACAGTACGTGCGGGATTGGTTCCGCCAAAGTATTGTGTTTGTACCTAACTAACTGCTCCTACATTCATTGTCATACTTAATATATGCATATTATGTAATATACTTGTTTCTTTAAATTATTGATCCGATTTACAATTCATAAGTGAAAGTACTAAGATGCTAAAATAAACACGTTTTTTTATGAAAACTGTGTAAAACATAAAACGTATTTTCAAATTCTTTTTCTGAACGTGCTTTCTAATCGCGCTTTTGTTTTGTTAAATAAAATGCCTTTACTAACCCGAGTTAAACACTCATTTGTCAAATAACTATCTAATAAATCGTAAAGTTACGGAAAACCGCAAGAGAGGTATTCACCTCATACATCAATGTAAACATCGCGGTATATTGTCATTTGTGCCACTTTAGAAAAATGTATTGTGGGACGGCTGGCTAATGTATTGTAGTTATACAATAAATGTGTGACATAATTTCGCTCGCTTCGCTTAGCTTAGCTAGGGGTTCAATGCTCGCAGACAAAATTCCTACAACCATAAACGCATTCAGTGCCGGCAATACATATGTATACGCGTTGTCGTGGCTTTCCGCCAGTACTGCTGTAATAATTTTGCAGACATTTGAACGCATATGTACGTTTGCGGCGTATGAAAGTCTCTTAAAAGCGTTACGGCTGGACGACGTGAGAGAAATGCTTTATAGAATTACGATCGCGGCATATAGCTGCAAATAGTCTTTGAGTACACATTTAGGACACTTTGCCCCAGAGTTGAATCAGCTGTATATTGTTAAATGAATATCTATAACATTCTAGCTTGATTGACGTACCTTATGGTTGTTAGCAGCCAAAGCCCACACCGCGCGAGCGGCCGCGACGGTTTCGGCGGTGTCTCCCATCAGCAAACTACCAGATAGGAGCTCCAGTAGCTCAGCTAAAATAGGAAAAATCTAAACTTATGAACTATTTCATTATTATGGGTTCATGGATAGTGCTTAATTTCTGAAAACTTGCTTAATTATCAGAAATTAAGCAGCAAGTTTTAAATAATAAATAATAAATAAATAAATATCACGGGACAATTGACACCAATTGACCTAGTCCCAAACTAGGCAAAGCCTGTACTATGGGTACTAGACAACGTATAAACATACTTATACATATATATAAATACATACTTATATATATATTAAACATCCAAGGCTCAAGAACAAACATTCGTATTCATCATACAAACATCTGCCCTGACCGGGATTCGAACCCGGGACCTCAAGCTTCATAGTCAGGGTCTCTAACCACTAGGCTATTCGGTCGTCGTCTTGTTAAGAAATATGAATTTCAGAGGCGAGGCAACTTTCGCATTAAAGGCAAATGGCACTAGACTGGATAATAAAATAATTGTCTAAGTAAGTATGTTGCAGTTATGATGAAAGAGTATATATTATTTTCCCTTGATTCTAATCAATTTAATAAATAAGCGTCAAAATTTCATTTAGAACTGTCAGGTTTTAATTGTTGCCATGCCAACGCCAAGACATGGTTCACCTTGTACTTAACAAATGTTGTTTGTATGTCAGCGACTTAAACAAATATTCACTTCACGAGTGAGTGTAAAGAAGTGACACTGACAAGTTTGCCGAGGCGGACGGCTAATGGCTGTGTGTTGTATCCATCATCTCGCTGTAGCATTGTGTTGTGTATATTCGTTAAGAAACTTAACGGATGGAGTACTGAATGCGGTATTGTACTTGTAACTGCTATTTTGTTAGTCGCATGAAAACTGTTCCAAAAATAAACTGACATGTAACGAATCTGCATTTTTTTGTTACCACTAATCATATTTTTTTCTTTGTGTAGAGCACTTAGTTTGGCCGAGATGTAACACTCACGTCAGTTCAAGAAAGGCTCTGTTCTCTGACGCCGTATCTAGTCGACCAAGAAATTGTTTTACCAGTTTTGATGACAGTAGACACTGTATTTCAAGAAAAAACCGGACAAATGCGAATCGAACTATCGCACGAGGGTTCCGTAGAAAGATTTTAACGCTTTTCCCCAGTGTTTTAAGTTGTCCAGTGTTAGCAGAGCCCTGCTCCTAAGCAAAATGTACGCAGTGTGGGGTCATCTAATATTGGTCTGTGAAATCTACAGAAAGACATAAAAAAATTAGATTTTGAGAATTTTCTGAGTGGTTGTGGTATATAAGAGCTACCTTCATACCAAATTTCAAGTTTCTAGAGCAACTGGAAGTACCCTTTAGGTTTTCAGGGTACGGCAATTTGTATGGAAACAACCTTTTTAATGACTGTATCTTTTGATTGCGTTGACTTAGAAGTTTGATTTTTTTTTTCACAGCTTCAAGGGACTGCAGGCTTGAGCATTTGGTATTAATTTTAGCATGCTACCTCCACGCGTTCCAGAGAAAAACAGTCTTGACAGACAGACAGACGGACGGACAACAAAGTGATTTTATAAGGGTTCCGTTTTTTTCCATTTGAGGTACGGAACCCTACAAACATTGGAACATTTTAAAACAGGAACGGTGTTGTGAACTACAAAATTGGCAACAAAAACGGAGTACCGAAGGGCCCGTCCATACGCTATACATTTCTATGATGCAATAACATTTACTGGGAGTATTTATCATGTTTTCCCTATAGTAGTTACCACAATTTAAAATAATATCTTCGTTTACTTAAAAGCGTGTGCGAATTTGAGCTAATTTCTAATCTTAAAATAAACAGACTATAGACCAATGTCATTATTCATAAACGTCACTCAAGCCTCCATTAGTTAAAATAGGTTTTGTCTTCTTCTTACTAACGGAAATGTCAATGTGACAAAAAAGGACAAACATTAACGCCATTTTAGTTAAAATAGGTTATGAATAATAGGATAAGTTAGCACTTGGTGGAGGTTTATTACTCACGTGAGTTCAAGAAAGCAGCGCGATGCTGTGTGTGGTGTGCGGCGTTGGCCACGGCGGGCAGCAGGGCGCCGCAGGGCCGCGGGCGCAACGCCATCACCGCGCCGGCGCCGTCCGCGTGCCGCGCCAGTTCGGACGCCAGCGCCGCCCACTCTCGGGCGAGCTCACTGCCGCGCTCGCGGGTACGCAGCTTGTGTAGGGCGGCCAGAGCCTCGCTCTGGAACCATACTTCGGTTTTAGACCCTACTCACATGACAGGCGTTGAATTTGTAAACGGATCTTATTCTTATGCTAACGCGCGTTTTGATTCGCTTAACGTTTGTTAGATTGCTTATTCTTTATTAAAAACACCAATATAAAAATAGAAAAAGGTACAAAGACGAATTTGTCCCTAAAAGGAATATCTTCCAGCTAAGGCAAAAATAGGTAGGCAATAAATCATGGGCAAGAGAAAAACAATAGTTACAATAAACCAAGCACGCGGTCCGCTATATGATACCAGAAAACAGAGAGGTCTGAAGTGTTGACAGCGAGTTAGGGGCATACCACTAATTATTAAGGTACCTTGATTATGAGTGCCCGACAGTGGTGGTGGTTGGCCGTGTGTCGCAATACACGCACACAGGACGGTAGGAGAGCGGCGGCGCGAGTGCGAGGCAGCAGCGACGCCGAGCGGCTCAGCAAGGCGCAGGTCTCCTGTAGTAAGCTGCGGCCTGCCACGCACACACACATCGCTGAGCACGCTGGGGACAAAACCTCATGTAAAGTTTCGGTATCGCAAGCCGGCACTGTAGGAGGAAAAAGTAGGTCGGTGGTCAGTGCTTCTGCTATCTGTTATTACGGTGGCACTGTTAACTAAGGTAGTCAGACATTTCAGTTTCAGTTCGCTGCGGCCGCCATTTAATTTGGACTAAACAATGCCATTGAGCCTTAGCCAGGCTGTAGATACCGCGAGTTCTCTCTTTTCGATGTTGTCGGAGACTAGACTCTCCTTGGCCGGACACTAGACACAGCGGATGATGTCACTACCTTTAGCGCAGGCGTTGGTGAAGGCGACCAGCAGCGTGACGACGGCCTCGCGCAGCTGGTCGCTCAGCATGCACCACGGCCACAGCCGGCACAGACACAGCGCGATGTTGTCGGAGGCTAGACTCTCCTTGGCCGGACACTAGACACAGCGGATGATGTCACTACCTTTAGCGCAGGCGTTGGTGAAGGCGACCAGCAGCGTGACGACGGCCTCGCGCAGCTGGTCGCTCAGCATGCACCACGGCCACAGCCGGCACAGACACAGCGCGATGTTGTCGGAGGCTAGACTCTCCTTGGCCGGACACTAGACACAGCGGATGATGTCACTACCTTTAGCGCAGGCGTTGGTGAAGGCGACCAGCAGCGTGACGACGGCCTCGCGCAGCTGGTCGCTCAGCATGCACCACGGCCACAGCCGGCACAGACACAGCGCGATGTTGTCGGAGGCTAGACTCTCCTTGGCCGGACACTAGACACAGCGGATGATGTCACTACCTTTAGCGCAGGCGTTGGTGAAGGCGACCAGCAGCGTGACGACGGCCTCGCGCAGCTGGTCGCTCAGCATGCACCACGGCCACAGCCGGCACAGACACAGCGCGATGTTGTCGGAGGCTAGACTCTCCTTGGCCGGACACTAGACACAGCGGATGATGTCACTACCTTTAGCGCAGGCGTTGGTGAAGGCGACCAGCAGCGTGACGACGGCCTCGCGCAGCTGGTCGCTCAGCATGCACCACGGCCACAGCCGGCACAGACACAGCGGATGATGTCACTACCTTTAGCGCAGGCGTTGGTGAAGGCGACCAGCAGCGTGACGACGGCCTCGCGCAGCTGGTCGCTCAGCATGCACCACGGCCACAGCCGGCACAGACACAGCGCGATGTTGTCGGAGGCTAGACTCTCCTTGGCCGGACACTAGACACAGCGGATGATGTCACTACCTTTAGCGCAGGCGTTGGTGAAGGCGACCAGCAGCGTGACGACGGCCTCGCGCAGCTGGTCGCTCAGCATGCACCACGGCCACAGCCGGCACAGACACAGCGCGATGTTGTCGGAGGCTAGGCTTTCCTTGGCCGACGGACACTCCACCATGAGACAGCTGATAATAGTCAGTAGCCAGTATAAGGTCAGCAGGGTCGGATTCTGTAAGAAAAATAAATAGATGAACTTTTCAGAAAGACATGGCAACGAAATTCATCTGATTCTTGGAAGATGATAGTCGAAATATCGGCGTGGGTCGCTCGGGCCAGGCCGTAACTACATCGAAAACCTTCTGAGTTAGTGTGTCTTACACAATACCCAAGTATATTATATTTTTGAGAGAGATCAGAGAGGAAAGTTATAGCGAGAACTTACGCGGAGCCCCTGAAAAATAGCACTAGATACGATAATGCAGTTAATTCTCACGTTGTGAGCGTTCCTGATGACCTCAACAGGCTGCCCGGCCAGGGTCAGTCGGTCGCGCACGGCCTGCAAGGACGCCAGCAGTGCGCGCGGGAACTGGCGGTGCGTGCAGTATAACCGGCCGCGACCACTCACTGCCAGCACGGAAGACAGGCAGGCACATAGTTCGCACCAACGCGTGTCTGAAGGATTTTTTTTTAATAAATAGGAGGTTCGCAAATTCACTGTAAGTAACAAACTCGGAATCGATTATTTATACTGGATCGTTAATTTGTCATGTTTTTTTGTGTAAAAATTTAAAAGAAACAAGGTAGATTATTTCGGTACTAATTAATTTAATAATACTATTCTCTCAGTACGGCGATAAGTGGTTAACGGGTTTGATCGAAGTTGTCCGATAGATAGCGAGACCGTTTGTTCAATGCTTCCCTTTTAAATTAAATTAGTAAAAATATTAAGGTGCGTACATGACATGACGTATAAGCAATTACTTAGTAGGAAGAGAAAACAAAAGGCGTCCTGTACCTACTAAAGCACATTTCGGCAGATTAGATAATAATATGATGGTGAGATTCATATCTTGAATTTGTTTGTCTTGTAGTTTGCGACCGAAATGTTTTGATCAATCGAGATTACCGAACTGGCAACGTTGTAAACATACGACGCCAAAAATTATTTGAGTAATCTTCGGAGAGATGCAAATTCCACACACAAAATCTTCTCAATGATGAATGAATGACACAGAGCTCGAAAAAGAACCAAACTTGTTTATTTTGGAACGAATGCCGTGTTTATCCAAAATTACTTAATAAAAATATTAAGACAGAAATCATTGCATCGGTGTGTTCCTCAAATTACAAATTGATTTTCATTTTATAATCTGAGGCTGTTTGTAAACGCAGGGCCATCGATTTCCAACCCCACTGTATCCTTACCCTGCCCAGCCTCCTGCAAGTTTCCTTGTTGCGCCATATCCTGGAACAGCTGCATCAGCATTTTACACAGTTCTTCCACCAAGTACTCTGGCTGGCAGTCGCTGCCGCTCGCGCCGTCGTCTCTAAAGTAGGGGGACCTTATATTGTCCAGGAACTGGATACAGGACTCGTCTTTTGTTTTGTCTGGATGCGTTCTGTCCGCGGCGGATTGCGCTAGCTGAGTGAGAGAGAATATGCCTGCGTCTTGAAATGCTGGAAAGAGATGAAAGATTTTTGCTTGAATGCTTTATTGGGTCACCTGCAAGTGGTGCAGATATTTGGGTGATGAATACGATAGTCTGTTCTAGAGTCTTGGATGTATAATAATAATTTAAGTGTGTATTTTTCCATATAAGTATGTATGTTTATCCGTTGTCTAGTAATTTTACGACACAACTTTTCCTTAATTTGGGACCAGGTCAAATGGTGTCAATTGTCTTTATTTATTATATGACAGATTTAAAATAATTTTGCCCGACTGCTCACTTCAACCAGTCAAATCTATCATAAAATCTAATTATAATACATAGCAACCTCATAAAAATAGAATAACTACAACGTCTATAGCAGCGGTCGGCAACCTTTTGGCAGGCAAGAGCCGCTTAGTGGCCGCACTTAATCGTAATTTTGAGGATAGGTGTCCACTATCTACATGTGTAGGTATTATTAGGTAACATTAAAAATATCGTCATTGTAGTGAGGGTCGCGGGCCGCTCGTTTTCGTCAGCTAGTCCAATACAATACACCCCAATAAGACAACCTTCTTTTGCACTCAGAGAAACAGCATGCTTAATGCCTATGCTTAATGTATATGCAGTTACTGTCTTTTTCTGTCAAACAGTAAAACATGGCAGTAGAAGGCTATGATAAATGCGGAGGCGATTGGGCTTGGACCCTACAGGTCTGAGGTTGGCCTCGAACTCCTTCATCGTCGCTCCATGGAACGATCATAATTGTCTAACTACATAAATATACCGTGTCAGTCATTTATAGCGGTTATGGTATTCATTGTGTTACCTGAAGCCTCGCTCTCTAAACAATGCATTAGCAAAGAAAAGAAAGGCATAGCAGGTTCCTCTCGCAGCTGCCTCCAAACACTGTCGGCGGCCGACCGGTCCGAGAGCAACGACCCCAGAAGAAATAACGCTTGCGTGCGCGCGGACAAGGCGTCGGGGATCCATTCGTCTGAAAAACCGAATTTATAGTCTAAATTACTAATTGACCTTATTGTCGATCTAGCTGTTGCCTGTGACTTCGTCTGCGCATAATTCGGCTACCTTTATACCGCGGAAACATTTAAAAAAATCGATAAATTGAGAGCCTATATGCATTTAATTCTAGGGTATAATATAAGCTTTATCCATTCCAAATTAAACTATTCCGTCCAGCCGTGTAATTCATTAACACGCGTATAAAATTGAACAATTCAAACAATTCAATAGCAGTGTGGCAATGCACTACGATGCGACTTGTTATTGTAATTTCAATAACAATAGAAAAATGCCCTCTGAATAAACCTCATCGCAACATTTTGAAGTCAACGCTCCAAGAATAAGCTGAAACGTGAGATGTAAATGTAGAACATACAACTGAGCAGGAAAGCATTAAAACCGCAATCATTGATCACTTAATAAAAAAGTGTTTTCATAAATTACGTTTGTCAAACTGATTTTATTTAGCTTTTTACAAATCAAATTTTACTTAAAAAAACTTTACAAACTCAATTGTGGTTGTTACTATAGGAAGAACATAAAAAAGGCATTAAACAATAATAATAATAAAACACTTAACGAATCCAGATTATCCGTCGCCTTATCTAATTCAAATAATTAACAATCAGCACATTTTTATCACGGTAGTCTTTTATAATAATCGCTGAAGAATGTTAATGATAACAACAATGATTTAGCTAGAATAGTGCACTAAGTATATGGCATGATAATACGGAACAATCGAGTAATACATTAGTCACCAAACGAAATTAGTTTAGAAAAATCAGTCAATCGAGAAATACTTCGCAATATAGCATACGCGATGTGACGATTAAAAATCGCATACAAAAACGCATCGCCATTTTCTTCTTTTAATTGGATATGGATGATGAAGACTGCATTTCCGTTTCCGCGGTGCTGCCACCACAGTCCCAGTTAAACGACCGGATAGCCTGGTGGTTAGAGAATCTGACTATGAAATTTGAGGTCCCGAGTTCGATCCCCGGTCGGGGCAGATGTTTGTATGATGAATACGGTTGTTTGTTCTGGGGTCTTAGATGTTTAATATGTATATAGGTATGTATTTACCTATATAAGCCTGTTTATCCGTTGTCTAGTAACCGTAGTACGGGCTTTGCCTAGTTTGGCAATAGGTCAATTGGTGTCAATTGTCCCATGATATTTATTTATTATTTATTAATTTAAACTTTGCACTAAATGGAAGTAACCTTACCATCCGCTAAGGGCGTGAGTGTCATAAGTAGATTGTGCAAGCAATCCTTGGTGGCGGAGAGCCCTGCGCGCACGCATTTGTACGGTAAAGCGGCGACCAGCGCGCGGCACGACGCGGCTCGTACGCGGCAGTTGTCCGGCCCGCTGTTGGACCAGGATGCGCACCTGGAGTGTAAACGAAAAAGCTGTAAATATTTACTGTATTTGGGTCAATCAAGTTTTTATTGCCACTCGTTGCCATGGAGATGTCTTCTGCGTAACTCGTCTAAAATAAGATTTTTCAAGTCAGCACTCCATCAAACATTAGGATTTTCAACAGTTATGTACATGCCAATCATGAAGGATCATGCTTCATCTCCTAAGCATGCAAATCCTGACTTTCGGGGGAGTGGTGCCTTAGAAAATCTTATTTTAGACGAGTGAACCAGGGGCCATCTCCATGGCAACGAGTGGCAAAGAAAAGTTGATTGACCCATTTACTGTTTAGTGGATTGTTTCTTAACTATCGTTCAGTGAGTTATATTTAGGGATCGTAAAATGAGAGCAAAATTTATTGAAGTGCTAGGGTGAAGTGGTTGTCATACGTTCATTTCAATCGATTTTGCTCGCATTTTATTATTCCTGGTTATGTTTGAGTTTGCTGCCTCAAAAGGAGCCCCCGTTTATTCTAGGCGGGCACCGGGCAGCGCTTAAAAGCGGTCACCTTATGTAAGGACATCAGCAACAACAGTGTCGAGTGCCGCGGCCGACCTTCTGCTATCATCATCATCATGATCATCATGATTGCCTTTTTTTTACGTCCCAATGCTGGACACAGGCCTCCTTTCAGAATGAGAGCGCTTGGGTAACACTTCCCGCGCGGGCCCAGTGCGGATTAGAACCTTCACGCACACTATTGAATTCCTTCGCAGAAGTGTTTACGTTTCCTTACGATGTTTTCCTTCACCGAAAAGCTCGTATTAAATTGCAAAAGCAATTTCGCACATAAATTCCAAAATAGTGACGACATGCGACAGGGAAGTGATAGCGGTTGAAACGCTCGTAGAACTACCCAGGTAAATTACACATAAATTAAGGACCTAAACGCAAATAAAAAGAGTCTGTACCTAAACAGCAGCCTGTAGAGTCCCTGTTCATTCCACGCGGGCACCGGACAGCGTTTGAAGGCTGCGACGTTGTGCAGGACGTCGGCGACGGCGGTGACAAGCGCCGCGGTCGGCACGCGCCGCGCGCAGACGCCGGCCGACGGCGAAACGCGGACATCGCCGCATTTCTCTGCGCGCACCTCTAACTCGGAACGACGCTCGAGTATGGACAGTGGGATGTTTGGTTCTGGAACTATTTTAAAGTCACGTTTGAAAACCGTCCAAGTGCGAGTCGGACTCGCGCAGCGAGGGTTCCGTGCAAATTTATAGGTAAATAGTTCATCTAAATCACGGGAATCTAGTCTTGAAATTTTTAAATTGTCCAGTGTTAGCAGAGCCCTGCTCTTAAGAAAAATATACGCAGTGGTCATTTTAAATTGAGAGGTACACAGACAGAAATAACAATTTAACTTTTTCAGATTTATCTAATGAAATAAAGTGTACTTCACATATTATTAAAAACAAATTATAAACTAATTAAAGTAATACTAAAAGTAAAAATATAAACTAAAACTATAAATAAAAAAGCTGTCCCAAATTAAGACACACACTGACCCATTCAAATTAAGACATACTGATACTGATGTCATAACTACACATCAACTACAAAATGGCAAACAACACAACAATAGGCCTCAATTGTCATAGAAATAATAATAAAGCGAAGCGAGCATAAATGCTATAAGTTTTCTGTTGAAAATTTCATTTTAGTACAAGCGTTTTTGTCGAATGTACTTTTTGTTGTCATCCAACTTACATATCCATACCAAATTTCAAGTCGATACCATCAACCGTTGAAGAGTTTCTTCCTGTGAATATGACCCTGGCTTAAGCATCAGGATTTCAATACCAGATTATAGTATTGTCACCGGATTTACATAAGTACCTATGCCAAATTTCATCTCAATAGGTTGAGGATATCTGCTTCAAAATTGAGTTGCAGGATTCCACCCGAACAAACATAGTTACATACATACATTGCAAGTTAAATAAAACGTTTGTAAAAAGCTAAATAAAATTTGTAAAATGTTCAACTCCCATCACTCGTATATTTCATGCCAATGGTTTCACTCTCATCATTACCTAATAGTCAAAGGTATGATTTCAGACTAAGTTCAGGTAAACCACTAAAAATTATTCATATTCAACACAATAAGTGTATGTAAGTAAAATAATGCAATAGTAGCAACCACAATAGGCAGTTATCTTTGTCCTTTTTTTACACTATTACACTTCTAAAAGTGACACGTACATGTTATGTCGTGCATTAGATGTCAACATAATAATCGTCATTTACAATGGAACTGTTACAAATAAACAAGTAGTATAATGTAAAGGTATTTTCATAGAATAATGAGCAACTGAAATGAAATTGGTTTCATGATTTTCTTAATTCATCTGGAGTTACCATGTTCTTTTATTTTCTTGCATTCGTTCAGCGACAACTTTTCCTTATCATATTAGTTGTTTTTTTGTGCAATAAGTGAATCCCGTGATAGTCATTTTTACATTTTATCTAGATCCGATGAGATCCAAGAGAAAATACTTGTACCCTTTAATTTAGACTCGCCCATTGCGACGAATGTTACTTATAATCGAATCGTGAGACCGGTATTGGAGAGGAAAACTGAAAACATTTTGCGTTCTTTACAGCCACACCTACATGCCTTGGATGAGTGTTATCGATAGATAGAGACAAATCTCGATTGTTTGTTCTCACCACAGAAATCGAATTACTTCCTAGTAGTAGCAATAGTAGTTTATAATCAAAATGCAGCGACGGTATTATTTGATAATGGTTAGTCTAGCGTGTAAGATTGTTACGACCTTAAAGTACCTTGTGACTTTATCTTTGTAATCAACGAAGATCAGATTATGTCAAATGTTAATAAAATGATGTAAAATTTAATCTCACATTTGCGCGTCGGATAAAAGATATAATGCAGTTGACTGTCTCCAAATTATTATTGCACTACGGCCGATTTGCACCGACGTGGATTAGACACTAACCCGGGGTTAAAGGAACATCAGAACATAACACCTACTCATAATATACTAGCTGTTGCCCGCGACTTCGTCCGCGTAGATTTTCTTTATCGCTATACCACGGGAATTATACAATTTTCCCGAATAAAAAGTAGCCTATGTTATTCCTCAATATTCAAAACTATCTTTTTACCAAATTTCATCTAGATTGGTGCAGCGGTTTTTCCGTGAAGAGGTAACAAATAGACAGACAGAGAGACAGAGTTACTATCGCATTCATAATATTAGTTAGGATTAGGATAGGATTAGGATGTACCTGTCTACTTATAAGACACTATTGCATTGGGTTATCCTGTAATGATTGTGTGAATAAATAAATAAATAAATCAGACGATACAAATACGTCAAGTTAACCCCGGGTTAGTGTCTAACCCAGGTCGGTGCAAGTCGGCATAAACAGCGTACTTACCAAAACAAGTCTCGCTGACTTTTTCATTGCAAAATTCCACAAGAATTTCGATGCAGGTCTCTAAGAAGTTGTTTTCTTGCAGATGCTCAATAATTTCAAGTTCCGACACCTGAAGTTAAAAAAGGAACAATGAAAACAAAAGTTAGACAAAAGATTTGTAGAAATAAACAAACGCGTGTACACCTACCTTTTTAGTCGCCAAAAATTTGATGCAAAAACAAAACACAAAAATAAAAGTAACATTTTGTATTTTAATCTTTAATTAAATTGAGATTAACAACTGTAGAATAAATACATGTAATTTTAGCTAGGTACCCTATATCTTATTCAAATTTAAAATCCGAAGGTTCAGATTTACCATATTTCTAGTAGCAGTTAAGTACAAAACACTTATAAAATCTATTCCTATTAAGTGGTAATAAGAAGAATATCAGCGTTTCATTTATAATAGCTTTTCTGATAAGTAATCAACTTTGTGTCTATTACGAAGAAAGCTAATTTCTTCGTAGTTATTACTCACATAGCACTACGCTAAAATAGCTAAATCATGCGATCGTAATAATTGCACTAATAGGTAATGGACTTTTACCCCGTTTATCGAGTTGCATCACTTTATGCAACATATTTCATATGAAGAGAAAACAATGATATTAAACTATCAACGACTTCTAGTTCTCTTAATCGTAAATACAATAGGAACTTAAGTACAAAATTATTTTAACTGTAACTAAAGTCCATGGAAATAATACCCACTGGAAATTGTAGCATTTAAAAAGCACTGCGCTCGCAAACTAACTATTTATATATTTATTGCTTAGACCGAGATTCATAGCGCTGCCCTTTTTGTACCCGCAGAACAGGGATGCAAGATTCACTATCTCGTTTAACGACTGAGTAAAACCGCAACCAGCTCTGTTATAGAAAGGACTTTATCTTATCATATCCCAGGATAAAACTAGGACAAACACTAGCATCAGACTTTGAACGAGTCTATTACAAAGCCTTAAATCTTAGATGTATCCCGCCCTTGTTTTTCAGCATGACGCTTCTTGGGTCGTACTCGATTTGCGGAGTGGTGAGGGCGCAGGGTTCAACCTCCATTTTGCTGAGCATGGCTGCTAGTCCAGCTACTACAGTCAGCTGGGCGAAGCGGCCGCCTGAAATAAACAATTCAGCTAAAAACGAAGAGTACAAAAGAAGGACTAAACATGATTTTCATTGAATTGTGTAACAATTTCCTCGCGACTTTTTAATAACTTCAGTAAAACTTTGAAGAAATAGGAGCGAGTCAGGATCAAGACTGTACGACAGATTTATAAAATATAATTCCATTACAAGAGAGAAAGAACAGTAAGTCTAAAGTACCTACACAATAGTCCATTCACTATTTACGAGTATTAAAACTTATTAAATCAAAATTATTGACAAACGTCATGTCATGACGGTTGGTTACCGCAATGTTTATGTGCATTTGTTAAATAATTTTTCTAAACAATGGTAACAATGTAACATTATTTTTAAAATATCTGTCTAACACTAGTTCGAACAAAGGATGTTTAGAAGAATACTAAATTAATATCACAACCATGCGTTGTCACTGTTCTTAAGAGGCACTTCACTTGGCCGTATTTGACAAATATTCGTGTCGCCTCTCTTTAATTTTTCACCCGAAGGAGAGCTATGAGCTAAAGACAAACAAATGGCAAATATGAACAAATGTAATGCCAGCATAACGTCGTTACCTGGACAAGCCCTGGGGCCTTCGCCGAAAGCAATGAACCCTGGCGGATGAGCGCCGTCTTTGAAGCGATCGGGATCAAATTTTAAGGGGTCTGGAAAGTAGCGTGGATCAAGTTGAATGCACTGGAGCGGTAATAGGACTGGATCTTTAGGCTTTAGCTTCAAATCGGTGCCGGAGAGGACGCAAGGCGCCGTGCAGAGGCGCGTCGTGAACGGCGTCGGCGGATGCAGCCGCAGTGTCTCCATACAAGCCTGGCTCGTGAACTTCATGTTACACACAGCATCGTAATTCAAACCACCATGCTGATCCATACATTCCAATATCTCCGCCCTCACGAGATCCTGCACTTCTTTGTGCTTAGCTAACTCGTACAAACAAAATGACATTGTAGTAGACGACGTCTCCAACCCGGCGAGCATGAAAATAAACGAATTCGATGTTATCAGTGCATCGGTCATGGCGAATTCCGTTTCAGTCTTTTGAACATTCAACATCAATTGGAGGAAGTCATGCCTTTCGATACCGGTGCTGCGTCTGACGTCGAGAACCTGGCTTATGGTGGACGTGAAGAAAGCTTCAACGTCAGGAGAATAGCTTCTCAAATTCAACCACTTAAAGATTCTAGGGGAAAATGTTCGGAGGTACCGTTTCCACAAAGTCACCCTGTCAATCTTGAACATTCGCCTAGACATTTTCAGAAAAGGCGAGTTGGGATCTTTGATCGATCCGGGATCGACGCCGAAAGCGCAGCTCCCTATAACGTCCGTCGTGTACCGAGCCATCAGATCGGGAACGTCGACGTCACCTAGAGATGCCATCAGGGTGTTCCTGAGCGTGAAAGCGCACTCGGCAATGAGCGGGAACATGGCCTTCATCTTAGCCGAGGAAAAGGTCGGAGTGACGATATGCCGCATCGCCTTCCACTCGGCGCCGCTCATGTTGGCCAAATTTCTCAACAAAGGTTCGCGCTGTGTATCCGTCGACACGGATATACGATCACTGAAGGCAGAAAAATCCTTCGAAAATATATTCTTTACAATATCCAAGTCGAGCACCATGAGCGTCGGCCTGCGAGCTTGAAATATTCCCACATATTTTTCGTGCTTGAAACCATGATAGAAATATTGTAGCATTTTAGCATAGCTACGTCTCATTGTCAGAGTCGCTCCGAAATTTCCGAATATGGGGCACGGCTCCCGGTACGGCACTTTCTTGGAGTGCCAGTGCTTTCTTCCTTTCGAGGCATAATGAAAAACGGCAAGTAAAACTGTGAGCGAGAGTATAATCACTAGTAGAATAACACTGAGAAACATATTGCACTGGTTTTTGTGAACAGTTTTTAGATTATCATAAATGTTCGATTAATAATTTGTAATTTTATTGCGTGTTTCGCATGCCGGCGTCCGTGAGTGTGAGTAAACAAATGGTGCTTGAGGCTGTGTGCGTCGCGGCGCGGTCTGCGCTGGAGTGCGGGCCGGCACGGCGCGCGGTCAGATAAGCCCCACGCGCCCGCGGCACCCGCGCCCGCGCTGCCCCAAGGCCGCCTGTGTTGACGTCCGTGACTCGCATTTACTCGGCACTCCACTACGCTGACCATTGTATTCCGAATACTAAATCAATCACGAACGCATTATGCATTCTTTTTGCCGGTCACTTAACGCACCGTGACGGCGATCTCGCCAAAAATACTCCGCGATATGTACGCGCTTGCAATAATAAATGCTCACGTTGTTATTATTAGCTAATCTATTTATGATGCTTATTTACAACAAAATTGATTCTAAGTAGTAAATGTTGAAACATAGCAATTAAGTGATGTAGTGGTAGCTCTCAAGACCAGAGTCCAGAACTATAATACAAGTTATTTCAAAGCAAATAATTTATTTGCACCCCAACAATATGGCAGCGGCAGTTTTGCGCAGTGCGCGTAAAGAGGGATATACGAATAAGATATGCAAGCTCTTGATTTATCACTTAGACAAAATCGAATAAGTACTTAGACGTCGTGTTCCAAGAAACTTGAGATTTTGTTCTCAGGTGGACGGTAAATTTTCAAAGTACTCTATCAAAAACCATTAAACCACTATACCACTAATATAAGCGACGTAACATTCTTCAATATTCAATGTTACGAATAGTAAATTCTAAACAAAAGCCGAGAAGAACTCCATCAGTTACAAATATAATGAATCGCCTTTATTTTCCTAAGTGACTATTTCAATTGTTTTTGTTAAGTAATAAAATTTTAATGTCTGTTAATTTTATCACAAACCCAATCGTTACTTTTAATAGGAAATTAAATAATGTAAGTATAAAAATACATTAAAAATGAGTTCAATTTCAGAACGCAGCGCGTAACTTGTTTTGCAAACAATGGTCAATATGTTGAGACTTAAATTACATTTAGTCTCAACAAATGTCTTGCATGCGGCCATGCTCGCGCCATTCAAAAGTTTCATGGAAAACAAACGTAAGTCAATCTTGATCTTAGAGGAGACAGACAGGAGCAGCCTTAAACTTATCTTTCGTTGTACTATTTTTTCTGCCACTATTCGAAGTGGGTACAGCACACGTCAAAATTTGTTTCGTTCCTACAACTCATGCCAAAACTATCACACAAATGCTAAAACCACGCACACAAGCAACAGACCTTGTGCAAAATGTTCAGAGTTAAATGTCTACATTTTTGGCAGATGGGAAAACGTTAGTTGACATCGTCTTTTGTCTAATGCTGTGATCTTGACGATCACAAATTCGCGATTCATAGCGGCGCGAGCGTTGCTTCGTTGGTGGTCTTCCATTCGTCATTACCTAATGGTTTATCCACGTGGTGGTCGTTCGATGACAATTGCACATCAACTGCCTGCTACACGCCGTTCCATTGATGGTCCAACGCGGTAGGTAATACAGGCGCCATCGCCATGAGTCAATCATAGTAAATAAGTGCTATAGTAGATGGGTAATTGAATGTTTACATAATGGTCAAAAAAAAAAGACCGACTTTTTTATTTCAAACTTCAATATCTCAAAATCGAAAGCCAGATAGATACACAGACAGACATAGAAAATATATATCACCCCTCCTCGGTGGGATTGGGGGTTAAAAATATTTGTTAGTCAGGACCGACATGTAGGTATAGGCCGAGCGATGGATTAAGATCGCTCGGCGAAACTGGTGGGGGCAATTTGGCGCATCTGTACAATTGCGCACAAAATTGTTGAGTTCTGAGTGTATTTCTTTGAAATATATTTTTCTTATTTCGCATTTTTTGTACCTTTAGTCACCTAACATAATAACACTCGCTTTTGCTTGTGACTTATTTTGCTAGTATGTTCATTCAGAGTCTTGGTAGTATTTTTACCTGCTTTAAATTACCCATGATGTAATTAGTTTCATTTTTAACATAACAATTCACGTCGAAAACCGTTTTTCTGGCTTGCCGTGTACAAACTTTAAATATGGGAATTTTTTTCACCAACTACGACATCATAACGTACTTACTACTAATAGTAAAACAATCCGTATGCAACAGTACTCAAGAGACACGTGACGCGTGAACGAAGCGAGGGAGGGGAAGAACGACTTGATCTACCAATAACGTGTCGGCGCCAGCGCGCACCCCCCCTCACCCCTCTGCGCAACCAAATAGACCTAAGAATTGACTTCTGCGCATGCCCCTTCCACTTTTGGCCAGCGATCTTAATTCGCCGCGCGACCTATACTTACTTATACTTTGTTTAAAGCATCCATTTTCCTTGAAAAAATAAAGGCAGAGTGAGTAACAAATTATACATCTACCTAAGTAAATCTGTCTGACTTTCCTCAAAGCGCATACCAAGTAGAACTAACATGACGTATGCTTGCTTGTATTGTATGTTTTGCTAAAGTCAATCATGATGTAAATGGGTTTTCAGATAGCAGAAGTCATTAAACACGAGTACTTGGGTAGGTGAACGGAAGTAATTTATTCGCTATCGTTTTCTATGCTGCGATTATGTATGTGGTTTATTTATGTAAGCAATAAGCATACTTAAATGAAAAGCTTATGATACGGCGTTCACGTTACTTTAATTGGAATGCAGCACTATAGTCGAACATCTCAATTAAAATTAATAAGGCAATAATTGAAATGTTTAATATGTCTGCGATTAAAGCAATTATATGATACTAGCTGTTGCCCGCAACTTCGTCCGCGTAGATTTCAGTTATCGCTATCCCGCGGCTATACTATTTCATCTAGATTGGTGCAACGGTTTTTCCGTGAAGAGGTAACAAACAGACAGAGTGACAGAGTTACTTTCGCATTCATAATATTAGTTAGGATTAGGATAGTTAGGATGAAGCTTAATAAGAATGTTTAAAATATTTTTAATAAGAGCCAACGAAAGTATGAAGCGTGGGGAGAGAGCAAAGGTGACATTAAGAAATCTGAAGGGTAATCTCCAAGTACTTATCTCAATCAGGCTTTCAAAAAAGTTGCACAACTATAGTAAACGCTACAAGCTAATAAGATTATTGAACGTTTCTCCGGTGAAAAAAAGATAACGCAAACCTCTTTAGGCATAATAGACCAGGAAACGAAGCAAGGGACCCCAACTGTAAATCCTCAGGCAAAGAAAACTTTATAGTATGATAGAGTATCATGGTTTAAAGGTACGTTATAAAAATCCAAAAAAAAAATACCGCAAGTTAGGTATTTTGGCCAAAATTCCTATTTCGTTGATAACTTTGTTCGGAAAAATGCTTAGATAAAATTTTCTTCACTACAAACATTCACTACAAATACGAAAACTGTATGTGAAATATCGAAAAACAACCTCCTTACAAAAACCACTTTTTTCTTCAAAAATGTTTTTTTATCATAACTTGCACCGCAAAATTTCTCAGTCACTTTTTTTCAGTGCAATACGAATTTATTTCCGTTTTGTACTTACGACATAAAAATCCAAAATATTTATCTTTGAACTATATTTTTTTTCAAAAAATACCTTTTCAGTCGCTGTGGAAAATTGCACCGTCCGTTTTCTTTACTGATACAACTATATTAATTTATTTTCTTTCAACTACAAAAATATCAAAAAAATATATCAAGCGCATTAAAAACTAATAAATTTGCAGAAGTATTAAAATCGTGTTCAACGGAGAATGATTGTCATTTTGGATATTATGGTTTTAAGTGGTAATGAGACCATTTGGTATTATTAAAGAAAAACATCGGACTGAGAAATTTTCCATGCTGAGTTTTTGGTATTTTTAAATTGAAGTGAGATAGCTTGATTTTGGTAAGCATTTTTTTTTGGATTTTCTTACCGATTACGCCAAATGTCATTCTAAAGATCTAAAACAAGAAAAATATTACTGAGAAATTTTGCCACCGAAATTACGGACAAAAAAGTTATTATCTTTAAAAAGTGACAGTTTTTTTTTTCAAATTTTTGGATTTTTATAAATTTACACCTAACAATGAAAATGATTCATTTAGTAAAATAATTTTGAACTGAGGAATTACTCAGTCCAATATATCAAGCTATTTGTACTTTTAGGTATAAATACCTATCTTCGGCATGTTTTTTTTTTTGATATTTTTATTTTAGTTTTATCTCACGTTATATTACATCCCTGCAAAGTTTCATAGACTGAGGATTTTATGCGGGGGTCTTTATACAACGAACCGCCAGATTACTCGGCCTATAAGACCTACAGTATCGCTGACAATCCGCACAAGTTCTCGGAAGTATTTCGCTACTGCGTTAAGAGTTCCGGGATCATTTTAAAAGATAGTAATAAAATCAAAAGACGTTCGATTCGCAGAATACGGAGCCCACTTAGCTAACTATATATTATTCTCGTTAAGCCACATTCCGATGCACAGATTGCGCTAGATAAGTAGATAACTGTCAGTTATCAACAAGTGACAGATTCTGGCCGTAAACAACGATAATCCAATTAAGTGGCCACTTAAATAGATAGAACCAAGTGTTGGTTTGACAAGTAAGTGTTTTGTTAGAGCACAGGTTCGAGTTTTAAGAAAAGTAGCTCGAGTATGTTACTAGAAATATATTATGACGTGATATTATAAGTTTGTCGTTCATGGCATGTGAGACTATGAGTAGACAAATGAAAAATATTTATATTTATTAGGTACTTATGGAGAACCGAATCATTTTATAAGTTGCTACTTCCGTTCTAAAAATATACGTATGACACGCTTTTCATGTGATAAAATAATGTTGGTGAAATTTTTTTTCTTTTTGTCACATTTAATATTTTGGAATTTATCATTTTATTGTGCACCAGCAACCCGCCCCGGCTTCGCACGATGTTCTCTACTATTTGTAAAATTAATTAGAAGACATGAACCGTCCGAAAAGATTATCTGAATGATAATGAACACCGCATCAAAATCCGTTCAGTATTTTTTTTTTAGAGTATCGCGTTATAGAAGACAAACAGATGCGACTTTGTTTTATAATGGGTACGTTATGTAGAGATAGGCGGAAGCGACGTTGTGATTTATTGCTGTCTTTATTTATTAAACGCTCTTATGTTATAGCATTATCCGCAGTCTATTTGAAAATTACTATCTTTATGCGATGATTGATTGACAATAGCTCCCATATTCATGAGATCAATGCCCATATAACGTAAATAAAAAAAAGGGCAAGTGCGAGTCGGACTCGCGCACGAAGGGTTCCGTACCATTATCTATAAAAACGGCAAAAAAAATTATGTCCGTTGTATGGGAGCCCCACATAAATATTTATTTTATTGTTTTTAGTATTTGTTGTTATAGTGGCAACAGAAATACATCATCTGTGAAAATTTCAACTGTCTATCACAGTTAATGAGATACAGCCTGGTGACAGACGGACAGACGGACGGACAGCGAAGTCTTGGTAATAGGGACCCCTTTTTGCCATTTTGGCTACGGAACCCTAAAAATGACTCTATTATATTTATTAATATAGACGCATGAAACACTCAAGATAACATTGTACGTGACAGAGGTAAGTAAACCGAGCCATCATGTTAAGACAAACATGCCAAATGATAGGATTTCCGATAAATCTTTTTTGTAATCATAATCACACAAATTTCGAGCTTTCCAAATTTTCAACATTACATATCTTAGAATCTCTAAAATAAAATGACAATACTTCGCTTAAAATTTTTAGAATTAAAAGTTTTTTAGTCTCTCGGTGCTCATAAGATGATTCAATAAGTGTTTTCTTTTAAGGACCGATTCATACTTGTGTCAACAAATTTCTATAGCAATACAGACGCGTATTTCTTGTGAAGTAAACAAATACGAGGGGAAATTGTCTGTATATCTGCATACAGCTTCTTAGCTATTTACAAAGTCAACATTCGTGACTACGTATAATGTAATACAGGGATGACGAACCAATGGCACGCGTGCCCGAGGTGGCACGGGACAAAATAATTCGGGCACGTCAACAACGCGCACCTACTAAACTTGATTGATACCTAGTTTTATTTTTAAAATCGTTTATTAAGCTTCACTAGTATAACTGTGCCTGTGCGTCAAATATTACTACTACTAGTGAATATTGGCCCACTGTCAGTAATTCAGTGGTCGGATTGACCTGGAAGCGCAAGGATAATCAGGTAAAATCTTTTGTTAAAAATTACTGTTTTACCCAAAATCGGTACTTGTTGTCTATTAAATCCCTATGTTGAGATTCTTGGGTGGCACGTCACATCCAAATATGTATTTTCTTTATAAAAATGGCACATTCACCAGTAAAGGTTCGCCACCCCTGATGTAGTATATGATCAGTTGATCACATTAATTCAACAAAGCACAAATCTCACAAGCAGCATACATACAAGTCTTAAGTGCGGTTGAAATTGACAAAGTTTAATCGGAGCAATATGGTATGGAACACTTACATCAGTATGCGGCGAAGGCCGAGCAGCCACGGTGGCTAGCAGAGCAGCAGCGGCAGCTCGCACGGCGTTTGCTTCGCGCGCCGACGATAGGATTCCCATGGCGTACTGAGCCAGCGACTCTGACGGGATCGCTGGACGGGGTGGAATACGAGAACGGGTCAAAGCAAGTACTAAATTTAGCCTGCTTAATGATAACTAGAATGTGATGGAGCGGAGTAGACTTTTTTCTACAGTGATGGATTAAAAACTTGTGACTACAAGTTCTGTATTGAACTTATGCGATCAATCACATTTGTAACATGATAAAAATATGGTGTTCTAGATTTTGTTCCTTACTATCTGAACTTACGTAAATAGGCATAAGTTTCCTAGCGAGCGTACCCTGCATTAGTTGCGGAGCGAGTTGCGCGTAGCGTGCAAAATGAGCGGCGACGCGCAGAGCCGCGGCTCGCAGCGCAGCATGAGCTGCGCCCGCGCACGCCACAACGCAGCTTGCAACATCCTCGCACGCTTCGCTCCAACGCTATTGAACAAATATTCTTCGGCTATTATAGTCCACGCCAAGTATAAAATAGTAACTAGTAACAGGACTGTCTTCCTATTACTAGCTACTATGGCTGTTGCTGTATAATTTAATTGAGAACCTCTCACCCGGGGAAGTGTAACGTGGTAATTCTCTTTTGGCAGTTCGTTGGGATCATTCTAAACCTAGGATTAATTTTATGTTTCGTCAATAGCATGTTAATATAATTATGTCATGAGGCGTGACCAAATATTTTATCCATAGACATACATTTCTCTACAATTTAGCGAGCTAGGGAGGCTGTTTTCAATTAGGCTGTATACCTATACATACAATGAATTTCTCGCTCGACGCTTTAATTCGCCACTTTTCAATAGTACCACAGGCGCGACACTGCCGTGTCGGTGTATCTCGCTCGCCAATGACGCATAGGGTTGGCAGTTTAGCCTTGTGCCGACAAGGACATTGTATTGTTAAATAAGTTAACTGCACACATGCGTCAGTGTTGTTTCTTTTTAGGTTTTAATACATATATTCTTTGGTTGTACGGACCTGCACGGGTAGCTGTTCATCATGCGCCTGCCTCAGCATGGCCAGCAGCGCCAGCACGGCATCGAGCCGGCAAGCCTGCCCCTTGCGGCCGCCGCCCGCGGCGCAGCCGTCCAGCGTGCGCGTGACCAGCTTCAGGCATTCTATCAGCGTAGCCTCAGACAGTTTGCAGTACCGCGAGTTTAGCGCGTAACGAATGCAACGCATCAGCTCGTTTAAGTAACCTGGCGTAATATACACGTACATAAAAAACAATCCGGCCTATTTACTTCTCATCGCTGGGCACAGGCCTTCCCTCAGAGTGAAAGCCCTGTGATTGACTGAAGTTTCCACAACACAAGTTCATAGAAAACTAACATCAGAAATCAACACTGGGGTTCTAGCCATTCGGGCTTGGCAATACATTCCTCTATTTATTCCTTTATTTGCCAAAACAATTTCACAGCATTACAGTAAAACCAAATATTAGTAATTTTTGCAAGGTAATCAAACCACGGTAAGTACTGAATTCTAGAAAAAAGGTTGACACAAAACAAAAGAATACTACCTACTGCTAAACAGTTTACAAAGCAACTTACCGAGCATATGAAAGTTCCTCAAGTCAACCCTCTCCAGACAAGCGAGCAGAATCTTAACAAGGCTCTCAAGCCTGCCGCTATCAAAATCATCATAACTCTCTTGCAGTATGACACAGCGCAGTAAAACCTTCACTATATGTATGTGCAGTTGAGTCACTTCCGTATCGTCTTGAGTGGTCTGCTGCGGGAAGAGACGGTCGCGACTTAGGAGAGATATGATCGACGCGTCCTTGCCGATGAAACAGGATTTTATCCAGGCGTGCGCTCCATCTAAGACAAAATTAAAGTCACATCGGTGATTTTAGAAAGCCTTTCAATAAAAGATACGACTGAAACGTGGAGACGTGCAGTCAATGAATTTAATTCCCTACCCATTTAGTTAAAATGTCGTTAGACATTCGCAATGCATTAAGGTCGAAAATTCTATTTCAGTAATAGTATTGAAATGTCAATACGTATTATTTGTTACCTCACATTACAGAAAACCTCTTTGCTAAAAATCATCATTCGCATTTCTAATTACGAACATGTGTCAGTGTCAATTGAGAAAATTGAAAAATAATTTTCAACAAATACGTTATTATTTTTAAAACGAAATGTTTGCCGCTAACCGTGACCTATTAAGAGCTCAAATAGTAGAGATACACCAAGAAGGAACAGGGATTCGTGAGATAACACGTCGGTTAAATGTGAGTAGAGACACAGTTCGCCGTTGGGTACGGCGATATAATACCGAAGGAAACCTTATTGATCTACGGCAAAATAACCATCGTCCGCTTGCAATAGCCGAAGACCAACGCCGCCGATTAATGCGAAGGCAATACATTCTGGATGGCTTTTCGTCAACGGGACGATTTGCGGAGATGTTTGACGTTCACCCTAGAACAATTAGGAATAGCCTACTTGCCATGAATTTACATCACAGGCGGCCTGCGAAAAAAATTGCCTTGACTGAGAATCACAAATCAGCCCGACGTCACTTCGCCCGCCAGTATTTAAACTTTGACTGGACGTCTACAGCTTTTATTGACGAAAAGACATTTTCATATTCTCAAACCGGAAGATTACATTTCTGGCTATTTGATCGAACCCGGGACACAGAAGACCACGTCGTGGCTAATCATGCATCTGGACGAATTACTGCAAATATTTCGGGTTGGATTTCTTCAGCAGGTGTTGGAGAACTCGTGAATTTGCCACCCAGAGCTACCGCTCAGAACTATGTAGACCTGTTGGATGAAAGTGTGCTTTCTACTTTACGAACTTATTATCCGCAACAGGAAGTTTCTCAAATTGATTTTGTGCAAGACAACACATCTATTCACACCGCAAGAATTGTGCAAAACTGGTTCAGGAACAACCAAGCACATATAAATGTTATCCCTTGGCCTGCAAAAAGCGCTAATTTGAACCCTATAGAAAATCTTTGGGGCATAATGGTCCAAAGATGGAACAGTCAGAATGAAAGAACACGTGAAGTACTTATCAGTCACTGTCTTCGAGTATGGGAAGATTTTCGTGGCACTAATATATGTGAACAATTAATCGCATCTATGCCGTAACGCCTTCTGGACGTCATTCAAAATAATGGAGGATATACGCGTTTTTAATTAGTTCTTTTTATTTATTTATTTCATTCGTTCCGTTAAAAAGTGTCATTATACTTTTTTACAAAGACCTCGCTCAGTGATTGAGTTCAAAATGTTATTTTTGTTTTGTTGTTTTCGTTAAAACTAATTAAAGAAAACGTTCATAAAATTGTGGTTTTATTGAATTATCATTTTCGTCGATCCTACTAGCTTTTAGATAAATAAATTTCATATCAATAACATTTAATAGAAATAGCGAGATGACAAACGAATCCGCGGACTCCAGTTTCGACAAATTTCAGTTCACCATCACTTACCATCAGGTGACCCGCTTGCTCTTTTGCCTTCCTTGTCGTATAAAAAAATATTTAAAAAAGCCATGTCAACGTAGTTAATCTGTTGCTTAGTTACTAACATAAACATAACGTGCGATATATCAAAGTAAAGTCGTGCTCTAGTTATGGTGACAGTTTGCTATACGATATTGAACCTTAGGTGGGTTGGAAATTAAATTCCTTGACTGTACCAACGGATCTATTTAAAGCCCCCAAAAAAGTGCCAGTTGTACTTTTTTGTTTTATTCCTTTTTAGCCTCCGTGCAAAAAGAGGGGTGTTATACGTTTGACGTGTGTTTCTGTATATTTGTGTATCTGTGTTAAATCGTGATGGTTTCTAGCTAATTTTCATCAAAATTCCGTTTAGCGGGTTTTAAAATTAAAATTTCGGGGGTTTTTCAAGTTTTTTCTAAGTTGTAGTAATTGACACTTCAAAAAATGATTTCAGGCAACACTGAAAATAAGACTCAAATGCTTTTAAAAGACCTATAAACGTTACGAGGTTAAAAGGCGCAAAGAACATAGATTATACCATCTCTAGGCACGTTGTCCATATAAGCCAAGATGAACTGTAGCAGAGCGATCAGAAGCGCCGTGTCTCTGGGCGACGCAGGCGGCGCGCATAGAAACCGTTTCATGTGTTGCCATGGCAACGCACCAAAATCGCCGCATTCTAGCGACAGCTTTACTAGGTGAGTGTAACTGTGGGAGAGAATTGATTTAATGTAAACTTGTGGCAGTTATGTTTAGGAAAAAATACCTGCTTACAACTAACAAAATCAAACTAAAAAAATTCACGCTAACAAGAAAGGTAAGAGGAGCGGAAAATAAACTTCCACAAAATCTTCGGGGTTCAAACTAGGCGACTTCGTCACTTAAGTCACAAAACTCTATAATAAACCCACAGAGCGAAAAGAGACCGAAAATCATCAATTGTTGTATGTAACACCACTGCCGATTAAAAATAAAACCGCGCCATCGGTTGAATCGGCTCGTAGAACAAATCCCCCTAAGCTCTGAAACTTTCTTTCATTCATTGTTTTGAGAGATGTTCTGTTACTTACCTTTCCAGCGTATTAAGCGCTTCATTCACTTGTCTGTGCGACGTAGCATTCTCGAGCGCTAAAAGCGCCTTTGTAGCCGAGTGCGTAGGCGCAGCCGCTTGCAACAACGCTAGGTCACGCGTAGTGGGCCGGAGGGCGAGCGGCGCGGGGGGTAGCGGCGCCCCCTACAGAGAAAGACAACATTCAACCGGAAAAAAAACAAAGTTATCTGCAAACTCAAGGTAGGTATATGTTTGCCAAATTTCAAGTCTCTAGGTCCAGTGGTTTAGACTGTGCGTTGTATGTCAGTTAGTCAGTCAGTCAGTCACGGTACTTTTTATGCCTATAAAACAGTTTTTATAGGTATAAAAAGAGATATAAAGATACTTGTAGATCTCGCCATACTCCCCGCCGACTCGTTCACACCATTCGACAAGTGACAAGTATTAGTAGATTTTTAGATGGGGGTAGGTACTTGTAGTTTTAGTAAACAAGACCAGCTTCTAATCACTTGCAGTTGCACTAATACTTAAGTACACATACAATACGTTTACACACACGTGGCAAGTGTAAGTGACAAGTTCTAAGCATTAGCTACTAAGCCCGAATAAACCCAATAATAAACATATAAACACAAACACCTTTTTAACTCAAATAGGGTTACTATACATTTATCAGGTTACTATAACACGACGAGGAGGTGTTTTTGCTAGCAATTTGTTTTATGAAATGCTATAAATGTCATTGCCGAACAATCGATTCTGAAGCTTACTAAATCATCTATTTTACTTAATGATTCAGCTGACCTTCATGACACGAGGCGCTGTCTCCCAGGCGCACCACCAGCGAAGGCGGATCGAAGCGCGCCAGTCTTCGTCAGAGAGAAGCCATTCTGCGCCGGAAAGACGAATAAACATAATATTACCAAACGGCTAAAACGAAAAGGCACAGCTTGTAGATATTTGGTCACGTCTCTGACTGTATAGTCAAAGTCAAACGCATGGATCCGCGCAAAGTTGCAAAGATATGTATACATTAACCTTTACCATCGCAGTAATAAGGTCTGTATACATATTTTTGGGACTCTGTGGTGTACACATTAAGAATGTCTACTGTGCTAGCTGCTCGTTACGATATTAAAAAGAAGTCTCAAACAACTAAAGCACAAGGTCACTACGTTTCTGATCACAACATAAGATTCAACTTTTTGAAGGTATCAAGGAAATAAAATTGAAATGGCAGTTGTGGAAGACCAGAGGAGAGGTCTTTGCCCAGCAGAGGGACATAATTAAGGCTAGCAAAAAAAGACCCACACTCACCTACAGTTGAATGCTCAGCATTAGGACTAATACTCCAGTAACTATTCACATTGAACGGCAAAGAAGTTCGTTGAACTACGCTCTGAGGCAGGGCTGGCACCTGGCATCGGTTGGCGTCTAACTCCTGCAGTGTGAACCCCGACCACGCGATCAGGGCTAGCACTTGCGCGGACATTAACACTGTCGAGTCGTTTGCGGGGAATACTAGAATTACTGAACAAGGAACAAGGGTTTAAACTGCAATCTAAATATACTCTTTCTATAACAGCCAAATAGCGGCATTCATAAATTAATTATTGTTGATTAGAATAAAACTCGTATAAGGCCGACTTACATCAACCTGGATTAGACACTAACTTGGTGTTAACAAAATGTCAGATGATACAAATACGTCAAGTTAATCCCGCGTTACTGTTTAACACAGTATGGCCCAAGTCGGCATCAGAGTTTTTATCTTAACACACGGTTGCAGTCCTCGGTATTAATACTAATACAAACATCGTCATGTGTTGAAATGCAATTGTTTTTTAGTGATACATATGTTTGTATTACTGCAAAGAATCTACCTGCGTTAAGGCCCTAAATAAAGATGGTATAGTTACCCCTTATAAGAAGTGATGGCAAGTCTTGTATCTTAGCCAAAGCGTGCCGGCTTGCGAAGCAAACGCTGTTGAGAACGGAGACGCAACTAATCGCGCACTCGGGGAAGGCTAAATAGTCGTCCACCATTAAAGACAATCTGAAAAATAAAAGACAAATTAAATTGTTCACTCGCCGTTGGCAGTTCACTAGTTTCAGTACGCACACCATCAGAAATCATTTTGTAATGCAATCTGAAAGAGCCATAGTGAGCGGAGGGCTAATATTAGCATGATTGCTACCCGTTTCGTGGCCTTAATGCGCGTGACTGACAAAATAGTGAAATGTCGATCGTCTTTTGTTTTTCGAATGCCGTACCTGAGTATAGAGACGATAACTTTCAATCCGTCGCATTGTAGGAACGTCTCGTGAGTGTCCTGCTGCCTCATCATTACAGACAGCTGCTGAAGAGTGCTTCTCCGCAGAGACGGCTCCAGTGTGGGCTGCACGGAGGCACAGGTCACATATTCTGAGCCGTGCTCGTCCAGTATTATGTCTTGCTTGAGCACGTCGAGAACTTGCGTGAGGCCTGTAGCCTGGAAACAACAGTAGGGACTTAAATTGAAATTAGGGAGTTGCCCAGTTTTGACAAGCACGTTTGTTTTCAAAGGATATGTAAATTAGATGGCAGAGTACAGTCAGCAAAACAGCGTGTGGTAAAAAAAAACAACAAAACTTTTTGATTATAAACTAAACAAGTTTTAACAGTACCTGTTGATTTTTTAATGGGGATCTGGAAGGATCTACGTTGAAATTCTGCGGTCGTACTCTTCTTAATGCGTTTAATAACACGTCTGTGCGTAAAGAATCTCTCGGCGGAAGGTATCGGTGATCGCCTGCAATATTTGAAATTAATCGCATTTGTAAAGTTACTTAGGCCTCATCTGCACCTTCCATCAAGTGAGATAGGGGTCAATCACTGGTCAGTTTATAGTAAAAAAAAAAACTTGCTTTTTGAATTTTGAATTTCTTGTAATATGTGATAAGGAAACCTTGTGTTTACACAAGAAGCCCTACTCACCTTATGGCACGGAAGCTTTACCCGCCTCCGTCCACCGTATAAATTCAACAAATTATTAAAGCATTTTGAGCCCACGATAAAAATTCAAAACCAGTGCCGCGTATTACACTCTCAAGTAGTGTCGTAGGTTGGAGGCCTGGCCTCTGAGTTTTTCTGAATTTCCGTGCGAAATTACATTTGTAATTTACTAAGAGCTTTTCGATAAAGGGAATTATCGTGAGCAAATTCAATGAACTAAGCAATTCAATGGTGTGTGTGACACTCCCTATCCACACTGGGCCCTCTTGGGAATTACAGCTCTGACAATAGAAAATCTGAGGAGGTCTGTGCCCAACAGTGGGACGTACCTAAATAGGCTGAAGATGAGATGAACTAACCAAGTAACCGGCAGAGTCCGTGGGCGGCCTCCATCCTCACAGCGACGCATTGGACGAACAACAGTCTCACGAGACCCATGATAGTTTCGGATGCGCCCACGCCCATGCATTCTGCTATGTCGGGCTCCAAAGACTTGCATATTGCTTGCCCTGGAACACGACGGGAAGAGTAAACGTATAACAATAATAACAATGGAAAGATTCAGCATGCGCCATAAACATACTTGTTTGCCTTGTTAAGACCTGTAAAAATAACATGTATGTATAAGGCAGTCCAAAATAAATTTGTGTATGTTCGACAGTCATTTATTTCACTGTCATATGAATTTAATGCAAAACGCTCAAGCCTTGGGTTATATTTTCAGACAGATGGTTGAAGGAAGCTATAGAGAGGTGGCCAAGGTCGAAGGTCAGTAGGTCGACTACCAGCTTATCACTTGTATGGTCCAGTGCAAAAATATGTATTGAAATAATCCACCACAACAACAAAACCACAGGCTTATTTATTTCTACACTTGACTGTAAATCCTAAATGAGCCTCTTCATATTAATTTCGGCATTTCATGGTTGTCTGTTGTCTACCCTGCTTGTTAACCGACTTCAAAAAAGGAGGAGGTTCTTTTTGTTTCTAATGTCAATATATTGATTTGTGGTGTATTTGTATTGTATTGTATGTGACCGTCAGGCTAAGCTCAGGCTCAGCTGTGGTTGAGACTGGTGGCTCATTTTTATATTGAAGTTTAAGAATATTACCAATCTCCGTTTCATGAGCCGCATACACTTGCAGCAGCGGAAAGATAGGCAGCATGCTGGCAAGGAGTCGCCACCAGCAGCCTTCGCTCAGCACGAGCCGGCCGCGAAGCAAGTACAGCATGATCTCGGAGGCGCTGCTTTCAACCTGTGGGACGGTAGCTGTCTCCAATAAAGGAAGTTTACGGAGGGAAGAAATGAAACAGCTATATATGACTTGCATAGAGGTCCCGACATGTTTGGTCCAGCCTTAGTTGTCCTACGCCTATAGGTAAAAGTTGTACCACAAAAGGGTCAACAATGTTAGAATAATTTGACAATCATAAACATTATTATTTGGCGCGGGATTCTAAAGCGCTGACGTGACGATACCTAAGCCCAGATCGTGAGATGGACACATAGTAAGTACTAATAACTTCACTCACCTCTTTGACCTGTGAAGACAGTCCATGGCAGCAAATCTCCGTTAGCATACTGACGTCACAAAGCAAGGCTAGACTCTTCTCATTCTCAGCCTGATTCATTTCGTCGCCCACCAACACTGACTTCACTAACTCGGCCATTTGTTTGTAAAACTTAGCGCGTACCCATGTAACGCTATGAGCCATGAGACTCAACGCTATACTTCGAACTAGAGACCAGTCATCGTTATTCAAATCCATATGCTTCATCTTCTGCAGCAGAATATCAGCTACTTCATTTAAGTAACCTTCGTTCAAGTGTAGTTCTATGGCGGGCAAGGAATTCTTTATGCATGTTAAAATTTGCTTGGAATCGCGGCATGAGTTGCGGTTTTTCATAAACCTTACTGCTTCGTCCATACTTTGAACTAATCTGGCAAGCTCTCGGTATTTCGTTTTATACTCGTTGTCTACGGATGTTTTGGCAGTCTGGAATAACGATAGATTTATTATGTTTAGAAAATATCAGTAAAAGTCGCTGAAGTGCATTCAGTCACCATCATTGTCCTTATAATGACTGTATTGCAGACTAAATAAACAGTGTCAGGAGGGAATTCAACGGTTTTTGATGAATGTGCAAATCAATACGGGAGCGCCATATTTGATTCATGCATTCCGTCATTAATAATACGAAGTTAAAATTGTCTAATGGGTAAAATATATGTTCATGATTGCATAAATAAAGGTTGAGATGCAGCATTGTAAGGTTTTATTTATCTGCGTTATTTATCATTCGCCACCCATTGGGTTCCGCCGGATGGATATAGATGCAGAGGCCGACCGAGGAGGAGATGGCGGGATGATTTCGACGCATTTGAAACGGGTTGGAAGCAACTTGCCGTTGATAGAGACGAGTGGCGAGGGCAGGGGGAGGCCTTTGCTCAGCAATGGGATACTTTACCAGGCTAATAAAAAAATCATACCTGTAAAACATCCCGTATATTCTTGGTCAAAGTAGGATAGAACAGTTCCAAGGCGGGGTCCAGCTGAGCAGCCTGCAACGCGACCGTCAGAGAGGATGGCGGAAGGGCCGAGTGGCGCGCCCAATGCATCAGCTTCTCTGCTGAGGCTGCGAGGCGGAGCCACGCCACTCGGTGGTGAGCTTTTTCTTGATATTCGGTGAAGGATTTTCTGGAAGCGAGAACACATTAAATATGAATTTTATAAAGACAAAGAGCACACTAAATTTGTTGTTTCGGGGGGAAACAATGATTTATTTTTGAGTCTGACTACAATACTGGAATAATTAGATGAGACTGTCGTGGAACAAGACTGACTGACACATATTACCGTATGTCTTGTACGCGATTGTGTACAAATAAGTTAGTTCTTTAATGGTAAGGTACTATCACACTATCAACTGACGAAGAAAAGGAGAAGTTATCAGATCGACGCGTATATTTTTTAAGGGAGGCCGAAACTGTTTATTTGTAACTTACTTGTATTTCATCAATAGATCGCCAAACAAGCGCATGACCATGCAGCTCTTATGCGCAATGTCCCTGTGCGTTTTGGAGACATGATCCACGGACCAGAAGCACTCACTGACGCAGTGCAAAAGCAACTGGATGAGGGACTCCACCAGACTTAGACATATGTTTAACGATTTCTAGACAAAAAAATACATTTATACTAAGTCAGAAAAATAATAACAAATAGCAAGTGCAGATGAAAAAAAATGGAATCAGAAAGACTATAACTATAATGCTTTGTGCGATCAATTGTAACTAAGGCAAAAGAAAAGTCAAGCACTGAGCAACGAGTAAAACATATGAAACATGCTAGCAGGGTACCTAATCAAAAGAGGTCATAAAATGTCTAAATTACCATATCTAACACTTCACTTGGGTCTTCAGGATCAACCAAGATAATGCTTCTAGCCATATTGGATAGCACTGTGTGTAGGGTTTCCAGGGCATACAGAGGCGCCGGCCATTGCCGCAACGCAGCCAGGGTTTCATCCTGGCGCTGCAAGTCAGGAGAACTGTCTCCAGCTAGTTCTCGGAGCTCCAAGTTCATGCCATCATCAGATTCTTTACTGTCTGAAACCTGAATCAAATCATTGGTTACAGAAAATATTTAGTATGGTATAATGAAACGATGTAAATTGGACAATGAGTGAATGTGACAGTTGCTATACAGACTCGACATACAGTAGTGTTCGCCAAGTCGTGTCGTCGGTTTTTCGGTAACCATGAATACCATGATGAGCCATTAACCTACTACTGCTATATTAACTACAAAATTGAATAAAATAAGTACCTTATTTGCGTCATTACTGAGATCAATGGAAGATAATTCGATAATTCTCTTGCATAAAGCACGCGTTATGCATAACAGAACTAACAATGCTTCACTTGGACGTCCAGTTTTACCAGTATCCGACTGAACCAACAAATTCTGAAAAAATACAGATTTATGAGGTATCAAAAAATTACCATAGTTCCATCAACTCTAATGTCGTACCTGATTTATAGGAAAACAGACATTAAATTCATAGTATTCTTAACTAGGTAGAAAAATATTTATTTTCTCACCAACAAAAGTTAACACACTTTCTGAGTTAGTAGGTATATTATAATGGTTCAACAGTGGTATAAAAACAGCATTTTCAATTATACCTGGACAATGGAGGGCCTATTCAAAAATATTTCAGGAGGAAAATCCCTCAGGAACACATCACAGATGAACCGGCAGCATCTCCTTGTGGATTTAAGTAACTTCAATGCATCTTCTACCAGCAACAGTGTCTTGGCATCAGAATGGGATAGGTTGACCCATGGGAAGAGGAGTAGTCTGATGCCTCCTGTGTCCTTTGAACTGAAATTAATGAGTAAAGAAGGTTTACGAAAATGTTGCCAGAGTATTTAATAAGTTAATTTTATGGCTTTTACTGTAGTGTAGACAGTGTTTATCTATTATGAAACTTATACTTTTCAAAATCATTTAACTATGTATGTACAATAATTCAGTTTTTTTAACAGAAATTATCAGTAGTAGCTAATAAAAAATTATATCAGATTGCTTTCACTAAAATTAAATTAGTAAATGATATGATTAAAATATGTGATAACTTACATATTACTTAAATCTAAATTTACAGCCCCATCATTAGAAATGGATGTTTCTTTTGACGATTCATAACCATTTCTTAGCCCCGTTAAGTAGTCCCTGTTGGAATCTCTGTCACTTTCAGAACTGGAAAAGAAATCATAGAAATATAACATAAATTTCAAACAAATCTTAATGTCCTATTAGGTAAATAAATAATAAATGAATTATGATGCCTCATGATTATTTTACCTGGTAACAGAAGGAAGAGCAAGTCTAGGAACATTCACATTGGTCTCCGACTCTACTGAATTCATGAACTGAATTGTCTCTATTACATCTTGAAATATGTTGTATGCATTTGGATCAATTCTGTGTTTCACACTATCCAAGCCAGTTATAAGTTTCTTCACTCCATACTCCTTCACTATATAATTACCTGCTTTAGTCTGCAAAATGAATATTCAAACTAAAAGCATCCATCAATATAAAACTGTTGTTGAACAAACAGTTCATGCCATCTTTATTATTTTTCGTTTAAATTTTTGTCTTATATTACTTAGGAGCTTTACTCTGGAAGATTAAGCATTTCGGGCTTCATTAAATGTCGACTCCACAACTCATTTTCATCTTAGCATATCTGAACCCTGAACAGATCTCTTACTTCAGGTTAGAGATTTAAAACATCAGATTCAATACATACAAAGACAATGCAATTTTTTTGCTTACCGTGATAGTACTCAGCAAAAGCTGGAGTGCCTCTCGCTGTAAGGTCGGCTTCTCAACATTGAACCAAGCTAGTAAAGCATCCAACAGTTCCCGCGCTCCAGACAACTCATCCTCGATCTCCCAGCCCAGTCGCAACTTAGCCAACAGCAGCTGCAGAGAACGCTCGCGAATCTCTTTTATAGGGTGACCTGAAAAAGCATAGCTGGAATAATAAACTTAAACTACGAAAGTAGAAACTTAAACTTTGATGAAACTTACCCAGTTTTTTCACATAGTTTGAAAAATATTGCGAAGATGTCATGATATGGATGAAATGTTGGATAAAGATTAATAGTTGTCAAGTTATCATGTAATAAACAACAAAAATACTAGACTAAATCTGATTGTTTTACATTTTCTGTGTACATTTTTGAAAACAACGTTGAATGAGAATGAACCTGCTTGTCACATTTGACAGCTGGCAGTTTTTTTATAAAATTCGTACCTTCAAAGATTGGCAAAGAAAACAAAATCCATGCAGCTATATCAGTTTTTAAATGTCTTGCCACAGTCAGAGTCGTTAGTCTGTCCTAGTCATGTCCCATCAGCAGTTCGTGCCTTCCGTAAAGCGATAATAGCAAAACAATAGTGCACTTTACGGCGAGGAGCGGCCAGCGGTTTCTCGAGGGTAACAAACAGAGGGAATACGCGTTTCCACTTAAATTCTTTATTTGCTGGGCACTATTATAATTTGTTGTATAATTCACTATCTTTGTTATCCACCTAACCACCTCAAGCACAGAAGCTAAAATTTAATTTATTGACACGATCCACACTCCTAGGTTTCCCGCCAAGAAAAACAAGAAGTCCGCAGGGTTATTAGGATGTATTATGGTCATTGTATTGTACCTGGAAATCATGGAAGTACCGAAGTATAATTATTTTACTGCTCTATACCATACGTAAAACAATTTCCAATTTTTACCGTTACATGCTTTTTACGTCCTGGGCCGTGTTTTATAAAGCTACAAGTTACAATTTACAAGCGATGACAAAAGGTGATAGAATGAGGCTTCCGCTTGTAAATTTTAACTTGTAGCTTTATAAAACACGGCCCTGTTGTTATAGTCCATGCTGAAAGCAGAATAAACGAATAAAAGTCAATTACACACTAGCTAGTCTATGCTGGGTTGACAGTTATTAAAAGTTGCCAAGGTAGTTTCTAGGTGCTAATCTTGGTGTAAGGGTATGGCACGCGACACGGAATGTCGAGGATCCGGGTTCGATTCCCGGGGTTCATTTTCTGTTTTTTTTTGTGTATTCATGTTTTAGTAAGTGTTTTAAAAAAGTGTAATTAATTAATATTCAAGGCAAAACTGTAAAAATAAAACAATCGGGGAAAAATACAAAAAATAGGTACTCCATTTGAGATCATAGTTTTTAGGTAGCTAAATAAAATAAAAATCATGGCCCACTTTATCACAATCTTTCACATTTCTAAGCAAAGGCAATTTTTCTGACTAGTAATCTAGCTAAACTTCTTTCTGTTATTTACGTTTACACACAGATCATTATTAAGAAAGGTAAGTAAAGTTTTTTTATATACAGTTGCTCAAAAAGTGGTACTTTTTTGTGTATTGTGCGGAAAGTTGGAGTTTTCGTAATAGTGTTTTTTACTTTTCCAAGGCGCTGGTGGAGAACGGCGGTGGAATCGGCCCCGACGGGTGGTATTAGGGAAGCTAACAACGGGTTCCCCGCCTTTGGTTTAATTGACGTTTTATCGCAAGTATATTAAAAAACGTCATTTGGTATAGGTAAGTGCGGAAGCATAATTTTCACTCGTCCCGAGTCTCGACCCTCGCCTCCCGGCTAGGTCCTAGACACCTCGGAGCTCGTGCAAAATGACATATTTTTAATGAAATAATAATACTATTTAAACCTACCTACCTTGCATCTTCGCATCTCAGTCGCACCTCGAGGATGGCGGGGGTGGCTGCTGAAATGGCAGCCAAAAAAAAGCACGAGAAGTACTCGGCACTCACAAATTAATTATATTTTTATAAACTCACTGAAACATGAATACACAGAAAAAAAACAAAAAAATGCCAACCCCGGGAATCGAACCCGGATCCGTGTTCGATTCCCGGGGTTGGCATTTTTTTGGTTTTTTTCTGTGTATTCATGTTTCAGTGAGTTTATAAAAATATAATTGATATTCACGGGAAAAACGTAAAAATAAAAAATTGGGAGAAAAAATACAAAAAGATACTCCTACTGAGATCATGGACTCACAAATTACTTGTTTGTCCCGCTTGCGGTGGGGACGACTGGTCGTTGGGGCTCTGAGGCTAAACGTTTTTTTAAAGAAGTGGGGCGCCGTCTTCGTGAGAGGGGTCTTGACCCTCGCTCCAGGTCGTTTCTGGTGCAAAGTTTGTCCATCGCAGTTCAAAGGGGTAACGCGGCGAGCGTGCTGGGCACCTTTGCGCCTGGAATGACGCGGGCGGGTTATTTGACTAATTTTGACTTTCTTGTCGTTTAGTCACTTATTAAAAACTTGCAGTTTATAATATTTTTTCTATTTTGTAACTTGGTAACACAGCGCTTCGGGGATTGGGGATTGTCAGACATTGGAATTCTGTAAAGTTTAAAAGGACATAAATTGGCCATAAGTAAAAACTGGTAAAAATAAAAAATATCGGTTTAAATGCCAAAAAAAAACTGGTGCTTGGCGGCAAACTGGTGAGAGTGGATCGTATCAGTCAACTGAATTTAAATGTGAAATGTGATTAACGTTATTTGGTGGATAATGAAGATAGTGTATTATACAACAAATTACGTGATAGTGTCCAATAAATGAAGAATTCACTGCTTGTTACCCCCCAAGGCCACTGGTCGCCGTAAAGTACACTATCACTTTGACGCAGACACGACTCTGACTGTGACAGGACACACGGCTGTATGGACTTAGTTTCCTTTGCCTGTGCCTTATGGGATGAATTATAAAAAATAGCAAACGTCACGTCAGAGGGTATGTCATGTCGGACTGAATGAATTTGAAGTTAAAGCTCGTACGCATCGCATGCTCAAAGCGAAGACTGCAGTAGTTTAAATTCGCATTACTCGCATACATAAGCACCCCAAAGAGAATATAATCAAAGCACCGGACGGCTAAGACTAACAGCTGGTATTATCGTGCCTTTATTTAGTCGATTTTCAGTTCAAAGGAAAAAATTGTTACAAAGAATATACTAGGTTACGGCAATGAGAATATTGGCAAAGTACCTAATTACATATTTTTTGGCATACTACATATTATTATGTATAGCAATAATATACACCGCTTTTGAAATTTTTTTTCTTACACATACATTATTATCTGATAATTTTGTTTCATAGCTTGACACTTTAATTTACAGATGGCTGATGTTAAGACATTGTTAAAAGAAGCAAGGAAGCTTATTGATGAAAACAGCTACAAAGATGCCCAAGAATGCTGCAAAAACATATTACGGAAGGACAAGGAGAACTATATGGCATTAGTTCTACTTGGAAAGTCATTTCAGGATGCTAGCCAAGCACCACTGGCCTATCAAAAAGCTATAGCAAGTAAGCCGGAGCATCCCTTGGCCTGGCTGGGCCTAGCGAGTTATTATGAGCGAAATGAAGATACTAATTTAAAATCCAATCTCTTCCCAATCTATTATGAAATATTGAAACTGCAAATTGAAGAGGATAAAGCTTTAGTAACCATAACTAAACTTGGGCAACTTGGTTGTACTCTAAAGAACAGTGATGCTATCAATGCAATTCTTCAGTATTGCAGCAAGGACCCTGAAACCAAATTATCAAAAGCAGCTGAGATACAACTGTTGCAACTCCTTAAAAATGAAGTCCCTTGTAAAGAAGAAGATATACCAGCCATTTTAAAGATTCTTCATCAACAATATATTAATGAGCCAAGTAATGCCCTGGAATTGCTGTATGCCAAAGTAGTACTACAGAAAAGTGATTACGCTCAAGCATTGGATGAAATCATACAATTGAAATTTTTCTCAGAGAATGTTGTATTACGTGAGTTCATCTGCAAACATGTATGCAATCAATTTGTGGAAGAGAATTCATTTCATGGTATACCAATTGATGAGTATGTAGAAAAAATTACTGATGGTATTGAAAACTCTAAATTCCCTGGATTACTGAGATGTATGATTAGCTTTGATAAATCAGAATATTTAGAAGCATATAGGCAATGTGTCCCTTTGATAAATTATCAGCAAGCAGATGTCACTGAAGCAACATTCATAATCAAATGTGGTGTAATGTTGAAAAAATGGTCTGTTGTACAAAAGCTTGCTTCCAACTTCCTTACAAAAGCGAAGGAATCCAGCTTTATTTTAAATCTGAGAAAGTACCTTTTCTTAGCTCTTGCCAAACAAAAAAAGTGGAAACATGCTATTTTGGCAGCATCAGACTTACCATTAGAGACCCTGTCCAACAGTGATCAGGCTCTTCTTGCAGAATGTTATATTGAAACTGATGAACCTGCTAATCAAATTATAGAAAATCTTAAATCAACTGAATACTACCTCCAGCTCCATGCCTTATCATTATTAAAACACAAAAAGTATGAAGAGACCACAATGCAACTTGAAAAAGTAACTAGTGACCCATTAAATTTGTTCTACCTGGGCAAAGCATTTTGGAAATTGAAGGAATATGAAAAAAGCCAGATAAATTTACTTAAAGCTGCCAGACTTAACCCACATCACCCTGAAACTTTTCTGTACTTAGGTTATTTCTATCATGAATACAAACAGGATTTAGAAAAAGCTAAGAAATGCTATGACAAGGCACATAGCTTAGACAATACAAGCATCAAAATAACAAAACGCCTAAGTGAAATTTACACAAAATTAGAACTCAGTGAAGCTGACTTTGAGCTGCTTAGTGCTGCAGAAAAGATTATACAAAGTCAAGAATCCTGGTTAAGTTTCAGGTTAGGCCTACACTACATGAAGAAAAGGTTGTGGGAGAATGCTGTTGTACAGTTCCGCAATGTTATCAAAAGCGATCATAACAATATAACTGCTTTTGAATGTTTAGCAGATGCTTATTACGCCCGAGGATCATACACATCAGCTCTTAGGGCTTACAATAAGGTGATGGTGGCCAATCCTAACAAGAGTTCACATTGCCTGACTAAAATAGGAAATATACATTCTCTATTAACTCAATATGAAGATGCAATTGCCACTTATGAAAAGGTGTTAAAAATTGATCCTTACTCCATGCTCACTCTAAAAGGAATAGCGGAAACATGGATAAGAATTGCCAAAAAGAAATTAACAGCAAAGGTTTATGGTAGTGCTAGAGATTGTGCTCAAAAAGCTGTAGATTATTTACTTAAAGCATTACAGGAAGAAAAGCAATTTGTTTGTCTTTGGAAACTTTTAGCAGACACTTTAATGTTTGTTACTAATTTACCAAATAAGTATGCATTTGTGTACATGAAAGATTTAATTATAGAATCTGATGAAGAAGTTTTAAAAAAAGAGAAAGTTGATATCTATCCAAAGGCAATTGCTTGTTATTCAATTGTGGCTAAAAAGAATCAACAATCTGCTTCATATGAGCTAGCATCTACATATTTTGCATTTTATCAAGAGACACAGAAACTTGCTAACTGCCACATCGCTTATAACTTGACACTCAAATGCATCAAAGAAAAACCAACTAATTGGAGATATTGGAATTTGCTGGGGAAAATATGTCTATTCATCAAAAAATATGATCTTGCACAGCATTGTTTCATTAAGGCCTTGCAAGTGACTCGGAAGTGGTCAGTAGCAAAGATATGGTGCAATTTGGGTACCTTGTATCTTAAATTAAAGCTTTATAAATTATCTAACTACTGCTTTTGGCGTGGGCAGTCCACTCTGCCATCATACCCTCTTAGCTGGGTGGGTCAGGCATTGATAGCTGAAGTAATTCGCGAAGAAGAAGCGATGGACCTCTTCAGACACGCATCTCGTCTCGGCTACCATCCTGAAAGTGTACTTGGGTATGCTGATTGGGTGTGCCGAACATTGAAAAAGACTAATAACTACAAAGAAAACCCAGAATACAAGTACATCATTGATGGACTTCATGCAATACCATATGCCATCGACCTGATCGAGTGGTATTCTTGTTTCCAACCAAATGATGCTTGTGCATGTACCATGCTTGGAATTCTACAAGAAAGATTTGGCCTTATAGGAGCTGCATTCAAGTCATATGAAAAAGCATTGCTATATGTAGGTGATGATAATAGAAATATTACTCTTTTAAACATGGGAAGAATATTAATGAGGATGGGCAAATATGATGGAGCAGTAAAAGTATATCAAGCAATAACTGAAGCAAGTTTGAATTCAACATGTGGTTTAGCTCTTGCCCTATACAAAAAAGGCCTGTATGAAGAATCATACTCTGCTTATGATACAGCCCTGCACTGGTTGAGTAATAAAGACAGTGAAAAAGCTGATATTCTTGTTGCCATGGCAGGAATCGTGTACATGTTTAAAGGAGCAGACGACGCAAAAACCTTACTATTCCATAGCATTCAAGTATCTCAGAAGAAACCGACGCCATATAGCTTGTTTGCTATTTGCTCTTTGGGGCTTATACATTCTGATCAAAGTCTTTCTAAGCTTGCCGTTAGCGAGATGCAAAAATACGACATGGATAGCAACTTTGGATTTGACATAGGTTTTCTTAAATCCTATGTCCTCTTGAGCAATGATAACATAGACGGTGCTATTAAGTTGCTAAGTGATTCGCTTCATGATCACCCAAGTAACACTCTGTTATGGTTCTGTATGGCGCAATATTGCATGAGAGAGTCAAACAAACTGGCTAGATTAGCCAGCAGTTGCGCACAGAGGGCCTTATGTCTTGCTCACTATGGAGAATGCAACTGCAACCCAGCCGAAATAATTTCCACAGCAAGTATTGCTGAACATTTTGCAGGAAATGCTTCTAGAGCTTTGCTGATGGCCAAAGAGGGATTGCATGTGTATCCAAATCAGTCTGAAATATGGGCTGCTCTCTTGTTCTCGCTCTTACCGCACAAACAGTGGGGAGAAAGAAAAAATTGGCTATTGGCCGCCGCTGGACATATGCGTCGGCATTTGGAAATCACACGGCCTCTAAGCAGATGGGTTAACCTTTTGGAGAAAAGGCTTGGTAGGCAATAAACTACTTACACCCTGTAGTCATTACTTAGAGCGTTTCTATGATTATCCATAATATGCATTTAGGTGTCAGTATATTTATTTACATTTACAACAATTATAAATAGGCTGTAGATGATGATGTATAATAAATAAAAAGAATTTTACAAATGAATTGCTATCATAGTCATTTATAATCATGCATGTTTTAACTAGGTACATACATGTTCAAACACAAATTCATAAAGCAATACAAAGAAAAAACGTTGTCTCTATGATTTTAATCTAAGTTTTACTGTTTCATACTATTTTTTATGCAGAATTTATGCTATGCAATAAAATAAATGAGATATTGTAATGTTTTTCTTTTAGTTATTTATTCAACATCTTTTATTTGTGCTATTGGATCTGGAATTCTCCTAAACACTGCCAGAAACTTGTCCCCATTATTACGTGTTACTTTTTGTCCTTCCTCTGTGCTCTCATAAAGTTTTTCCACAATTTGGTCACTCTTCTGAAATGAAACAAAACACTTATAAAAACCCGAATAAACAAGTTTTTTTGTAAAAAATTAAAAATTGAAACAATAATTTTCAGACTTTTCATTGCATGCTAAGATGAAAGTGAGCTGTGGATTCAATTTTAACATTCACTTCTCAAATTTCAAACTGAAACGTAAATATACCTACAGAAAAACCAGAAAAATAAATTCTCGAACTGGGATTCGAACCTAGAACTTCCACCATACCGTGGTGTGGTGTGGTTATGGTAGAGGTCCTGGGTTCGAATCCCAGTTCGAGAATTTATTTTTCTGGTCTTTCTGTATATTTACGTTTCAGTTTGAAATTTGAGAAATAATTTCGAACGGGATGACCAAAAAAGTTACAAAAAGTTGGTTTATTAACATTCATATTCAAGATGCTCATTCATTTAAGTAATTATTATAATTTTTTTACAATTAAAAATATAAAGACTTATTATAACAAAACAAATAAAATCAAAATGAATAATAACAATAATTAAAACTAGAACCTACAAAATGGAAAAACATCCCCAAGGCCGCTACCTCGGGTTGGGGCAAGGTGCCAAAAGGCTGTTGGTGTTGCCTCTTTGTATAGCAATACCTATACGTTGGTCGAGGAACGCGCCAGCCCTTTGGTCACCTGTAATTCAGTGCTTCGGTTCCCCACGGACCAAGCGTCTCCACTCCAAACGCCGCAAAACTGAAACTGTTACTAAGTCCACAGTATTTGCGGCGTTCGACAGCCTCCGCAGAAGCAGCCGCTGCGCCCGCCTTCAATGCCGTAACGCTGAGGTATTAATTGTAAAATGTAAGCTCACCTTCATCTTAGTTTACAATGAAAACTTCGAACCCCTTTTAAAATGTTAAGACTAAAGCAAGCGATCATCTGAGAGAGGAAGGGAAGGTATTTGCCGAGCCCAAGCATGCTACAAAAAAAACATGTTTATGAGAAACTTACCAATTCTTCCTCAGTTATTTCTTCAAATAAAGGATGGTCTTTAAAATGAGCTACCATCCACTCATGTAAGTCTTTTACATCTGTGATGGTGTAAATAATACCCTGAAAAATTCGAAAAGTTAAAAGCAACACTAATACATACCTTTGTATTTGTATCTTATTGTTTGTAACTTGTCTTTCTTATCAATAAAAAACATTACTTAATAAAAATTATGAGTTGTTGGTAAATAATTTGGGCTACTTACTTGTTCAGCAAGTATATAAGCATACTCAGACAGTAACCACTTGTTGATTATCCTCCACTTATGTTTAGCCTTCTTAAAATGAGGATCGGGATACAAGAAGAACATCTTTTTAAGCTGAAACAAATGACAAATACTATGGTAGAAGGTTTTTTTAGTAGGCAAAGTGGAGAAAAATTTAAGAGGTTTAGGTATACCCAATGTTGGGTACAAATGCACTGGAGAAGAAGAGATTTAATATAAGCTAATTAAATATATCAATCATTTATCCTTAGCTACTCCATTACCTGTCCTTTATGAAAGAAGTTGGGTAAATACTTCATAGCATTGGTCCTCAATACGGCAACATTTTGGTACTGGTCTGGATGTTGTATCCTCAAAGCTTTGATTCTGTCATTGACGTAATCTGACACCTTCACTCTTATTTCCAGTCCAAGCATGTAATTATCAGGAAACATTGGTGATAATGTCACTGTAAATGTTTTATTTTAAGATGTAACTTTCAAGAATGTTTAACACTTATTATAACACAAATGAAGTATATTGGACTCAGTTCTATCAATCTATATAAGTAGGTACCTATTAATATGCTAAGGGAGACTTTGGATCTCTTTTTAAGAATACCTTGAATGCAGGAGTGAGAATTTTTGCATAGTTAAAGTTGTACAGAGAAGAAGTGCAGAAAACAGCAAATTTTATTTTATTACGGTCGAATTTCAACTTCTATGCAATCACTAGTTCAAATAACAGTAAAAAAAAACTAACCTAAAAGTCCCCCATATCCACATCCTACATCTAAGAACTCCACCTTGTTTGTATTTTCATTGTTTTTCAGCATCGGGTACAAGACTGACCAGTCGTAATCATCCGGGTGAGCTGGACTGAAACATTACATTCACAGTTAAAGCAATCATTAGCATTACATACCGTAATTAATAAAAGAAAATAATAATTTAACTTACTATTCAAAACAATGATCAGCAATAGGGTTAGAATGAGCACGCTGTCTGTAGTACTTCTTTTGGGGAAGAGCCATTTCCTGAAGAAAGTTACATCTTAAAATGATTATATCGTATCGTAAACGAAACTTAACAATGTTTTATTATTAAGAATTTTTATAACAAATTCATTTACAAATTTCAATGTTTACCTTTGGGATTTTTTGACACATGGACTCACTCATCTTACGTCAAAATTGACGTTTTTCGCGAATAATGAAAAATGGTTGGAAACTTGGAACGGTTAAAATTGAAGGTGAAATAATTTTAGGGTGGTCATGTTTGTATTTCCCTGAAACGTGGGAAAACATGACATGTTTCATTTTTGATCCTTTATTTTTTTTACATAATTGTTTGTTTATTCTTCTAAATTTGTTAAAAAGTTATTGTATTAAATTTATATTTATGTTTTACGTATTAAAATGTTTTGTTTTGCCCTTTACGCTCTTTTATGACAGTTTGAGGGTAATTTAGTGCCATTCTTCTGACAACTTTGTAACTGTCATTCTCATTTTCTCAGAATGGCTTTTGACAAAGAGTAAAGAGTGACAACCTAACCTACCTACCTATAGTCAATGTTACGAGGAGTGAGGGCCCTAAAATTTATCGAACTAAGTATTTATATTAACCATTGTATGCTTTAAAACAGTTGACAGTATAATAATGTAATAAAAATGTGGCAGTGATCGTCAGTCTTTATTTGCACACCAGGTAAGCTGATCTTTCATACAGTCTAATCGCTATTTTACAACTTAATCGCAAAAGGAAAGCTGAGCTTTTCTAGTACTAGAAAACCAATTTTATCACTGTACATTTTGTAATAATATCATGAATAATGTCTACACTTACATTTAGAATGTAACTGGAACCTTTACATGTTCACTCACTTCAATATACCTATTCAATATACATAGTCAATGTAAGGTACTTATGATATAATTAAATTTAAAATAGCTATTGGCTATTGCCAATAAAATTTATGACAACATTTTCAATAACTCTCCTGTTTTACAACACCATCTATTAAACCACAATTATTGATGTTTTCCCAGTTTATGAAATGTTTACATAATAAAAGCAATTTACAATGACATTAAATCTAAGCTTAAACTAAATAAACTACAACTTAAAACTAAATTAAATCTAAATAAGGCCCCCGTGGCATAGTGCCCAAAAGGCTGGCAGCGTTGCCTCGCTGAATAGCGATGCTGATTCTTTGAGAGAGAAAACTGCCAGCCCTTTGGTCACAAGTTGCATCAACTAAGCGCTTTTGTAACTCAGAAATAAGCTTGTAAGCGCTGGGACCCCATGGACCCAAAGTTTCAAACCCGACAGGAACAAAATTATAATTCGGACCGAGAGATTGATACTTAGAATTTTTTCTATTTTCGGCCGTTTCTGCCGCCGCACCAGCTTTTTGTGTGGTTCCCTGGAGATGTGAGGGTGCTACTGTATCGACACAGGTCGCATCCCAAACCAGAACCCTACCCATTCTCCAGGGAATCAGACATACCGTCCGGCCTTTTGCCATCGTCGCGGGCAATGCCGCTTGGCTCCAAAATGGCCGGCACGTTCGCAGAGGCAAGAGCCCGGCGGATTATGTCATTGAGCGCGGCATGACGGGAGAAACGGCCGGCGCTCTTTTGACAAGAAAGACCATGGTGTCCCGTTTCGTCCACATTGGTGCCACAGAGGCAACGGTGTGGTGAACACAGCGCAACACCCAGTCTTAGCCCGACTGCAATTCTCAGTGTTTCAGGCTCAAGAAAGGTTCCGGTGTTAACGGAAGGATAAGCATGAAGCCAGTCACCGGATTCCTTTCTTGCCACAGCCAAAAGCCTTGCGCGGTCTGGGCCTGAACTGGAACTGAGAATATTAGAATAAGTTAATTTGGATAGTGTGTCATCCCAGCTCCGTTGGAAATTTGGATAAGCGGGAGGATTTTCACCCGGACAAGCCATAAGCCAAGCATTCCTAGCATCGACCAAACCCGTCGTCTCGTAGTTTGAAGGACAATCCTTTAGGATTTTACTTACGAGGGTGGACGTGCTGTGGACAGATGATAGGAACGCTGGTAAAGCAACACTAGAAATTTTGCGGATACCTAGCCCACCATATCTGATAGGAAGGGAAGCCTGGGTCCAAGATTGCCCATTGAATTGTAAGTTAAGTATAGATTCCAAAGAAGTTTTCATAAGGGAATCAATTAAGGTCAGAGAATTTTGATGTTTCCAAAAGGGACAACAACGAAGCAAATAAGTAAATTTTGGCACAAAAAGGCAAAATTTTAGAATAGTGATAGCAGTGTGAGCACTGATTTCCAGCAGCCGGTCTGCAAAATTTTGAAATTTTTGCGATTAAATCTGGAATGGCATCGTCGAAGATTGGTGACCCTAGGAGGCTTAAGTTTTGCTTATCGACAATTTTGATATTTGGACAAAGTAAATTAAAATGTTGGAAGAGATCGGATCGGATCGCGTTGTTTATGAACAGTTCGCATTTATTAAAGTTTAGATCTAAACCAATGGCCTTAAATTTATTTATAATTTCTGAGAGATCTGAAAGTACCGTAACTGCATCACCTCCTAGGCAACCATCATCAAGATACCATACGTTAAATTTGGACTTTAAATTTTGAATGATGGGGTTAATGGCTAAACTGAAAATGGCTGGTCCGAGGGGATCACCCTGCTGACAGCCGACTTCAGAAGATAATTCGTTGCTTTTGTACATTAATTTAGAAGGTTCATGATAACAGTTAAGTAGGTAATTATAAATTTCCGGAATATTATTCCTAATTTCTGTGAGCAAGGTGTCCCTGTTTACCGAATTAAATGCATTTTTGACGTCAATTTTGAGTAAAACCTCACACTGATCGTTTATGAAATGTTTATGTGTATTAAGAAGCTGATTTTTAGGGTTCCAAAGCCAAAATAGTAAAAACGGAACTCTTATAGTTTCGTCATGTCCGTCTGTCTGTCTGTCGCGGCTTAGCTCAGAGACTTGGTACTAGGAAGCTGTAATTTTGCAGGGATAGGGTAGTTTCGCCAGTTCTCGACCGATTAGTGGAGTTGTCAAGTTCAGAACGAAAAAAAAAATAGAAAAAAAAAAATGAATGAATAATGGAAAAAATAATGCATATAGTGAATATAGTCTACTTTCGTTTAATGCCCTTTATTTTCAAGTAAGACCTATAAATAATTAACCTAAACCATAAAGCCGAAAATGCCGATTTCGCCAGTTTTCGACCGAAATTTCCAGTTCTCCACTTCATATTCGCCAGTTCTCGACTATGGGATTTGATGACAAATACGTGAAGAACTCTAATATTATAAATTACTTATCTAATAAAAACCCGTACTTGGTTAAAATATAAAATGTATACAACTTTATGAAAACAAAATAAAACGTATAACTAGGTCAATCTTTGATTTATTCATATTTCTAATTATAGAAATAAAAATCTAATTTTTTGCTAATGCTACTTTTATCAGCTAAGTACATTTTGGCACAAAATACATTGTGTGATGAATTTAATGTGATTCTTGTACAAAAACGTAAAATATCTATTAAACTGTCTATTAATTCGAATATGGTAGTCGGAATATAGCATATAGTTATCACATATCCCATTTTTCGACCAAGAAAGTTGACGCTTAGTATCTTTAAGACATTTGAAATAATCCAGTCGAAAACTGGCTGGTACAATTCTGGTGTTAATAAGATTCAAATGCAAAAATTAGGTTCAGTAGTTTCTTTAATAATATGTCGAAAAAGATGCAACTTTACTGGACTCGACGACGCCAGTTTTCGACCGCAACGGTCGAGAACTAGGTATTCTACGAAAATGAGGTAGCCAGTTACCAACTATTCATTTTTATACTTTTTCCAACAAAAAATAGAATAACACTTATTTTTAATTAAGAGTGAAGCTCATTGTCTGTCAATAAAAATACCAAACAAATCAAAAAACATAAAATTACCTTTAAAAACTTATCATAAACTGTGGGGCTCCTCACTATTTTTTCCGCAATCAAGTACGCGTTGTGACACGTTCGTTGCGAACCCTTTTTGTTTTTATTTTTTTGTTTTGTACTCATTTTACAAACATGCATTTTGTCTATGTGTGCTTACAACCAAACTATTTGGGGTTGTCACAGTATTTTTATTTAGTTTCTAATCTTGTTAGTATTTCTACTTTATACTGATTAGTCAAACAGGTCGATGAAAAAGTCGAAAACTGGCGAAGGTCGGCGAACTGGCGAAACTACCCTATATGTATATTAATTAGGCCAACAAAGTGGTAAAATAAAATATTGAAAACAATTTTTTAGGGTACCTCCCCTACACAACTTACTCTGCTTACACTGGACTTTTTAAAAGCGGGAAAAATCTTTGATACTTGATTCCCATGATAGATGAACTATTTACTTTCCTACATATTTGTACAGAACCTGTGTGTGGGAGTCCGACTCGCACTTGGCCAGTTTTTCTTTGTGTAATAATTATAATACACTATCAAAACAAATATTGAGATGAGTAATGTTCAAAAGAAAACTAATGTTTCTTTGTTCACACATTGATTTAACTATGATTTTGATTTCCATTGTCAGTTTTCCTCACAAATTCGCCATACATACATAAAGCTGTAATAAACATAAACTTAGTCTTGGTATAGGTATTTATTTGATAAACAGAGTGCGAGCCCAGCCTTGTTTATACCAAGTCCAGCACTCCCAACTATGAATTTTGCTAACTTGCTATAGCCTTGCCTTATAGGTATCTTAATAGGGAAAACGGGAACACTTATTGATAGCTAAAGAATTGTCATCACGCAAAGTTAGAATTACATTTACTAGAACATGATGTGTCTTCAACTCTTTATTGGAAAAATGCCTACATAAGGCATGTTTTGAACCAAGATCAACAATGTACATTGATAGGTCTACTTGTGAATTTTTATTGACTCAGTCTGGTCCATTAACCACATTTCAATACGTAGATAAATTTTCTTATGCCTTACTCACAGTAGGTCTTATTTTACTACCTGACATGTATTTAAATAAAATACAAAAGGCCCCATCCCAAAACACCTGTTAAAAAAATGTTTAATCATTAGGAAGGGTAAATAACATTAATTACAATGCCTTGTTTTGCACATAATTCCCTCTATTATCATGGAGAGGCCGCTGCCAGTGACTTGTATGTATAAATTAATGTGCATACAAGGTTTCCCTGTACAACAAGGTTTAACTGTAGTTCATCATGGTTAAAAAACTTTAATCACGTTTTTAGTGAGGGTACTTTCGCCTCATATTCACATTAATTAGTGGGCTACAGTTCCGAGGTCTCGAATTATTGCCGGTTAATACCAGCTGGTCGTTCTAACCGGCCGGTGGCCGCACAAGTCGTTGTTTTGACGTCGGCGGCCGCGGCGCCCACGTGCCGCCGCGCCGCCGTCTGTCTCCGCTCGGGCGCCGAACACGCCGCACGTGCCGCGAACCGCGATGTTATCAATCGGAATAGTTAACGTTACAAGTGAATTTAACACAACACTATGAAGAAACAGGATTCTCAGTGTAGTTTGGGGAGGGGAAGAGGCACGAGGTCGTCCCGGATGATCTCCGACAGCATATCCTCCGATGAAGGCCCGGAGACCGAGCGTCTGCTGGCCTCCCAACTACCAGCGGTCGTGTTTGTCGCCGGCCCTCGCCGCCAGTCCCTCACGGCTCCGCCGTCGCCGACCGACTCCCGCAAAAAAGTTGGCGCGCGACACCACACCTATATGAACCACCTGCACCACCTCATTCACTGGAGAGATATCTGGGGAGGAGAACCTCACAAAGGTCAAGAGGTACAGAGGTTAATGCACTTTACAACTGTTCAGTCAACTCGTGACAACGCCTGATGCCCGCTTGCATGGTCTTGTTGTACCTGAGTACATACACATTGTTGTTTTTGGTTTCGGTATTGAGTTGACATAATTACGTTTGTTACTCATTCTTTGTACCTACCTGTTCCACCACCTAAAAAAGTGTTGTTGTCTTTTGCTCCACCCATCATTAAACCAGTTTGTTTTTCATGATGTCTTGTGTTTACTCTAAAATTACATTTGATACGGAAAGGCTCATTATTTCTCATAGCAAGGCATGGGTACGTTTTTGTATTGTATTAAGTGCTCTGGTACCTATTTACTCAACTGAGTGATTGTCTGGCCTCTTGTCCTTGGCTTCGTTCCACGTAATCCATGTTGATAATAATGTCAAAAAAGCAGGGTCAATCTTAATGATTACCTAGTGTAGATTTCTCTCTGACCTTGCGACATAAATTTCATGCAATTGGATAGATTCGACGCGTGTTTGGTTTCTATTTCGAGATTCTAAAACAAAGAGCTGCTACACTGAAAACCCTTCCGTCTTAGGCACATAAAGCATACGTCACAATGCCAATTGCACTTCGCACTACATTGTTTGTAACTTACAATTTGAAACGGTCTTTGGAGCCTGGAGAGGTACCGTGGTCAAGATAACGAATGAAAAACGCTAATGAGACTTCTTAAATCATCATGCAATCCATCTTAGTAGTATTGCCGAATCGACTTTAAATATATAAAAAAAGCACTTACCCATGGTTATTACATTTTATCTATAAGGTACCTATGTTTTTCCTACTGCATTGCCCGCTTCTTTCAAAAGTAGGAAATAAAATTTAACCATTATCATCGCCAATATTGTGACGACCGGATAGCCTAGTGGTTAGAGACTCTGACTATGAAGCTTGAGGTCCCGGGTTCGATCCCCGGTCGGAGCAGATCTTTGTATGATGAATACGAATGTTTGTTCTCGAGTCTTGTATATTTGATATGTAAATAAGTATGTGTTTATGTATATAAGTATGTTTATCCGTTGTCTAGTACCCATAGTACAGGCTTTGCCTAGTTTGGGACTAGGTCAATTGGTGTCAATTGTGCCAGGATTTTATTATTTATTTTTTATTATTATTACAACACACTTACTGCAGTTTCTCAGCACGTTTATTATAGGATACCTACTACCATTGCAGTCAGTAAGTAGTGTCAGGCACCTGATCAGTGAATGCTCCAGTCGATTGTGCCATCTGTTTTACTTATTTTATGATTGAAAATCTGTGTCGCATTAGAGGCGCGGAGACCTACAACTGCTGCGGATGTGTGGCCGATTAACCGGATATTTTTACACCACACAGGCAAACAATTATTGAAGTTTCAGTGGCAGTTATTAAAATGTACGGATGTACCTATACTTCAATGTATGTAGTTACATAGGTATAAGCGTGCGGCATTATTAACCCGCATGGTTAAATGCTATAGGGTAGGTACCTACCTACGAAGCATTGCGTGGTGTAATCGCATGCAGCGTGCTGCTACACAAATGTATGACACGAGACCGACAAATTACAAGAATAAGCTGCGGGTACACAATTTGATTCTGCCAATTCAATGCGATGCGGTAGCGCGTAACGCTTGAAGAGGCACTCCTTTATATTGCCATATACCTACCTAGTGAGCCTACAAAATACTATTTGATTCCTTCATAGTAGAACATTGCATGTTTGAATTCCCACTTGACATTATGCGGGGTATAAGTATGTACATGTGTGGGTGTATCAGTTGATGGATATTGCTCCTTTGGTCGTTACTAACTTTACTTAACTTAACTACAATATAATTATATGTATAGGTAGGTGTGTATAAAGATCGATGGTTAAAAAATATCGTATTTATAAGTAATTATTTAGTTGCGGCAGTTTCATAATTAGATAATTACTTACTATGAAAAGATAGGGTATGTACCTATGCCATTGGGCATAAAGAGGCTTCTTTTTTACGGAGTTTCTGCCATTTATGGCCATAAAGGTTATCTAAATATAGAGCCAGGACCAGAGCTTCGGGAAAGTACAGCATCCCACGCGACAGAAGAAAACTTCTATCGTTCAATCGTCGTTCGTCGTAGGTGTAGTAGGTAGGTATATAAGAGTTTCGTTGGTTTTAAGGTCACTTAGTATTAGGTACTCGATTCTACATTAAGCTCTTTTTCGTTACTTATGCTATGCAATGCAACATAAAAGGCTCGAAATATGCATAAAAAATGCGTAAAATATGCATGAAGAAGGTCAATATATGCATGAAACATAACGATAGGTATATGCAATACGAAATAATAATAAAAACAGTGTAATTTTTAGATATCCTGTAAGTACTATTATGCATTAACATTAAACATGACAATCGGTACATTATCATGATACTCTGGACTTAATCGCGTAAAAAACTTTTATATTTAAATCCCTTCGAGACCATGGACGCAACGTCGCGTCCGAAACATCGAGGTATTTAAATTCAAATTTAATAAAATAAAATTGTTAATGTGTGAAAATCGCGAAAGTTTAAATCAATACATGCCAATCGGTAAATGGTCGCGGACACTCAAATGCGGCAATTAGTTCTACATTGAGTTTGTTCAAACAAACCCACCCTTGTAAATTTTTTAAATATTATAAAAATAGCATGAAAATATGCATGATCACTACTTTTTAGTCAAAATATTCAACAACAGGTGAAATGAGGCTAAATATGCAATTGCATATAATCCCGGTCTCTACCTACTTATGAATCTCTCTCTATATGTTTCAAAGTTATATTAGGTATAAGAGAATGCAGCTACCTACTAATCAACAAAATATTTGTTAAAGATGACAGTAGATTTATTACTTTTTCGCGCTTAATAGGGTAATTACCTATTATGTTGTACCTACTTATGTTAAGTTATGCGCAGGGTCAAATAAAGGCAACCAAACAGCCATACAACCTAATATTAATATGAATTGTCTATAATAAACTTGGTAAATAGTTTGCCATTTTAATGTCAAACGTTAACGCTATTCTTCTGAAATTGATGACTATTTTGTGAAGAAAGAACTTCTGTTATGAATAACATCAATTTAATTTTCAACCCAATCTTAGCTTTCACTTCAAGATTTAATACACAATCTGGCGGCGACATTTACTCCAGTTTTTGCGAAGTTAGCGGTGATGTAACGTCATATTCATATACTTACGAAACCCTCTGAACTCATGGAATGTGTAATACTCCAGCCAGACTTTATTGCACACTTGAGACTTGGCATTACTTGGCACTCTGGACGCATGCGTACCTACTAATATTATAATTATTTGTCATAAAGCGATTCACGACTCCCAGGCTGAGTCATTGTCATTATAGCTGTAAATTGCGTTATTATTCGCGAACACATTGCTTGTAGCATTGCAACTTTCCATCAGCAAGCGCTACAATATTTTATCTAGGTCTAGGTAGGTATTCCAATAAAAAGTTTTTGATACTGAACTGGAAGGATGCCTGCAATTGTATAAATTAATGATAGGTTCTTATCCTATTTTATGTCACTAAGTTCAAACAGAAAAAGACTTGTAAAAAATTAGTTATTTTACTGGCATAAAAGCCTTACCTACCCGTATTTGCCCGTATTCCGATATGTATGTATCATTTAGTAGTACCGATAACCCCACCCACTCTTATATTATTGCAAGATACTGTCATGTTTTAATTGCGTTGATCGTTACACCATCTTAAATTGTTTGCCAAACGCATTGGCACGTTGTTAACATTGATATAGTATTCGAACGGTCACTCAAACGGGGCAGTATCATCCTCGCCTTGTTAACTATTCTAATCAAACAATGACAACATGCATTAATTGTAGATGACTTGCTTTAATTAAATTGTATCAAGAAACAATACAAGGTTACGGTTCCCCCTCCGTTTGGACTAAGATTTTTCGTCCTAATTTCATTTGAACTAATTTTGTTATAAATGTTGTAAAAAACTAAAGTTGTTATAAATGTTAGATATTATAATATTAGTTGTTTAAAAAAATCGTCTAAATGAAAATAGGATTACTGAATATTAGGCCTTCATAAAATAGGGAGTAAAAAAAACGTAATACTAAAATTAGTCGTAATAGATAATACGACAAACTAATAATTCGGATAAATGATATTAGTTTTAACGGAATTAGTTTAAATGAAATTAGGACATAAATTCTTAGTCCTAACGGAGGGGAACCCTCATGAATAATAGTTGTTATAAATGTTAGATATCATAATATTAGTTGTTTAAAAAAAACGGCTAAATAAAAATAGGACTACTGAAAATTAGGCATTCGTAAAATAGGAGTAACAAAAAATCGTAATATTAAAATTAGTCGTAATGAATAATTCGGCAAACTGATAATTCGGATAAATGATATTAGTTTTAACAAAATTAGTTCAAATGAAATTAGGACGAAAATTCTTAGTCCAAACGGAGGGGAACCATTATATTGTATGTTTTATTATTAGTTATTAGTATATTATAAAAAATATACATGTTTGACAATTATTAGGAAATATAATGATTAGAACGTTTGAAGATTACACCAAGCTACTATTAGGTAATACAAATTTAGCTGTCATGATATTAGTACAAATGAAGATAAGGTCTAATGTTTGGTAGGCATGCCGAAATTAGCTCTAACGATATTAGTAAAATAATTATTTGATGAAATACTCATTAGACCTAGTGATCGTTAGTTGTATAATGGTTAGGAAATATAATGCTTAGGGTAAATAATATTAGACAAATTAAAATTTAGAACAAATGAACATTATCACATTTGAAGATTAGGCTAAGCGATGAATTCGAGAATACAAAATTAGTTCTAATGAAATTAGTACAAATGAAAATGCGTACTAACGTTGGTAGTCAAAGCGAAATTAGCTCTTACGATTTTAGTTCAAGTGGGGGACTCCCCAAGGTTACAGTAATCTGAAGACTAAATATTTTTGAAACGATCGAGATGCAAGTTAATTTTAAATTATAACAGTGAGGTCCGTCTGCCTATTTAACAGTTCGCCTTTTAAGTCTTTGAGCTTCATGTGGTTTCAGTGGTTTGCGGATATTTACATTGTATTCCGAAAAAGGGTATCTACAGAGCTTCTACTCATTGTGAGTGTAAACAAAAACCACGCAAGTGAATTCGCGGTCAAAAACTTGGGTCTTGGTACGTGTTTCGTTGTGTTTCTGATTCGATTTGATCATACGCGATCGCGTTTAAAATTAATAAATTATTTAAATTAAATTAAATTCTAACCAGATCGGACTCTTTTGTAGATCGTTGAGTTGAGATTCGAGTTTGTTATATAAAAAAACCGATCATCTTTTGACGGCCGGATAGTCTAGTGGTTAGAGACCCTGACTACGAAACTTGAGGTCCCGGGTTCGAATCCCGGTCGGGGCGGATGTTTGTATAATGAATACGAATGTTTGTTCTTGGGTTTTGGATGTTTAATATGTATTTATCTATATAAGTATGTTTATCCGTTGTCTAGTACTCATAACACAAGCTCTGCTTAATTTGGGACTAGATCAATTGGTGTCACTTATCCCATGATATTTATTTATCTTTTTTCATTTTCTTTGCATGCTTTTAATTAACGGACGTAAAAAGGTATCGATTGGAATGCTAGATATCCTTGACTCTGTTGACCTTTCTACATTAATTGTTGTTGGCCTTCGCGTTGATATTATTTAGGAATTGTAATAATATCCCTAAAAGCTTTTAGTGTACTTAAGCGTACCGCTGGTAAATGGTAAATGTTTGTGTTAAACGGCAATAATTGGCCATCATAATAACAGCAATACAATTATAAGAAGATAATCATAATCATACGAATGTGTTACCACTATAATTTTCTGTGTGCTCTTATCTTTGTACCTATTGCGGAGTATTGTATAATCTCTGACTACGAATTTTGTTAACTACGCCGGGTTAGGTATTTAATTAGCGTGAATGTAGAGTGGTGGTTGTTTGTTGAACGCTTCGTCCAAGGCCAAGGCTCTGTTGCCAAGACAAATTTACACTGTGACTCAATGTAGCGTCTCCGTAGGGTGGATTTCCATTAGTTTCTCTCTCAATTGTGTAAGAATGCAGAACGAGAAGAAAAAATTGCCAATGAAAACGTTCTATGTGATTCTATTCTACCCCTTATCCTCAAACAGCACAGTGATTTCATTGGTATATATTTTTCGCATGACGCTCTGCTTCCACGCATAGCTTTGACTGTTTGTTAAAGAACCCTAACAAAATTATAAGACAAAGAACTGCGGGAATATTCTGCATGCGAAATTTTTTCACTAAAATAACTTCATATTTCGCTAGTCCCAAAAAACTTGTTTCGCTTATAACGTGAAAGAATAATCTCGCAATAATCACGCAACGCAATAATAGAAACGTTGAAATTGAAACGTTTTCAACTCTCGATTGATAAGACCTATCGCTCCACAGAGATGATAGATCACAGTGACGCGCAATACCTACATCCTCAGTGATAACGTCTGTCGGAGTTTCATTCCATTTCCTATCGATTATCAATCTTTTGACATTCGCATAACACGAAAGCTGAAGTCCGATATTCGATATCCGACCGTCCAGTCCCGCTCACGCCAACATAGTTTAACACAATGATATTATAAGTCTTTTTATATAATAATATCATTGGGTTAACACGAAAGTGAGAGAGACGGTCGGATACGAACTTAGAATTTCGGAATTCGGAGTAGAGGCTCTGATTTGTGCGTGAATGTAGTTTCAAGTTTCTGACACCCTAGCACCCTAACGTTTATCCACAACATAAAGCATTTGTCACACTTGCACCGACTTGCATACATGTTAGAAAGTGACGCATGCTGTTAATGTCGTAGATAAAATTTACCATGCTAGGGGGTCAGCAGCTAGGGCCAAAAGGGCCATGACGCGGGGCAGCAGGCTGCGAAGGGCGGCGCAAGCATATTTCTATGTCTGAAATATGTATTATGTCCGTTAATATATGGGGCGGCAAACCTTACATGCCCAGGGCGCCGAATCTTAAAATACGCTACTGGGCGTCAGGTCAGGTACGCTTCAAGGTTCCGTGTCCCAACATTATGTTGCTTATTTTTTATCAGATGTAGTTTCCTGTTCGTCAACTAAGCGATCGTGTTTCTTTGTTTACCTGAAAGATGATGACGTGTTATAACGTATTATAGGCATGCTGTGTTATTCGTCATTAAAACTCGTCGGATTTGTTGCGCGTAAAAGTTACGACCGTGGATGTAATCATAAATGCTTAACATCCTAATACCGTGATTTATTGCACCTCGTTTCGAAAATTTGCTCCCAAAATTAACGTTAAACAATAAGATATGAATCGTTTGGCACGGTACTTGTGTTGTAATGCAACCCAGCTTTTTAAGTGTCATGTCCAGTCGTCGTGAGACTGTTATCATTGGTATGCAGATTGTGCATTTTGCATTCGACCTTAGAGCATCATTTCGCATACCTAAGTATCAGATAGGTGCGTGGTTAGTGGGTAGGTAGGTACTAAACAAATAAACCGATATGCGGTACAGTTACAATATTCGTTCTTGAATTTGGGAATTGACTGCCGCCACCCAGGCATTGACAAATGATTTGCTTTGAATAGATAAGATAACATAACACATAGTTAACATTGCAAACGTAGAACTTTAGATTATGCCTAAGTAAACAATATAATACAGCTAAATAACATTGTTTGCACGCTTTCTTAATAGACGCTTTTTGATTTCAATTGCTGGTAGATACTCGAAACTCTGGGCGCTATTACGTGTAGGTACCTACATAGTAAAAATGCATGTATTTCGTTAGATAAAATCTTCAATACGTAGCATATCGTATGCATGCATTTGTGTTGTTAATAGAAATTAATCAAAGAATTCTATCAGTGACGCGGTGAGGAATCAATCGAACAGTTGTACACTTAACGGAATGAAACTCCAATAATATTTGTGTCAGCATTATGTAAGGATAACGTACCAATGTTATCTCGTATTACTTTGATTTATAGGTAAATTTTATGACGATAACAAATATTAGAACCAAAACAATAACGACGTATCGGAAACATTTTTGTGAAAGAGAATATTACATGGGTTAGTTTTGGTTGTATTAGGTACTCATGTCATATTACATGCTTCGATAAAAATTTCAAATAGGTTCTGCATGGGTTCTGCTTCTAAATAAATAGTATCGTAAAGGAACATTTAACATAATACAAAATAGAGCAGATAGATATATTAATGTCAGTATTTCTTGTTGCAATAATTGTAACGCACAGCTAATGGGCGTTAAGTGTTGACATTTGATTTTATTACCCCTTGAGAACGATTAATTGGGCCACCAAGGAAGTGTTTGTATTAAATGTATGATTTAGTTATTCATAATCGTTGTCACACTATTAGCGATTATTAATTGCTTGTTAAGAAATAAACTAAAAACAATTAAGAGGCACGCTCACGTGGAGAGTGCCGAAACGCGTCAGCGTATAGTTTAGTGGTGGTGATGATAGTTGGGTCTGTGTGGCATGTGTTGATTCGTGTAGCAGTGGAGGCGGAGGTGATGCATGGAAACATACATTTGCCGCACAGATTAACTATTTTTCACTAGTGGTCGCGGGTGAGCAAAGTAATTGTTTTTAGTTCATAAATATGGACCTCCGCAAAGTAACGCCTGATTCAATAAATTTGTTAAGAAATACCTAAATATTCTTCTCATCTCAAATATGACATAAATACTGCTCTATCTGCTTATTTTGTAGCATCGACCTCGTTAGTAATTAGTAAGGTTTATATTATAGGACTTTACTCTACCTAACTACGCTACTGCATGTACCCAGTCTACGTACATCAATGCAAACAAGTTCAGTGTTAATATTTTAAACGCTTATAAATAAGGTCCTTGGCGGAATTCTGTACTTTGAGGAACCCGTACTTAAATGGCAATATTTAAACCGATGAAACTGTTACATTACCTGCCAGTATTGCTAAGTTTGGCCTAGTGAGAAGTATGGGGGGTAGATAGCGGACAGTATTGAAACGCGCGTACACAATGCAAGGCTAGTTTATTACTGATGTGACGTTACATGTTTGTCGTGTGTGTGCACGCACACATAGACACATCACTCCTCCTTCACTAATTTCTGACACCTGGTGACAGAACAAAAACAAATACAACAAATAAAACTTAACAAAACTACTTATAATCTACTTTCTTATTTCTAGGTTTTAGCGTAGGCCCCCTTGATCGCGACGATGCAGGGACAGTCCACGGCGGACTACACTGTTACAGCCATCATTGGCTCAATTTCGGCAACAACATCAGACAACCTAGTTTCGACATTTTGCGCCCCTTCGTCGTACATTCTCCCATCATTACCGTCACTTAGCACATCACTATTTCGCTCGTCAAGTTGGCTCCGTGACCTTAGGTGAAGGGAGCCGAGTTGGCGTGGCCTGCGCTCACCCGGTACATGGGCTCCTGCTTCAGATGCGCGGGCGCAGCAGGCACGGCCAGCGCGCGCGCGCTCCGCGCGCACACTCAGCCTGCTGCGCCAGCTCAACGGCCCTCGCGAACGTAAGCTTGGCAGTATCCTGCTCGAACAGGCGGTCGCGCTCGGGGCCGGAGCGCAGCCCCAGCACGAATCTGTCCACGAGCAGCATGTCCATCGCGGCCCCGAACTCGCCGTGAACGGCGAGTCCCCTAACTCGGGCTGCCCATGCTTCGATGCTCTCGCTCGAATCACGCGTCGCCTCGTAGAACTTCGCCCGATCGGCGAAGGTGCATCTGCTTGGCGTGAAATTCTTGTTCAACGCCAATACTAGCTCTTCGAACGTGACTTCCTCTATCTTTCTTGGATATATCAGGTTCCCTGCTAGACGGTACGTTTCATCCGCTAAATGCATTAGAAGTAATGCTCCCTTCTTATCTGGATCAATTTGGTTCAATACCAAGAACTGCTGAAGCCGACTGTAGAAAATTGCCCAATCCTGGCTGCTATGGTCGAAAACCGTTAAATTTCCAGTAGAAGCCATTTCACTTTGTTAGTTTTTTTTTTCTTTAAACGCGTGGGTAGCTTGAAGCTCGTCGCCACTGTGAAGTATGGGGGTAGATAGCGGACAGTATTGAAACGCGCGTACACAATGCAAGGCTAGTTTATTACTGATGTGACGTTACATGTTTGTCGTGTGTGTGCACGCACACATAGACACATCACCTAGTAACATAGAATAAAGATACAAAAAAATGCTAGCAAGCGTGCCACCGAAAAGGACAACAGATAAAGTACATGTAATATTTACGGTTGCCAAGTAATGAAAAAATTACCCCACAGTCTGCATTAGTACCATAATTATTATAGGTCGAATAATGTACTTTAATTCATACCTTGACTGATTTTAATAATCAATCCAGCAAATATCACCACTAAATTATGTTTGTCTAGCAGAATTTAACAGTCTTCCAACTTGGGGGCACCAACATGCCACTATCAAGGTTAAAATTGTTATGAACTTATGAGTGATCAGTTTTATTTCACTATAATTAAGTCTCGTGGAAGTTCAATGTTGAACTAAATTCTCTTACTATAATAATTACCTTTTATTATGTGCAAGTATATTATTGATTTCAGTAGGTAAGTTAAACACTTAAAATAATTCAGTGAAACATGTATTAGATGAAAATGTATAAATAACATTAAGCAACTCTACAAAAGTTAATAAGTGAAGTACTTTTGTTTTCCCTTACTTCCAAAGCAATGTTGTGTCAAAATGCTCACTTCATATTTTTGATGAAGGATTTGGCACCTAATTGATTTTTCCCGTAGCTTCTATCCATTTTCTAAGGTTTGGGTCAGCAGGAAATCTGAAATTTTCATAAAAATGAAATAGGTCTATTATTTGATATATTATGAATTACCCTATTGTGGGGTAATTTTTTATTCTAAAAACTGGCAACACTAATCTTTGAGGTTATAAAGAAAAATATCAGAAATATAGCCGAAATCTAACAAATTTAACAAAAACGTAACGCACATAGTTAACAACCATAAAAATATAACTACATTAGTCATTGAAGTGACAAAATATACGAGAATAAATTGTCTACTTACGAATGAAAAGACAACCCAGTAACCATCCTTCTAATATCGCTTTTACAGCCAATAACACTACACCGCGCCATTATCACAGATAAAAAAGCTATCACCGGCCACTTTTTAGCGCAAGTATATCACGAAATATTTTACAATTTCAACTTTTAAACGTGAAAATCAATTAACTGCTTCCGCTCCTTGCGACAAACGTCAAATTTTGTTTGAGAATTGCGAAGCGCAACCTTGAAAAACCCGGCCATACGATGAGGGACAGAAAATAGATATATTTGTCTCTTTTAGCCATGAATAATTGTGTATTAAGCCGTCCTTTTTGTGTGTGAGTGAGTAAGAAATGTCCAGCGGTCTATCTCTTTCCCTGTCTACGCCTAGTAATAAATGTTTTCGATAAATCTTCAAATTTCCACGATACCATTTTGCATAACAATAAACTTAATACCTACCATGCAGTTGTTTGTGTGGTAGAATATCTTTGCAGCTTGTGTGCGCGATGTTCTTTGCTTCTCAACAACATCAACGCCATATCACACTTTGGCATTCAATTATGAAGTCCGTGACTCAGTAATTAGCAATGAATAGTTTTAGTTTTAATGTTCACTTACTAAGTTAATCTACTGCTACAAACTGGCTTTAATTTAATTTTGTTCTATTATTATTTATTTTTTTAACTGTGTGACAATTTTCTAACATTAGGCAATAAGGGATTTTTATGTAACTACTAACAAAATGGATAAATTAATCATGGTCTTAATAAATAAAATAATTATTATTAATCTCAGTTACGCTTTTAAGGCTTAAATATTCAAAAAAAGTAAATACTGGTATGGAAAACTTCCGCCAGTAGGTACGTCGAGGAAATTAATTCCCGACCCACCATGGAACCTTTTCACAGGAAACGTCATTAGTGACATCGCATAGCTTGACAAGGAAAATCGTTATGACGTTTGCTATGAAAATATTCTATGGTGGGTTAGGAATTAAATTCCTTGACTGTACTGCCATTTTTTTTTTTTAAGTTTTATTCGGCTCGGCTCGGAAGATTTTAAACTTGTGGTCTGTCTGAATCATCATATCCGCGACTTACCTAAGTTTTTAATTAGCGGTCTGGTTGTAGGTATTTTATTAGTGCCAAGTTGCCAACTACCCACCATACAAGTAGGTATAGTACAAGTAGTCTCGCCTAACTAATCCAGAAATCCGTTCTAAAATTACCTACCTATCGTATAATGTATTATAACTTTATTCTGACTTCGTCCAATAAGAGAAGGAATTAAATACGAGTGCCAAATTCCATGGTTCGTCTCACATGTTGTGATTCCATTTCTCGTGCATTCTGGTTTCATTCGAACTATATATAACTTGCTATAGCAATATTGATTGAATTGATTCACCCGTTGATGGCGTAAACTACAATTTTATTTGCTAGAGGCTTCGCGGCAGTATTTTTAGATCTCTGACCCTTCCCAGCTAGGCTGGCACGGACGACTGCGTCTCATGACCTCACACAGTTACGAAACGCTTTGTCCGCGCCTTCTCGCCGTCCCTTCTTTGGAGTACCCAGTTATTTAGACGTGGCAACAGACTGTTCGTCAAATATCTGTGGCCTCGGAATGGGATTATATGGCTTTAAGAGTTTCCATTCAGAAGGTACCGTAACGATTTTCCTGTACGCTATAGGTATGAGAACAATTCGTATTTGCTATGCGTAATTATTCCTGCGTATGCGGCATAGGCTAGCGTGTTCACAATCACACATGACGATATAATTAGCTACATTATTAGGTTGGATTGTATGTGAATAAATGCTTTAATGTTTTGATAGGTTTGTTTTCTAAAATAGCATTCGGAATAGCTGACTTATTAATAAAACTGACAGGTGTTTTTGTACTAAATAATGAAATGAGGCCTCTTTGCTTTATAGGTACTAACACCGTAACCTGCTCAGCTAGGTACTTTATTTTCGTCAGTAATAAAAGTCTTACGAAATCCCTTGTTAATCAAGTAGGTAACTGTACATATAAATAGGTTTTGATGTTTTACCCTAACGACCACAGAACTACATCCAGATAGAAAGAAATAGTGAATGTACACGCTCGGCTCGGTTCCTATACAAATTGATAAACTCTTTTCTTCTATCTCGACTTAGTTCTGTGCTAACGACGAAATACCTATTGCAAGTTATGAAGCTGGCTTTATATTTTCAGTAATATTGCTAGAAAGTTTTACTCGAACTACGATAATGTAAAAGCTGGAGCTCTCCTACCACTCCACTCGTTCTTTTATGGATTCGTCTTGCTTTCTACAATTTTACTTCAAAACAACTTTACTTGTTACTGTGCAAGTTTCTTTTCTTTAGTCGTATTATAGCACCTTGACTGCCATCTATATCTTCTGTGTAAAATTACGGTGGAGACATACAAAAGTCGAGAGCAGCGTTTACCTTGCGCAAGCGCTCGCCACAGCTAACTCTACATCCTCAGCAGTTTACGATATTTTCATAAGATGGCGCTAGTAGTTTCATATGTTTCTCTAGTTTTATTTATAGGACGAAAAAATACGCTGTTTGAAGATAATAACTAAACTTTGTAAAGAATCACGTTGCTTGAATATTTTTATACAGAAATGGTAGTAAAATAGAAATAGAAGTAGACTTGAACACTCTAATTAAAATAAAACAGACGTTCAATGTTATTGTTATTTAGGCTTAAAATAAATAAATAAAATTACTGAAATTATTAAATAGGCTTAATTCTGCTTTTCACAGGACGCGAGCTGTAACAGTATGTATCGAACGTAAACAACTAAATAGCGTAGCGTGTAGCTCCACAAACAGACCGATAACTCAGATAAGGACTTCCATAATACCCTTTACTTAAATCAAATCTTATCAATAAACTCAGTCCAGCATACGTTTCACTCGAGGTGTCACTACTTTCTGTATTTCTGCGTTTTTTATTTTTAATAATCTACCCGCGTTTTAAATTGCTTCACTTAAATAGTGACCGCGTATGTCGTTTAGTCGTAAAACTCGAAGCGGGGTCGTGTGTTAATTAAAACCTAATGCTGATATGGCGTACAATGTATTGTAAAACTGTTATGAGACCTCAAAGTACTGTGGGGATTGTGGTGAAAGGGGATCAAGTGCGTCGCTGTCATGTCTTCCGATACTCGGAGCTCCGAAGAGGCTCGTCCGTCCTCCTCCAGGACCCCAGCGGAGCGGCGGCCTCTCATGATCACCTTCGGAATTCCTCGGACTTACGGCAGCATGTTCCCATACTACAAGTTCTTAAAAGACACCATCAACGAGTCCATGTTTAGTGATCAGGTATTAACAATCAATTAGGGTTATTGCTTCATGAGGGATAGCGTCGAGTAATTACTTAGGTAGTAAGGTTAACTACTACAATTGATAACATTTCATATTTTTTCACACCTGGAAATTAATATAGGTATCGAAAGGGCTTTGCCTCCTGAACACACCACTATATTTATAAAAAAATAATATTACCTATTTTTTTAAATACAAGAGAATAAAATAAAATTACCAAAACTACGCAAAAATGGGTGTAATACTTTTGCCTTTTTCACGAAAAAAATAAGCAACAATCACACGTAGGTTTGACAATGTCAGATAAATTTAACATCTTGGTTTTGCTTTTTGATCGTGATAAGACAAAGACAATTGATCCATCCTAGCGTAGTTTCGGAGTTACGTCCTTTTGGAATAAGTACCTTTTAATAAATTAATTACAAATGCTTATGAAAATTTAAAACCGTAGGTTTGCTCCTCTTTCAAAGTAGAATATAGACAATTAATCAAATTATAGTCTCAAAAATATGAAATGTTGTCAATTCTGACGTGGCTTGTGTATTTTTAACTAATTCTGACAGTCATATCGTTCATTTAGTAAAGCTGTTATAACCGACTTCAAAACATGAAAGCAAATCCCAATTTGTTTTTTATTTATGACAATAACTAGCTTATGCCCCGCGGCTTTGCCCCCGTGAAATATTTCAAAATGGGCTAGCTCTCTATCCCGTGGGAATTTCTTAGTGCACCTCTAGGATACTCAAGATATATGTATGCCAAATTTCAAGTCTCTAGGTCCAGTGGTTTAGGCTGTGCGTTATCTGTCAGTCGTCAGTCACGGTACTGTTTTGTAGGTATAAATGACTTTTTATATTGGTGGATTTCGCATCCGTACCCTGTCGTTGGCTCAGCTGGTTGATTAACCTTTGTGGTAAATAAGGACGCTTTTATCTGTACCTTTATTATTTTTATAACACAACTAGCTGTTGCCCGCGACTTCGTCCGCGTAGATTTCGGTTATCACTATCCCGCGGGAACTATACAATTTTCCCGAATAAAAAGTAGCCTATGTTATTCCTGAATATTCAAACTATCTTCCTACCAAATTTCATCTAGATTGGTGCAGCGGTTTTCCCGTGAAGAGGTAACAAACAGACAGACAGAGAGACAGAGTTACTTTCACATTTATAATATTAGTTAGGATTTATGGATTTGTTACTGAATCGGCCCGTATTAATTATATCGTGGTGACATGTTCAGATTCTTGTGCTTGGCTCCCTGTTGAGCTGCAGAATCGCCATCCACGCTACAATGAAGACAGATCGATAGCTAATTGGTCGTTTGCTAAAAGCATCTCCCAAAATAATAGCCACTGACTGTATAGTATAATTAATTGCATTGCCACCATAGATAGTTGTGGATAGACCTAGATACCACTTATTAGTATAATAGTATGAAAACCGAAGCGTGTCACTTTTTGGGTTGTTTTGTAAATTTGTTGCTTTCATAGCTTTTAATAATTCAGCTTGCTCGTCATTGACAAGAGATTTTAATATTAATCTGTTATTTTTTCCAGCTCAATTATCTTTTTTGTTTTTCGACGATTCTGCTCTCTTAATTTTTTTTATTTTTAATTGTTGCTGTCGAATTATTTCATTCCAGTGCGTTTTTTATTTCTTCTCATTTGTAGCTTGTCTATCACTTTCCTTTATTTGGCTAATCACCATTGTTATGTCAACTGTCGTTTCGTATCGACTATTTCTAGGGTTCCGAACCACAAAAAAAAACGGAACCCTTATAGGATCACTTTGTTGTCCGTCTGTCCGTCCGTCTGTCTGTCTGTCTGTCTGTCTGTCGAGACCCTTTTTCTCTGGAACGCGTTGAGGTAGAATGCTGAAATTAGTATCTAATACTCAAGCCTGCATTCCCTTGGAAGCTGTGAAATCGATCGAACATCTAAGTCAATGAAAGATAGTCATTCAAAAGGTTGTTTCCATACAAATTGCCGTACAGTGAAAACCTAAAGGGTACTTTCAGTTGTCCTAGAAACTTGAAATTTGGTATGAATTATAGCAAAACCACTCAGAAAAATATCGAAATCTATTTTTTTATGTCTGTCTGTATATGGCACAGACCAGTATAAAATGACCTCACACTGCGTACATTTTGCTTAGGAGCAGGGCTCTGCTAACACTGGACATCTTAAAATACTGGGAAAAGCGGGAAAATCTTTGTACGGAACCGTCGGTGCGTGAGTCCGACTCGCACTTGGCCGGTTTTTTTTGTAAATTGTGTTGGGTTTAGAAGATGTTCCAAATTTTAAACTCATAACGACATCGAATTTGATGCCGAAATGTCGAATTCGATGTCGTATTGACTTTCCGTTACTGAGGCGCCAGCAGTAAGAAAGAGGACTAATAATGTATGTAGATAAAATATGTTTTTTAAAACAGTGATCAGAAGACAGCCCGTGAATTCCTATTAAACGTAGTACGAAAGAAGTTATTAAATGTTTTATGACCGATTCCTATTTTCATAATGACCTAAGTATACACAGTGACCTTGATACTTTTAGCCACTGCGAGTAGTTATTTCTAACGGAAAATGTAAACTTCTTTATCATTTTCATAGTTTATAGTGCACGGAGTACTAGGTACCTAACATTTTCACAAAATCGTAATTCTTGCGTTATCTAGCAAATCCCTTTGTTTAAAGAACAACGGCATTATCCTAATATTAACCAGAGAGTAATCTTTAATACACAGCCAGCACCTGATATAAGAGTGTATCTCCGGGAGAGGGCAATCATTAATCTGAGAGATCGAACAACGATAAGTTAGATTTCTTATAGTTTTATTTTAGTTGAATCTGATGGTGGTTTGCGGAGATGCTTCGTGCAGCGTCGTTTATAAGGGCCTATGGGCAGGTATGCTGTGGAATTTACTTTTGTCGAAAGTGTTTGTTACTTATATTTGATATTCATAATCATAAATCATAAGCTTACCTACCTAGCTGTACCTACATTCACTTTTACCGGAGAGACCGCGCGGTCCGATGAGCTCGACTGGAAGGAATCCTGTAACCCCCGTTATTCTTTTTGCTCTCGCTATTGCGGATCTTTACCTGAGCTTAGCCAAGGTTATTGCATATAACCTTATTGTTGACTTTACAAACCACAGATGTCTACGTCATGTGCATAATATGTTGTAATTAAAATCTAAGGAAAATGTATGTTTCTTGATTGGCGGTGGTTAATAGGTACATTTTTAGGGTTCCGTAGCCAAAATGGCAAAAACGGAACCCTTATAGTTTCGTCATGTCCGTCTGGCTGTCCGTCTGCGGCTTAGCTTTGAGACTATTGGCACAAGAAAGCTTTAATTTCACATAGATATGCATATGAGGGATTCGTTTGCGAAATATTTAGCTTTGAAGTGCTCATTTTGTTAAAAGTGTCGTCGTCGTCGTCGTCGTCGTCGTCCCCTCTACCAGCCAAACTGTGGCATTTGAAGATTTGAAAAATCTTTTAACAAAAAAGTAAAACCGCCTTCCAAAAAAAAAAACCTTGGAAAAAAAACGTAAAATAATCCTCTAAAATAATGATAAATACATAAAATAAAATAAAATGCGTTTATTTCGGATAACAGAAACTAAAGCCTAAAGTTTTATGGCCTAGCACTAAGCAGCAGAAATATGAAGTCGGTGCGGTGCGAGCGGAATATTCTTTGAATGAAGCACCGACTTCGTAGAAATTCTAAATACCAGCGATCCACAGTCCGGATGCATGGTGCTTTATTATTAAAAACCGTAGTCAGCTCTTCAAAGCACTGAAGACGCGTTAAACCCCTTTTGAAGTTGTAAAAAATAATCGCACGTAAATTTTCTTTCGAAATTTCCATTTTCACAACTGACTTGTCAACTTTGATTCGACGCTGTACTGAAACGGTTCGGCCGATCTCGAGTCATTCTTTTGTTTTCGAATTCTAAATTCAAATATTTTATGATGATACTAGTTTTTTTTTAAATAATCACGGGAGGTTTGCAAACGACAGAACTTAAAAGGCAGCCCTCGTATAAAATTTGAGGGTTGCCCTCGATTTCCCTGGGATTCCATCATCAGATCATGACTTGGTGACAATGGGACCACCTCAGGAGTATACCCTTTCGAATAATGATTTAACGTTTTCAAAATTATCCTCCAACTCCTAACCGTTAAGGAGTTGTACCTTCCATCATCAGCTCATCAACATGAGATGATGACTACCATACGCAAACACTTGAATAACCTTAGAAAAAATAAGAAACACAAAACGTGCCTATAAAATATGAGGATTGCCCTCGATTTCCCTGGATCCCATCATCAGATCATGACTTGGTGACAATGGGACCACCTCAGGAGTATACACTTTCGAATAAAAAAAAAATTCAAAATCGGTCTACAATTGACGGAGTAATCGATGAACATACATAAAAAAAAGAAAGAAAAAAAAACATACAGTGGAACGTAGAACCTCCTCCTTTTTTTGAAGTCGGTTAAAAAAGATCAGAGCAGTAGTGCATATGGTGAATTTAAAAAATTAGTAGACTTTACAGATTTATGAGTTATAGTTAACCAACTTATTTATGTTTGTACGGAACCCTCAGTCCGTGAGTCCGACTCGCACTTGGCCGGTTTATTATTAACCGGTCTTAGTTTTTTGCGTAAATAGTTATATTTCTCTTAGATGACTTAAGGTTAACTAAAGCGTGTAAGCATTCGTAAACCCTCGATAATAACTCTATTTCGACTTACAATAGTTACAATTCTTAGAGAAAAAACTTTATTTTCGAGAAAGGACAACAATCGGATCAACGAAAATTCGTAGTGGCCTTTTCATCGAACTCCAAAAATCCTTGAGAAGTGGTAATTTTTTTCATGGTTAAGGATAATACGACACTTGTTCCTAAGTTGTTACGTTGTTCAAATACGTCATAAATACTAATGACTGAACGTGAGATACGGTTTTAAGAATGCGTTACTTTGGCGGCGGGGAGCGGCTCGGCCGGCGCGGCTCGCCCCGGCCACACAGTCCTCCGGGCCGCCGCGCGACATGTTGCCCCCCGAGCGCTCGGCGCGTCGCACCGCCTCCGCGATCATCAAACTGCTCTCCTTACGCTCTTACAGCACCTACTCCTTAGTACGTATGCGCTTGCATTCATTCATCACGGCCGCCTACCGCGTGCCGCCCGCCCTGCACCACGCCACGACGCGACGCAAATAGTGACCGCCCCCCTCTCGCGTCACACGTGCTCGTAACGCGGCCCAGTCACCACTCTTACGCATTTGTCACAGGACGCCGTGAACACTCGTCTTATTATGCTGGGCGAGACATCATGTCCCATCCACCACGCCTTCCGCTCCCCAAGACCGGCGATAACGAGTACGTCCACATACGAAGCCTCGTCGCGAACATACACAAGCCGAAGAATGTGTCGAGACCACCGGTGGGGCCGGTCATATCGGTCGAGACGGAATCGAAGCTGACCGTGGTCCGGGAATCCCCGGTGTCGTCGGATTCGGATCGGAGCAGAGCGGGCTCGGAGAGGTCTGATGTGGTCGTGGAAGAGGTGACGCCGGCGCAGCGCGTGAAAAGTAACAGCATCGCGACGCTGGGGGCGATGCTGGTGCCGCCGGAGCCGAAGCGGCGGCGGGCCTCGTTCCTGCACCTGCACATCGGCGGGCACGGGCACGAGCACGCGGGCCCGCTGTCGGCCGGCGCGCATCTCAGCGTGCCGCGCTTCACGGTCACGGCGCCGCCCGGCGAGCAGCGCCGCGTCAGCCACGGCTTCCCAGCATTCCACGGTTTCGCTCTTCGTCGACATTCTAACACGGTCTGCGAATGCCTGCAAGTGTGAATGCCGCAAAGTCACCTAACTCAAGTGTTGTTACCACATGCCAGTTTTAGGAAACCACTGGTACCCGCACCCTAACCGAGTGCATGACCTTTTTGATTATAAGTGTCTATAATTGATGATATGCATGATATCAGATATAATAGCTCAACGCAACTTCATTGACGAATCATATAAATAATATTCTTCTATCATAACATAACATAAATAAATAAAATAAAAAATTACCTGCGCGCAAATTGAGACAGAAATACGCAATAAGCATGCATAATGATATACTTAATTATATCAATTGTCATTCACAGAAGTAACAGGTGGGCAAATAAAGTCTAGTGGTATTAGGTACGTCTATCTAAAGTAGCACCAAGATTTCAGTGCAGTGGGCTCACTTTGCTTAGCTTTATCATGTACCTAGTAAGCTGTTAACAATAGACCGAACTTGTTAATAGGAATTCCACAATGAGCCCGAGTCATCGTGTTTAACGTAATTTACTGTACACGATCTTTCCGGTGTAGAGCAAGACCAGACTTATTTATTTGCAATCTTTAGTAGTAGTCTTACTGTATACTTACTCCATATTGTATTCGACTACCTTGTGATATCATTCTTTATCATTGTATCTATAGTGTTTATGAGCAGGCATCTACTAAACTGTGTAATTGTCGGCTAGCTGCTGTGTGAGCAGTCTGTGCGATTTCGATTAAAAGTTTAAAGTAATAATGGTGCGCTGGTCATCACACCAGAGTGAGGTTGAACCGTGTTATTTTATTTAATAAACGTGCATAACCTAACATTGGTAGTTTTTGATTGTTTTTACTAACTTGCTCACATTGCATTTGTGTTGTTTTGATTGTTTTTACTAACTTGCTCACATTGCATTTGTGTTGTTTTCGTTTGTCTGTTATCATACTAATAAATTAATGCACTTTTTTAAATCAGCTTTGTCGTTTCCGACTATTGCAGAACGTTTATTTCTCCTGAAAAATAGCACTTTTGAATCATAAATATCAAACACAAAGCACGGGAGCTATGTTTGAAGGTCCATAATTAAAGTGCTTGAAGTACGGTCTTGATGAAATTGCGAAATTCCAGTTAAAAATGTAATCATTTAAGTGACGAATCTCATACTTGCCACAGTGCCCAATACCTGCGTGAAGTATATTTACATTGTCAAAGGCATTCTCATTTCCTTGGGGGAAGTCTACAGATGATTTCTCTCTAAATCTTTTGATATTTTGATAACACTCACAGCCGCCAATCTTAACCGCTCCTATTTATAAGGAAAACATTACTTCAGTCCTTGTTTTTTTTTTTTTCTTAAAGTAAGTGTCACGGGCAACTTGTTTTCGAAATACTCAACTTTTTTTTTCTTAAATAGGATAAAATACTGGCCACTTGATTTTATTAATGCTTACGATATCGTTCGTTCGACAGAGCCTTCACCGCAGCGAGTCGATGTTGTCTGTGGCGTGCTTCAAGACGCTCTCACAGCTGGCGAACAGTGAAAGCCCTGGTGAGCTTCAGCAGTACCTTGCCTCGAACTCTAACATCAACCTCGACGATAAAGATGAGGTAAGGACAATATTCTTCTGCTAAAACCATACCTAACATTAGCTAAACTGGGAAAAAAAATCGCAACTTAGTAGAGCGACAATCTGATGGAGGTTTTGGGGTATTTCTACTTGTCATGTTTTCTTTTGATTGACCTTGATGAGTTGTGCATACGCCTTAATATAGTGCAGTCATCTGACTAAAATAGGTACAGTACAGTCGATATAATCTACGAGGAAAGCACATAATACGCCAAAACGTAGGTACGGCGACAAGGCCCTTCTCAAAGTGGTGATTTGGGAGAGAATTTTACTCTGAAAGCGGTCCTATGTTCGTCATCCTTGAGTTTTAGACATTGCTTCTCCGCCGATCACACGGAAAACGATATACTTTTACTATTATTTTATTATCCTGAATCAAGTATGATCCCATATCCAAGCTCAAATCAAGTTCGTTTGATTACGTTGAGAGCAGATTGGATCACCTTGCTGGAAACACGCTTCCAAACAAAATAGCCGCCTATCTGAAAATACTAAGTACCTTATTTTACGGTACGACCTTGCCTCAATGTAAGAGCAACTAGTTCTAGAGCAAAATATACTGTCACTTAAACTAGTTTCCTTCAATTGAATAAGACGAAAATATATAAATAAGAAGTAGGTTTTTCCATAATATACTCATCGGCACAATTAATCGCCCACCCTATTTTTACAATTTGTTGTAAAAGTGTTCTTTATTTCAATAACAGTTTTTACATTAATCAAGGTCTGTAAACGTTCAAGAAACAGAATTTGGAATTTGAAATTTTAAAAATTGCCCAGGGTGTTTTTGGTTAACAGAGGAAATGGCCACATTAACATTTACGTTAGAACCCGACCGAAACCGTTACCTTATAAGTATTAAAAGAAGATATGAGGTTCAATTAATAAGTGATCCAAATTATATGATGCGAAACTTTTTGTAGACCAAAACCCGAATATATTTAGGTGTCCTTCACAACGTTTTCTCAGCCGTTGTTGTTACGATAGCATGGAAGTTTGGCGTCGTCTGTAAACTGGGTCAGCGCTGGACATTTGTCAAATTTTGACGGTCTCCACATTTCTGGCACCCAAACAGCACCGTATTGATTATTTATTAGTCTGACACTAAAGTTACGATTGGTGCTCAAATTCTGTAATAGTTCGAGTACTGGCCGAAGATGTAAATATACAAAACACATAATACACGTATTAATTTGTTAATATGTGTTGCGAGCCGTAACCTATAGGTTTTACCACGTAAATCTGGTAATTATCTCGTAAATATCTATCGAAATTAGGTATGTACCTAGGTGCCTATTGTAAGTATGTCGATCTAGAGGTATTAAATTTATCAACTTCCTCATTTGTAGTCTAGCCATTACTATTACTACCTGTACTAATATTACTACTATTATATTACTTATCACTTTTCCGTGTTCTATGTATAATAAAAACCTGTGCACAGCTACACGTCTTTATAATAGCTGTAATACTATTAATTAGGACGTCGTATGACTTAAGTAAAAGTATAAGAGCTTTGAAAAGCACTTATAATAATAACATTAGTTTATTGTATATTAGCAAAATTCTTCCTTATCCCTGGTCTACTTCATAAAGTAAACGTCTATGCAAAGTTTCAGAGGGTTGAGCACGACTTTACGAATGCTGCGTAACGTAAAGTAGAATAGTAAATGTTGTCGAGTTTGTATGACGTTTGGAACAGCGCCCGCCCGTGAGCGTATTTGGAACTAAAATATAGTATGAGGTTTCTCGATCTCGATACGATAACCGTAACGTTACGCAGCTTTCGTAAAGTCGTGCTCGACCCTCAGCTTTCTGGTTCCTGGTTTGGGCTGAGCGTTGATGACGATGAGTCAGTCAAGACTTTTCTGTTTATATTATACTTTTATACATAGTAGCGATTGTCACTTGTTTCTCTTCTCATAGAATGGAACTACGGCTCTTATGTGCGCGTCAGAGCATGGACGAACGGCTGCGGTGCGTCTGCTACTCGGGAGCGGTGCGGATGCGTGCGCTGCGGACAACGACGGTTGGACGCCGCTTGCGTTCGCCGCGCGAGGCGGATACGCGGCGGCGGTGCGCGAGCTGTTGGACGCCGGCGCGAGAGTAGACGCCCGGGACTGCGTGAGTAGTTGTAATATAGACTTACTGTATTTTAGTCGGGAGTTAATGACAGCGGACTCCGGACGAGTGAAGACGATGATTACGAGTGATGCTGAATAATGGCACTTGAGTGGACTCGGATATTGCGAAGCGACCCTAAGCGTCTGGACGCGATTAATTACAGTTATTCTATAAGTACTACACGTGGGTACCATCAGCATAGTGTTGGGAACGGTCCGCAGCAAAAGTAATCAATAACAGTAGAGCCGTGCTTAGATCATTGTGACCGCTTCGGTTGCTTAGCTAATTATGCAGCTAAATGTACGATTAAATTCAACGTTAGACTGCATTAAAATATTTGTTTGACTTCTTTGCGAAAGTAACCTATTAAAAAATAAAAACATCTTTACTGACATCATTATTGCTTATTTTGTTTTTGCGAAACATCAAATTCACGACTTCTATTGGGAGCCTTGCTGTTCTTTATATGCCTTGACGCATGTTTCTATAATGTGTTATTGTTGAATTGTGACATACGTGTCTGCACGACAGACGTTTCTCTAAAATAAAATAACAGCCGGCCGTAACAAAAATAGCATGTTCTGTGTACATTATGCGGAATATTTCTCAGTTGACAACTAATTAGTTGTTGCCGCCAGATTATTATAGCCTCGGGTAAAACTAGAGATGTAGAGATGTTAGATTCCCAGAATCAACTTGTGTGACTAATGTCGCATTACACAATGTTGCTTATGTATTATTAAAATAATGATTCATATTTGTCTCGCAGTGGAAAGTGCGTTGTCAGGATAATTATTTCTTTGCAGCAATGTCTGTCTTGTGAATGGTCAAACACATGCAACAATGCACATGCATACGCGTCCTCAGTTATTGAAATAGAGCACTAAAATGTATTCTGGACCCGCGTATTTAAAATTAGTGTATTTATACTTGCAGTGGAGCCCTGCCAAGATGTCACTGACATTCACTATACATTCTTGAATATGGTTAAATACAGTCAACCGTGGCTATTATCATCTCGTTCCGTAGTATTTGTTATAGTTTAATTTCGTTGTTTTATTGTGGCTTTTCATTGATTTTACAGACAGCTTTATAGTGTAATTAGCGTTTAGATTAAGATCAAGCTTGAAGGCAACTGCATGAAATAAAATAATGATAATATTGTAGGTACTAAACAAACAAATCGGTGGGCTAAGAAATAAATTATATGTATTTCAGTAACACTTTCGTATTAATACGAACGTGTTACTGAAATATAATTTCTGGTCCGTTAAATCTTAGCTTAACAAAAACATACATTTTCAAAGACAAGTCTGCAAATCATTACTGCTTTCAGATTGTTCACCCGCCATTTATTTATTTTCAGTTTCGTGAACATCGTAGAATGTCGCACATACAACCATGCCCTGAGGCAAACACAAACGTTTGTTATAAGTATGAGGATTTGACTTTTGTGGAAGTAGACCCCTCGAACACTGGCTTTGCAATAAAATTGTGAAACATACATTCCAGAAAAGGTCTTGTGATTTTGTTTCCTAGAAAAGTTAACTACCTAATAAACGTTAAGAAAAATTATACTTACATGTCTTTATGATCATGGTATTTACGTTGGTAAAAAAAACATTTAAACATGAATTATTATATCACGTCTTTTTAATGGCGTTCGCGATTTTTTTTTCAAACATATTTCAAACATATTTTTTAAACATATTTTGTTTCAGGGAAGGGAAGGAAAAGTTAGAAAGTTAAAGTAGAAAGAAAAGTTAAAGAAAATTTAGTTTGTTTATTCTTTATACTTCACAAAGTCAGTCTCCATGGGTGCCAACAACTTTAGTTTTATGGCATCCAAATGAGTGACCTAGATGCTAACAGGGCATGCGGTCAGACATTTGGGCGTCTTGGCTAGGATTAAGATTTGCAACTCGCATTCTCGCATTCTTCTGTTTATTTTTTGAATGGGGCGTTACCTCGCCTGAAACACAGAATCGTCTTGGTTCAGGCATGTGTTACTCTTCTCTTTCACTTTCCTAGACTAATTGAATCACATTGTAAGAAAGTATTCTAAATAAAGTTTCTGTTTATTATTTATACGACAAGTAAAGCGCCAATGTAGTTGCTTGTAGTTTCTACTCTTACATGTAAATTTTCTTTGCAGGGTGGCTGGTCTCCTTTGATGTGGGCCTCCTACAAAGGGCATGAGGAAATCGTCTCGATATTGCTGGAAAACGGGGCTGATGTACACGCACACGGGAATTATAACATCAAGTGGGTAGAAAAACTTCTATATACGTTTTTAGGGTTCCGTGCCTCAAAAGAAAAAACGGAACCCTCATAGGATCACTTTGTTGTCCGTCTGTCTGTCTCTCAAGACTGTGAAAAAATCAACCTTCTAAGTCAACGCAATCAAAAGATACAGTCATTAAAAAGGCTGTTTCCATACAAATTGCCGAAATCCGAAAACCTAAAGTGTACTTCCAGTTGTCCTAGAAACTTGAAATTTGGTATGAAAGTAGCTCTTATAGCACAACCACTCAGAAAAGTCTCAAAATCTTAATTTTTTATGTCTGTCTGTAGATTTCGCAGACCAATATAAGTTGACCCCACCATGCGTACATTTTGCTTAGGAGCAGGGCTCTGCTAACACGACTTCTTAAAACACTAGGAAAGAGCGTTAAAATCTTTCTATGGAACCCTCGTGCGCGAGTCCGACTCGCACTTGTCCGGTTTTTTTTTTCATATTGCCGTATGAAACAGTTACTTCCACCTATATCTTTAGCTTTTCGAGAGCTCAATGTGTAATTAAAAAGTGAAGTATAAATGGAAAGGTCATGCGTTGATCTCGGTAGAGTATCGACGAACTTAAATGTGTCTTGTTCGTTTGACCGAGATATTTAACCACTTGAACTCAAGTCCAGTGTACGTGCGAGTATAGTTTTTTTATTACTTGAAAAAAAATTTGAATATGTATATTGAGGAATGAAAAATTAAAAACATAACACTGCTTTTTTTGAACACTTGTGTTTAAAAATAGGGAACAAAGATTCGGTACGGTCGATACGCAAGTGTGAATAATGTCATTGATTAATTGATTATTCATGTACATCATGTTCTAAAGCAAAGTTTGTTTGTGTCCGTATACGTGGTATACATTTCCTCGAACTTTCGGAAGAAGTAGGTTCAAAGCTAGTTATTGTTAAGACATCATCAAAACAGGCAAAAGTAACCACAGGATAATAATGACACCAATACGTTGACAAAAATATTGAACAGCGCTATTAGTGACAAACGCGCTTGTATTATATTATACCGACATTGGTCGTGTTAGGAGCACAATGAGACAGTTACTCTATTTTACCATAAGTTGTTCTGAAATTCAAGGTCTCTTGTTAACGTTATGGTTTTACGAGCTATGTTTACGAGTTAAAAAAACACAATGTCAATTTTTTTTTACTTCTCTTTCAATGAATGTGAGTGACTGTATTGTAGGTACGTCATTGTTTGGAACTGGGCTCGTTTCCTCGATAAGTTATTTAAAATCTTGTTATTACTATTCAAGGGTAGTTATCAAAGAAACGAAGAACCATGAGAGATCCGTGATGTCAAATGTGAATCATGTCCGTGAAGGACCTTTCCAAAATGTCACTTAGTCTCTTTTTCATTACAATGCTTTTACCGCATTGTGCGTCAATCAATCTAGTTATGTGTACTGATTTCGAATTTTCTCGTTTTTCGATTTTAAGCTGCAAACACACAGAGAGCGGTAGCGGGGTGGCGCGGAGGCGGTATCGGTTGTAATATTCGAACATGTATAAAAGAGGAAAGCGTGGAAAACTCACTGAGTTTGCACCAATACAATTCACGTTTCAATACGTTACGTGACTGTCAGACTTATCAAAGGCTAGCCTCGATCCCTGGACATATACAGCACAGAGTTTCATGATGATCTTGACAACAGAGAAGCTATGTTAGGTTCCCTACGCAAATTTGTATCCCTTTAACAAAATTTTAGTTAACCGGATGAGGAGCGCAATACTCAAGTGTCTTACTCAGGCGATTCGTGTGTTCAGTTCGTTAGTATGGGCAGCAGGCCGCAAGCACAGCGGCGTGGTGGCCCGCCTGCTGGCGGCCGGCGCGCGCGCCAGCTCCGGGGACAAGTACGCCACGTCCGCGCTCACGTGGGCCGCGCGCGCCGGCGACGCCGTCTCCTGCGCCGCGCTGCTCCGCGCCGGCGCCGACCCCAACACGGCCGGCATGTACTGCTGGACGCCGCTGCTGCAGGCCACCCACGGTAACTCCTGCTGACCAGCGGCGGGGCGAGGGGGAGGGGGCTAGGGGAGGCACATTATAAGGAGCCAGGAAGGCGCCGGCCAGTCCCAAATAGATGAAACCCACGCTATGCCATGCCGATCTCAGACTGCATAGTGAAATCAGCGAGCTTTCTACTTCTACACAATCACCTGTTTAATGGTTTCGCTTATTGACTTATTCAACCCTACAGCGACGTGCCAAGCGTCTCGTACCTGCTTTGGGTGCGTCCGAGACCGCATCGCACTAAAAAATGCAATGTTGCGGGTCTTTTGGCGCCTCTCCTGTCTCTGCATTGAGTGGGCTCAAGTTTAATCGGTCTTCAACAACAACATAAATGTCCTTGAACCCCTTACTTCTAACCACAATCTTAGTACACTACGTGAGCACTTAAAATGAGATTTGGGTTCGGGTGGATTCGTATTGACGTCTTTTTTTGGCACAAGAAGCGCCGTTGACAGCTGAAGTATTTCCAAAACACGAATCCTATTCAAAGTGCTCACAACGTCCTTTTAAATACTTTGGCACTAGTTCATCGACGAGGTGTTAAAATGTCATACGCACCATTAACGTAGCGATGTACGATTGTCGCAGGGAATCATTTGGAGATCGTCCAGATGATATTGGAGCACAAACCGAACGTGAATGCGTTAGACAAGGACGGCTATACGGCGCTCGCTATCGCCTGCAAGGAGGGTTACTACGATATCGCCGTGGCGCTCATTAATACTGGTGCTTACATAAATGTGCAGGTGAGTAGACAGAACACAGCTTTCTATATAAGTACGCTGTTCAATACTTATTTTACGGCTACCGGAACAGTATAAATTCAACGTCAGTTAATGATACAGACTTCTTTATTTGTTATGAAGTTAGATCAAGATCAGGTTAAGACATTTCTCCGCCATATACGTGATTTAGAACGAACTATTATATTGTACACAGTTAGTTTGTAACTTTTGTCAAAATAAAAGTGTCCTTATTTGTGATCTCAATTTAGCATATTTTTGTATTTTCTCTAAATGTATACTCTTGCTATTTTAATTTATTAAATACTTACTCAAAAGAGAATGTATACACACAAAACTAGAAAAATACGACTAACCCCTGGATCGAAGTCGGATCCTTGGCATTCCGTGTCATTGACATCGACATTAATGTAAATTTGACCGCTTTTATTATTTATTGTATTGTTGTTATTGTACAGAATTAGGAATAATTATTTGACATTTTATTTATTTTTTAATTTATTTTTTTGTTTTTGGTATTTTGGTAATAATTGTAATATTACTTCAATCATTTGCACGTCTGCATGCAGGCTGAATACACTGGACAAAATGCTGTAAAATCTCACATCTGTACCTACAACAAAGTGTATTCTAGCAAATATAAACATTTCTTTCTTTCTTTCTTTCATACAAAAGTTAGTAATTAATAATTACAATCAATATAGACTGTTATCAGCCCCTGATTCGAAACTTAACTAAATTGTGAAAGTGCGTATTTAACTCACGATTAAGTTTTTTATTACCTACCTATGTCGTTTTCCCAAATTTTCCAGGACCATTCCAAAGACACGCCCCTAATCCACGCAGTAAAAGGCGGCCACAAGAGCATTGTGGAAGCGTTGCTTAAGAAACATGTGGACGTGGATTTGGCGGGCAAAGAGAAGAAATCTCCCGTCTACAACGCCGTAGAAAAGGGACACGTTGCTATTATGAAGCTGCTATTAGCTTCCAATCCTGACCTGGAACATTGTACTAGTGTGAGTTGAACTTATTGTAATCTTCCTATTTCATCACTTCACTATAAACATTTTGTTCCTGTTATCCACCAGGGTCATACCTAAGGTGGTACAGTTTACCATTTGGAGGCTATGCGGCTGTTTCCAGATTTCTACAACCTAATCGTCAGATTTTTTCTATACCTGGAAAAAAATGCTGTAAATGATTTGTAATATTAATTAATAATAAATATTTGTTATGATCAAATCAGTCGCAAAGAAATACAAGCCAAAGTATAAAACAAAATCCTTTCAGTTTTTTTCCCACTGACTAACATAATTATATATAATGTTTATTTTACTTTATTTACATAATAAAAGCAATTTACAATGACATTAAATCTAAGCTTAAACTAAATAAACTACAACTTAAAACTAAATTAAATCTAAATAAGGCCCCCGTGGCATAGTGCCCAAAAGGCTGGCAGCGTTGCCTCGCTGAATATATAATTATATATAATTATATTCTTTAAACAGAGATTTTTCTCTCGCCAGATAACTCATATTTTTACTGAATATACTAATTTTCGGTTTTTCAGAGTGGCGACACTCCATTACTACGCGCGGTGCGATCACGGAACGCCGAAATGGTCCAACTGCTGCTGGAGAGGAAGGTTCGCGTGAACGTCACCGACAACCGCGGGGACACCGCGCTGCATATCGCCATGAGAGCGCGCTCTAAGGTACGAACTTACCACTATTCCCACATGTTAAGGTGCTAATAGACTTGAGCATCTTTATTGAGCGTTTTGAAGTAAGAAGTTAAAGATAACACACACACACACAGCAGAGCTGCCAAAAAAAAAAAAATCTGTATGCTTTTCATATTATTTTAAAACTAACCAACGAAACCAACCAAACCACCAACCGGGAAACCACTGGCTACGGGTAGCACAAGACCGATCGTCGTGGAGATCCTTGGGAAAGGCTTACCTCCAGCAGTGGACGTCTTCTGACAGACATGATGATGATGACCCAACGAAAAACAAAACGTGCCATGGTTTCTCGTTTAGTGCAGAATGTAATAGAAAAAATAACTCTTACGATGATAGTGAAATAAATGGATCACTCACGTATGTCAGTCGAGTATAGCTCGACATGTTTCGGACTAATCCGTAGTCCTTCCTCTGGGAGCACACGCCACGCCGGTGGCGAGACGTAAACTCTTACGATGTTTAAGAGCATATTGAACGTAGTTTATATTTATAAACTTTTTTTCCCAGCAAATAGTCGAAATCCTCCTCCGCAACCCGAAGAACAGTCAGCTCCTCTACAAACCCAACAAGCTGAACGAAACGCCGTACAACATCGACATGTCGTACAACAAGACCATACTAGGACAGATATTCGGCGCCCGCAAGCTCAACACGAACGAGGACAACGAGAACATGCTGGGCTACGAGCTGTACAGCGCGGCGCTGGCCGACATGCTGGCCGAGCCCAGCCTGGCCGTGCCCATCACCGTGGGGCTGTACGCGCGCTGGGGCTCCGGGAAGTCCTTCCTGCTCAGCAAGCTGAAAGGTTCTCATGATACTGGCTACAGGCGGACCACGAATGTCGGTTACATCGGCAATCTGCGTCCGCACAGACTGGTGTAGACAAATGCCGAACTTAGCCGAATTTATCACCGTGCAATTATAACAAAATTACAATAAAATCTTTATTGACAGGCAGCTTGGGCCCATACGTGTTAGTAATACATTATTAAATGTATGTATTTCTCTAATAGTACTCATGTTTAAATTTTTTGAAGAGAGCTCATCCACTTAGCAGCAAACAATGGCATTGCATGTATACATTGCTATCGGATGCGATTCTACGTGCACATCGCCTAAATAGCCTAAAACTAAATTTTCTAATTTTTAGTTAAAATTTAGACGGCGGATTTAACAGGTGCTATTCCAGAATGTCAAGCTGACTAAATTTAGCCGGGTTTTATCCGTATCCTAAAATTTCTAAATTAAATTGAGCGTGTTGCTACTTAAAAAAAAAAAAGTGAACGAATAAATGAATGAAATTCGTCAAAATGTATGGGATCGTATTTTCTTAAATTTGAATGGGCAACATTTAGAAAATGGCTTCTGGCGTCGTGTTTAAGCTGATAGCCTTGTAGCCAATGCTTTATAATAAAAAACTGTCCTGGAGGAAAACTATATTGGAACTCCTGAGTCGTGTTTTAGAAAGCTACAAGTTACAATTCACAAGCGGAAGTCTCATTCTATCACCTTTCGTTAGAAAGAGATTTCCGCTTGTAATTTGTAAGTTGCAGTAGCGCATCCCCTGCACACAAAGTTTAGTGTCCACTACGTGTTGGCCCATATCCCGCGACAGCCTAAACAATTTCCGAAACTTCTGCTCGGACCGGTCAAACGGGTTAGATTCATCGCGCAACCCCTTTAAATAATTTTTTTCACCCTCACCCTCGCCATACTCCCTCTCTTCGGCCACCAGAACAGCTATCACGTATTCGTCATCCATTTCTAATGAATAATATAGTAAGGAATCGATCCGACACAACTTGATTATAAGCAATCGGGGTTTAAACGGGACTATTTTAGTCGCCGCTAAAATTAGGCAGTTTAGCTTGACTTTTGCCTAAAAAGGACATGCAAAGAATAGCATTTAAACGGCTAAACCTAAATTGAATAGACCGCCTAAAATAAGAAACGTCAGATTCAAATTGGTCTTGTCATTTGATTATGACAGCCGCTCATAGAATAGCAAAGGGACTTAGCGACGCCTAAATATAATTAGGAATTTTAGCGGCCGCTGTAAAATCGGGTCCATTATCTGCTTTTGTTCTCGTAACTGCCAATCAGTTACTTACAAAAAAAGGTTAGAACTACTTTGCATGTATATTGAAATTTCAACCTTATTCCTTGTTGAGTGGGTTTAAAGAGGTCTAAACGCGAGTTTTATATTCTTTACTAGGCTAGTTCCCTACCCCGTGGGAATTTCTAAAAATCCCTTCTTAGTGCACTTCTAGGATACTCGAGGTATGTGTTTGCCAAATTTCAACTCTCTAGGTCCAGTGGGTTAGACTGCGTTGTCAGTCAGTCATGGTACTGTTTTATAGGTACCTATAGATTTAATACCAGTACATTCCTGTCGTGGCTAGAGTAGTTATAAAATACACAAGTGTTGAATATGCCATTTTCGTCTTCCCGAATCCAAGTAAGTCAAATTACGTCATTTTTCCGCCATCAAATAGGTGATATTCTGGAAAAAGGATAGGTCAGGAGTACCCAAAACCGGAGAGCATGTATGAAGAATGTTATGAGATTAAGGGAAGCAAAAGTTATGTCATTATCGTATAGGTAATAAGTGGAAGTCCGTGGTCTCTGCCTACCCCTCTGGGAAACAGGCGTGACTGTATGTATGTATGCTTACGTCATCCTCATGAATAGTTCGACCCTGTGTTTGGTGTCCCGCAGAGGAGATGAAGAACTTCGCCCGGCAGTGGAGCGAGTCGGGCTGGGCGTGGTCCTGGGCGGTGTGGTGGGGCGCGTGGCGCGCGGCGCTGGCGCTGGGCGCGGCCGCGGCGCTGGCCGGCGCGCCCGCGCACGTCGCCGCCGCCGTCTGCTGCGCGTTGTTCGCCGCCATCTACCTCGCGCTCTATGTGCTCTGGAGCCTGGGCAACAGGTCGGTTCACATCACGCATCCTATTAGGATAACAGGGTCGAAACTCTGTCAGAAACATGACACGTTTTGGTCCAGTAGGTAAGTATAACGCGTAATATAACACTCGGGGGGAAAGACTGGTTACCGGTTTGGTTTACAGCTTTCGCCTGCGGTTCGAATCCCAAATACACTGTTTACTAAATACCATCGTCCGTCTCATTAGATAGATACCTTAAGCCACAACAAAGTTTAGCGGTTAGCTTTAGAACGTGTGTTACAAAATATCTTTTTTTTTGTCACCTAGATACGAGTGGTGGTGGGCGGGCGGCGTGCTGTCAGCGCTGGGCCGCCGGTTCAGCTCGCTGCTGCTCGTGCTGCAGGTGGTGTTCTGCCACCCGCCGGGCCCCAACGACCCGAGGGCTCTGCCTGCGACGCCTATAAGGTACTAGCTTATGCCCCGCGGCTTTGCCCCCGTGAAATATTTCAAAATGGACTAGTTCTCTATCCCGTGGGAATTTCGAAAAATGCCTACTTAGTTCACCTCTAGTATAATCGAGGTATATGTTTGCTAAATTGCAAGTCTCTAGGTCCAGTGGTTTAGGCTGTACGTTGTCTGTCAGTCAGTCAGTCGCGGTACTGTTTTTAACCGACTTCAAAAAAAAGAGGAGGTTCTCAATTCGTCGAAATATTTTTTTATAGTTATGAAGATGTTTAAATTAGAATGGGTCCTGCTTTCGAAGGATACAATAAACATCGTCAAAGCATTCGTCACTTTCTAACAAATATGCAAATGCTAGAGGGACAAATGCTTTATGTCGTGGATAAACGTTGGCGTGCTAGGGAGTCTGGTGCTGCCTTCATTCGCATTCAAAGCAGCGTCTCATTTTCTTTGTTTTGCTTTGATGTTGGTAATTGGATAAAAGGCATCTAAAGTCTGACGCATTTAAACACTAACGTAATTCTCCGTATGTACAGTCAACGTCATATAGTAAGTAGCAGTCAAGATCATCAAATACTAGGAAACATCCAAAATAGTCATTAGCGGTGACTCCAACAAAGCGGTCAAATTGTTCGGGACATCTATCGTGTACAAATATACCGGGGCACTCATTTCGCCAAATACTTAGTAGCATTCAAGCCGACATTAATACCGTAACTTTTAAACGCCACTGGTAGCGTAGCAGCCAAAGTATCCAAAAGTATGTAAGTGTGACGCCAGCCGTGCCCCTAGTGGCCTTACCATTATCAAAGAAACTTCATCCAAAAAATGGATGTTTAATTGTTCGCCGTCTTATTGTCCTCACAGATTCCACTTCACGGAGGGCATGAAGAGCGGCAGCCAGGAGGGCGAGGCCATGGTGGTGCAGATGATCGCCAGCCTGGCCGAGGCGCTGGAGTGCCAGTACGGCCGCGTGTGCACCCGCCTCGTGAGGGCTTTCCGCCCTAAGCCTGTTTCCTCTACTTCGGGGTGGAGGTGGGATACTTTCTTTGAACTGTTTTTATCGTCACATCAATTGCGCGAATCTCCAATAATGCTAGAAATACGAAAACTACTTGGCATCAAAATCTAATTTTTGTCCGAATTGCAGATTCATGACTTGGCCATTGAGATGACGAATTATCAGCTGTTGATTCTTTTTTGTCCACACGACTCATCCAACGGTCTAGGGATCAAATAGTATGTGCTATGAGTATAACAATGCGCTTTGCAAACAACGTGTTAACTTTAAAGTTAGTAAGAAACAGATTATCTACGTAAATTGGCTGGACTGTTCTAAAGAAGGCAACAAAACGCAAGACGCGGTGTTGTTGTGCAGTTTGTAAGGGCTGAAAAAAATATGAATTGTATCGGATCTACACGCTTGATTTATTTTCTCAAATTCATTCATTTATTTTCAAACCTAAATGGCACCCGTTTCAGATGGCGTCGCATGTGCTGTGTGCCTCACATCGTAACATTCGAGCTGTGCTTCATGTGCATGCTGGTAGGGCTGTGCGTTCTCGTCATGTACCTCACCGACACCGGCGCCGACCAACAGTAAGCCAGGATTTTATGTCATGTTTATGGAGTGATGTAGGGAACGAGGGGCGAAAGGCGATATTTGAATAACGTTCAGTGATATGGTTAAAGCAACAATTTTTATATGATTTAGCTTGTCACGCAACTATGCTATAATACTATCACCACGTAACTCTTATTTACTGTAATCCGCCTCAGATGAGGCTGCACATTAATTTGAACCATTTAAAAGTACTGTTTATGCTTAAAAATGTTTGGATGTACTTTTATTTTCATTACAATTTCATGAACAAAAATGTTGGCGAGCGCTCTCGCGTCTCCTACTCTGTCTTCAGACGAGCCATGAGAACTTGGTTAGCTCAGTTCCGTTACATAATAAGCGTTAAACCGACACGGCTCAGTGAGATTGGGTCGTCGTCGATCAGGCGGCGTGAAATCCAACAGGGGCTGATGATCTTCGCGTGCGCGGTCGCCGGCGTCGCGCTGCTGGCCAACCTGTACACGTGGGGCCGCGTGCTGGCCGCGCTGCTGCTGCCCCCGCGCGCCCGCCTGGCCCGCGCGCTGCGCCGGGACGCGCCCACGCTGGCGCTGCGGCCCGAGGTGCAGGCCCTCACGCACGTGGTGAGTGCCGTCTGCTGCTGGCCAACCTGTACACGTGGGGCCGCGTGCTGGCCGCGCTGCTGCTGCCCCCGCGCGCCCGCCTGGCCCGCGCGCTGCGCCGGGACGCGCCCACGCTGGCGCTGCGGCCCGAGGTGCAGGCTCACGCACGTGGTGAGTGCCGTCTGCTGCTGGCCAACCTGTACACGTGGGGCCGCGTGCTGGCTGCGCTGCTGCTGCCCCCGCGCGTCCGCCTGGCCCGCGCGCTGCGCCGGGACGCGCCCACGCTGGCGCTGCGGCCCGAGGTGCAGGCCCTCACGCACGTGGTGAATGCCGTCTGCTGCACAGAGGGACCCTAGCCGCCTACTTAAGGCAGCCGTTTCAGACCCTTTGCCGAACGAAATCGTTCCTAAATTGTTATCTCGTATAAGTTCTGGTAAAATTATTCTCATTCGCCTTTACTAAGACAAACACTGTTGAAAACTAAGGCAAACCAAACTAATTTTAACTCTTTCTCCAGGTATCATGCCTTGACGCGTTCACGGGCCAGCAGACTCGCCTGGTGGTCGTCGTGGACGCCCTCGACAGCTGCGAACAAGAGAAGGTGCTGGCCTTACTGAATGCGGTCTACGCACTGTGCTCCGACCCTAAGAGCCCCTTCATACTGTTACTGGCCATCGACCCGCATATCATTAGCAAAGTAAGTGTTCATTTGTTTTCCAATATTTTAAATTTCGACCTTGTGTTTAGACTTGAAAATGGAATTTAAAATTGTAGACCTGCCTTCTTAACTCTCTACGAAATATCTTCAAATGTAATGCTCGAATCGAATCCGTCGAATCCCATACACAAAATTTAAGAATTGCTTGCTAATTACGTTTTTATTTCACACCAATTGGTCACAACTCGTTATAACGTTACGTTACGTTTTAGTTCACGCACTCGACTTCCGTATTTTCAAGTTTATTTTATGTGTATTTGTGCCAGGTTCCTCTTTAATCGAACCTCACTTTAACTGTACAAAATCGCAAATACGCCGCCGCGAATAGTCAACTACAGCTAGTGAACTCAAATAAATTGTAATGAAATCAGAATCACACTACTTACTCACCCACATAGAAAGTCAACAAAAAAAACCGTTCCAGGAGCAGCGTCATTTTTGTGCTCACCGAAACGGGTGTAATACATACCAACAATTTGCAACGCCAGCAAAAAATCACGAGCGTAGCATCCCTTATATGAGTACTCATCTTAAACCTGAACTATCTATTTATGTTAGTTTTGCATCTCTGCAGAACTTGCGCATGCTCTCTAGTACTAAAATGCCCTAATTTTAACCGCTTCACGTATGTGCAGGTTGCTTGGATGGAGGTTAGTTACGCGCCCCAACCTGACTTGGTGTATTTGTTTAGCTTTGTTGGATTTCGATGTTGTGCGAGACCCTTTGGTTTTCATGGGTCTCCCTTTGGTTTTCTGCATGATGTTGGTTCGATCCTTCGTCATACCTATGCTATACGGCAGTTCTATGTGTCATAGTGGACGTTTGATTGTTTTTCTGTTCCAGCTCATGTCATATTAATTTTATGTATTTTTAATGACAACGTAAAACCATAAAGCTTTAAAACATCATCATTATTTGATGTTGCATGATATAACGTTTTAAAGTCATTCGGTGTTTTAAAAAACGACTCCTATTAATTCCGTGCCGTATAAATAGCCTCGAGGGAATATTTAAAAATCCATGTCATTCATTCGTATTTTCTGTAATAAGTATAAGTCCGTTACTTATGTACGATTTACTCTGTTCATAGTCATAGTTTTGGGTGAGGGTTTTTGATTGGTTGTTTAGCCCTATTTGACAATGTTTCAACTAATGACGAGAACATCTTCAATCCATGTACAGAAATACATTCCGACATGCTTTCATATCAACTCTTTCATGTCACAATTCATATCGGCTAAATGTTTAATTTTTAAATGCCATTATAACCATTTTATTCAAACATTTTGTACTTCGAATATACTGTTCAATTTTGGGTTTTTATCTGGCAACGTATCCTTAACAGTTTAAGTTAATTCCATTACGCCTATTGACTAGGTACGGGATATTGTCCGCAATTACCTTACAAGGTTTAGAGAGCTCCCGATATTTCGACTCAGTTACATGCATCCCGTTATGCGTGCCGTCGTGTCTACCCGTGATCATGATGCGTGTAACTGCGTCGAAATATCGGCAGCTCATCTAAACCCAGTAAATCCCGTAGTAGTCTTAGCTTCATAACCGATTCCCGGACTTATGACTTATAACTCAGCTAGAACAATCTTCTGAATGTGACAAACGCCCGTCCCCTCAGGCAGTGGAAGTGAACAGTCGCCGGGCGTTCTCCGAGAGCAACATCGGCGGGTGGGACTACCTGCGGAACATGGTGCAGCTGCCGTTCTACCTGCAGAACTCGGCGCTGCGCAGAGTGAAGACTGCGCAGCAAACTGCCGCCAAACGAATGCAAGCTATCGCCAGTGACGACTTTTCTGCGTCCATGCAGAGATCTGTAAGTATCCGTATGACCGTAGGGTTAGACAGGTTAGATATTAAATATTTGAAATTCCCACTGGATTGTTTTTTTTTCGTGAGCGAATGGCGGGCAGGCTGGGCAGTCGCCATGTACAGGGCTACACCGCATTTTGACATTAGATGATCCTAACTAACATAGAATACTTATATAAGTTATGCTTGTGATACTAACCCAATATGGGTCAAAACTTTTTGGGCTGCAGCTCAGGGCCTCGTAGATATACATGGCCTCCACCATCCATAGTCAATGAACAATATTGAATGAAATGAAAAAAAGAATTTAATAAAATGGCAATTTATTGATTAATCAGCCAGCCCGCCCCAAGGAGTAACGCCACCAATTCACGGTCCGCCCCCCGATCAAAATGGTGGCCGAAATATATTATATTAATGTTAAAGGCATTGGAGTATCTTTAACTAAGTTCTCTAAACTAAAGGGCCATTGACGACAGTTTCAAAATAGATTTTTTTTATTAAATTTTAAGTTTACAGATATTTAAGTCACCTGGTCTAGCAAGCTTTTTAATATGGTAGTTTTTGTCAACTCAACACAGGTGTCAGCTCGCCGGTTGTCGTCAACGTCGGAGCTAATGTCGAGCCAGGAGCGCATCAAGAACCAGCCGGCCAAGGAGCTGAGCGCCGCGGCCGCTGCGCGCGCGCGCCGCTTACGACCCTCCGAGTCCGTGGCCTCGTCAGGTAGCACTGCCCCCCTTACCAATGCTGTGGACAACCATAAGAAACTGAATACTTTTTCGTACGTACCGTAACATACAAGGTTGTGCGTTTACTCAAAAAGTTATCATGAAAAAAAAAAACTTGGCACGTAGCTTTAAAGACTTTCTTAGTTCATAGTGATTCTAATCATGCAAGAAAGCACTGAAAAAAAATTGAATTAATACATAAGGAAAAGTTACAAAAATTCCGTTTAAAATGATCAATGTCTCTGAAACTAATAACAATTGCTGAACATACATGGGGGTGAAATCGATAGCTTATGAGCTGTTCTATCACCCCCTTAAAGCTTTGCACTTAGCTACCGAAAATCCTGTATATCCATACTAATCTTACGCACCGAAGTCCCGCGAAAGGCACTACCAATTCCGATCACTGGTAATCTGTATGTGCTGTCACGGTTTAATACATATGTATGTATATAGATTGTTATTACCTTTCGTGGTGTTTCAGTGGCGTCGGGCCTCCATCGCGCGGCCGCGCCCACGGCCACGGCGGCGGACCTCGGCCGCGTGCTCCTGACCGACGATTACTTCAGTGACGTCAACCCGCGCAGCATGCGGCGGCTCATGAACGTTCTGTATGTCACTGGTGAGTACATTCTTGCTAGTCATTTTCGTAGCTGTGTAAGGCTTATGCCCGTTTTCACCAACGACACCTAAGTCATCACCTAGTCAGGGGACCCCTATCCTAAGTGGCCCCTTATATCTCTCTATATATCTATATATCTCTCCCTAACCTAATTTCATTTTCACCATCCTAGGTAACACCTTAATAGGGGTCCCCTAACTAAGTGACGGTTTGTTTTATCTATAGTGATTTCTAAAACCGGTTTTGTATCGATAATTTTTTTTTAAGAGAAATAACTTCAAAAATCGTGTATAAAAAATTTAACCAACATGTTAAAAACATAGATAAACTAGACAAATGTATCATTAATACTAAATTGATGTCTTATTTCTTATTTTTGAATGTTGACTAAGGCTGTATGGCATTATCTTTGCCATCCAGAAAAATAAGAAATTACAGTGACAGTTTTTAAACATCTAATTTTTTTCGAACTTTCTGTGCGATGATTGTACTTTATTAGCGAGCATTCATTGACTGAAACTGGAATGATTAGATCTGATAATTTACTCATGAACTGTACATATTTTCAAAGCATTGTTATTCGATTTCTTTGAAACCCGTATAATACAGAACAGACCAGAACCCGCGAGCGCGCGTGTTAATTAATCGCTTCTCGTGTGATTCCTACATGCAGAAATGCCGTTGGGTTTATAAAAAACAGAACAGGATTATATTTTAAGTGAAAACGGATAGCAAAATCAATAATAAATTGACACAGTGCGCGGCGTGTTGTTATCATTGAACGCGGCTTCTGGTTTGTTTTGTATTCTGAGGGTCATTAATAGACTGATGATGAATATTAAGCATTCGTCCAGCTGCGATGAGGTCTTCCTTTATACAGAACTATTCTTCTTCTGTTCTGAGTTATCCTTATATTCCAAATACCTATAATGTAATATTTTTTTAAGTATGAAAAGCACGCTTTTTTTCGACATTCTACGAGTAGGCATATCATATGAAAAATCTTTAGTATCTATCATACTTTGTTAAATCATCTGATCTTCAGTCTGATCTAAACAAGTTTGACGTGAATATTAAATCTAATTATTCAACAGCTTCCAAACTCTACAAAATCATTTAAATAGCCTTCCATTTTATATAAATCTTATCAGTTTTAGTTAATTATTGCATAACAAATGCACGATAACCTATAAAAATTAAAACGCATCTGCGACTGCGCGAACTGTCACTTAGCGCTAGGGGGTCAATATTCGAGCCCCTAAACTTAGGGGGCCCCCTAAGCAGTTAGGTGTTACTTAAGCGTTGGTGAAATGGAAATTGGTCTTAGGTGTCACCTAAAAGAGCTAAGGGATCCCTTAAATATTAGGAGTCGTTGGTGAAAACGGGCATAAGGGCGCATATCGACGATACACTGACTCAACCTCGTATACATATAAGCTTTGACGAAATTGGAATATGCACTCTAGACCGCGACCCTGAAGTGGTTATTCCAATTTCGTCAGTTTATATACGAGGTTGAGTCAGAGTACCGGCGATATGTAGTTATAACTCGCAGCGGTTTTGCGCGCTACTCGTATCCGAGATATCGCGTAGGAGAGACAGCGCCCAAACCCGCGCGCGTTTAGCCGCAAATGTGGCCTTGAAAGGCGTATCCATTTGAGCAGACTTGAGCCAAGCAATCTGAACTTGGGGTAAACTGAGGCCAATGGTTACTCCCAAAAAACTGACAAGTAATGGCTCGGCAAATTGAGGCAGCCGCTTGACTCGAGCCTGACTGAATGACTTTCGGCTAACTCTCCACGCCATAGCAAAACAGTACAAGTACTGCTGACTGATTACTTAGCGATTCGCGTTCCTACCACATGAACTCTTCAGCCACTAGCAATCTGTACTTAAAAACTCTTTCCTTCCAGGCCGGCTGCTAAAAGCATTCCAGATCGAGTTCAACTGGTACCAGCTAGCCTCGTGGGTGAACCTCACGGAACAATGGCCCTTCCGCACCTCGTGGATCATCTACCACCATGAGACCTACGAGGAACACATCGACGACTCGAAATCGCTCAAGCATATTTATGACAAGTGAGCATTGACTTTTTTATTTGCTAAAAAAATATATGAACACACATGATACGAGCCTATATAATTTGAGGGTTGCCCTCGATTTCCTTGAGATCCCATCATCAGATCATGATTTGGTGACAGTGGGACCACCTCAGGAGTATACCCTTTCGAATAATGATTTAACATTTTCAGAATTATCCTCCAACTCCTAACCGCTAAGGAGTTGTACCTTCCATCATCAGCTCATCATCATCATTTCGAATAAAAAAAGAATTTTGAAAATCGGTCTACAATTGACGGAGTAATCGATGAACATACATAAAAAAAAAAACAGTGGAACGTAGAACCTCCTCCTTTTATGAAATCGGTTAAAAATAGGTACAGTCGAGGAAATTAATTCCTGATCCACCATAGAACATTTTCATAGTAAACGTCATAACGATTTTCTTTGTCAAACTATGCTGTGTCACTAAAACGTTTACTATGAAATGGTTCCGTACGTGCCTTTGAGACTTATGGTTAATCTTTGGAATTCAGTTCGCATGTTTCCATCGATGAGATTTTTGCTAAATTCAGTCTGGAAAATAAATTGCATCAACCGAATCTGTATAGTTCGACCTTTATGGCTGAAAAGTAGTCGAAATTGGGGCCGATTTCAAAAGTATACGCAACAAACTTTAAGCACAGTACGTACCGCGGTCGGGGGCTCGCGTTAACAATAATTCTTTATTTGTCATATGGCAATTTTGTCACTGTATTATATAATTATTACATGTAAGATATAAGGTTGAGTTTAGCCCTCTTCAGGTACTCGGCGGCATCGTGGTTAAGATTTTTGATGTCTTTCTTCCGTCCTGCAAAGGTGATCGGGCATCAAAAACCATGTGGTCAACCGTCCGATCGGGGCCTCCACACACGCACTGGGGGAATAATGGCATCAACCCCATCTATGCCGTTAAACAATAACGGATCGCCACTATAAAAGTTAAAAGCGGACCGGGAGACGAGCTGTCGGTAGGCCTCAAACAAGATGGAGCGACGACCTAGTAAAGATTGCGGGACCGCGTTGGATGCGGAAAGCACAAGACTGGTCTGAGTGGAGAGCCTTGGAGGAGGCCTATATTCAGCAGTGGACGTCAATCGGCTGACATGATGATGATGTTGATGACTATAAAAGTTGGTTGCAAAATTGAAACTCCGTGCCTCCCTTCCCAGGGTGAAGCCGCACGTGAGCGGTCTGCGCGAGGCCAGTTCCCTGCTGGAGCTGGACCGCGACGAGCGCAAGCTGGAGGTGTTCCTGAGCTTCCACCGCGCCACGCTCACCGCCGCCGACCTCAAGATATTTCTGCCCTTCACCATCAACCTGGACCCCTACATCAAGAAGGTTATCAAAGGTCAGACCAGACAACTGGGTCGATCAACTTTTACGTTGTTTAGATAAATAGTTGATATTTATATTACTAGGATGATTAGAGGATAAGGCAGGAAGGAATGAGGGCTGTCGTGAATCAAAAGTCCGCTAGGATCATTGAGATAGGAAAGTAGAGGCGCTATATTCTTCTATATGAAGCGTGACTTATACAAATATCTGCCATATCGACACGTACATCTGAAACGGCATTTTATCTCTTTTTAACTTACTGACAGCTGCATATGAATAGGAGAGACAAATAGTATTTGTTGGTTACTAAATTTGGCAGCACTCTCTAAGTGACGTCACGAGTTTACGACAGCGTGGCAGGTGCCACCATGTTCCGTGCCAAGTTTCGTGGTAGATGTGCTGTCAAACGGTAGCCGGCTCCGAATATATTTGCTGTTTTTGTGAGGATTACTCTAAGAAACGAGTTATCATGGTGTGCAGGGCTTTGTCTTTAATAGGATAATCATGCCCTAGTGCTGCGTCAGACAGTGTAGTGTTAAAAAAAACATTAATCAACCTGAATTGACCCTTCAAAGGTTAGTAACCAGTTACCTTGAATAATTCGAATGTTTTATTGTATTTTGGCATGTATCGTAACATAATGATCTTATAAAATGAGTATGAACGTCTGTTTTAGTACGATTTGTTTTATTTTCCAATGATTTTATTTATTTCAACAGAAATCATTTGCATGATTTTGGCATATTAGCTTATGCGGTGCTAAGTATCGACATAGGTATCGATGGAATTCTAAACATTGTTTGAATTTTTTTTTTCGTTAGATTTCCTGTGAATGAAACTGCCAAAAAGAAAAGGATTGGAATTGAAAATATAAACCCACTACATAAGACATGGTTTGTCTGCTCGATGCACTTCGACATGTCATAATGCTTCAACAGAACTCTTAATGTGACGAGATTGATGACGTGACGGAGCAATTCAGGTAATTGTTAGATCTAAACATATAAAATAAAACCTTGACTTACTGACTGACACACAACGCACAGCCTGAACCAGATTTGAGATTTGGAAAAAATGTCCCTTGAGTAGGCTAGAGATAAACTTATAGAAACTTAATATTCTTCTTTTTCAGTCTACTCGTGCCTGTCACCTGTGTTACCTTGTACATCAAGTGTGAGGGTAAGGTAATGTCTGTAATCAAAATGATTATAGAATTGAGGTTTCGCTATCACGGAAAAATATGTTGTGAGTGTTGTGACAAAGTATCTTTCAGAAACTATTAGAAATGAATAAAAACTTTGGAGATGCCTAAGACAAATGTTATTTATTTTCACTTTTGTGGGTAGTAGGACCTTGTGCGAAGTAGCAGTGCTTGCACTGTTGTGTCCCGGCGTGGAGAGTAAGATAGCCGGTGTAATTACGGGCACAAGGGGAATTCCATCTTAGCTCTCTAGGTTGGCAACGCATCTGCAAACCCATATACACACATGTCATAACTCCTCTATAATGCGTTCAAAAACCGTAGAAAATATGAAATATCTGCAAAAACCAACATAATTTACAATAAAAAATAGTCGAAACGAAACGTCAGCTCGGTATGTTTACTTATCTATGATAAAAACAACAGTCAAATTCGTGACAGGTATGGATATGATAATGCCTTCTGCTTCTGAACGTGTCTTAGAGTACTCATAATATGTGTGTAGATTAAAGTAATGTATGCTACTCTAGATAATTAGGCCTTAAAACTCTCGTAACGTGACAGTTGCATAAACTTCTATAGCGTAGATTTTATCGATATCGATATCTGCATACGTTTAACAGTCCCAACCCTAGGAAAAGCAGCCATGTTACGTGCCCAATTTTAGTAGGTATGCACGCTAATTCTGTAGGTATCACCGGTCCACTTGCTATTAGGTCTGTGGCTAGGATCGCCAGTGACAAGTGAAGTCTATCTGACATTTTCCACCAATGAGAGACGAGCTACTGACCTATGATTGGTGGAAAACGACAGATAGACCTCACTCGACCTAGCAGAGCGTGATCCTAGCAGATTTTTGACTCGCGATGCGCCCTCATTGGCTTATATTATAACTTATAACTGTTACAATTTCTTACTTTTGTTAGGTTTGTTTGTATATTGCTATTGCTAGTGAAATTAGCTATTATGCTTACAATAAAAGTTACTTCTATATCTAGTATAGTTGAATTGAGAAATGTTTTCGCATGTCAAAGTGCTTATGTATGACATTGACAAAATATTGATTTTTGCCTGACCTGTGGAAAAACTTTTCACTAGACCTGTAACTCGATTGAACCTAGCACAATGGGTTTTGTCGTAAACCTATAAAAGCTTCACTCCTTTTCTCATCGATGTTTTCGAAAGAGATGATTGTTTTATTTTAGCGGCGATGAACTCTGTAACTATTAATTAAATGGTATATTTGTACAGAGGAGCACCTTCAGTCGGGAGCGGACGAAGACGGCGGCGGCGCGGCGGGCTCGGCCCCGTGGGGCGGCCCGCACGCGCGCCACCCGCACTCCAAGCTGTTCCACAGGAAACACGTCAGTATTACAGACTCCTTGGCACGACCTCAATTAAAGTTCAAATTGTGATTCAAAACCCAGGGCAGTGAGCATGAGCTTAGCTCAATCTGGCATCGTATATGTATGTGTGTACTTACATCACATAAAACATGAAGTAACATGTAACAGGACTATTAAAGGGATCTCCACCAGTTTACCTTTGAACGAATGACAGGACACCATGAAAAAGATTAGACATACCTACCTTCGATCAATAATTAGCTAGATAACGGGTCAAAAACAAACGAAGTAAAGATATGGCACCGTTTGTTCTACCGTCAGTTTGTTATTTACTATTTTGGTGTAATATAATCCGATAACGATAACGTTACTACCTTTTAACGATAATGTTACAATAACGTGCAATTTAGCGTGCAATAAATAAGAGCTCACTCTACAAGTGAGCTGTTATTTGCCGAGCTGTTTTTGACGGTCTGACCTGACATCTACCTACTTGTAATTATTGATCAAAGAGACGTAAAAATAAAAGTTAAAAAAACCGGAACCTGGAATACGATTACAAGCTTCAATTTAACTTCGCATGTATTTGTTATTTTATTAGTCTGTCTTACTTTACAATAATACATAAGTACCGCAATAACCAATCACTGCCAATAGCAAAAACCTCGAAATTTTCAGTATTTTTTCTTTATTAAGTTCTTCTAGCGTGTGATTGTGTTTGACGACCCTTAGCGCGTGTCGCCGCCGAGCCAGCCGGCGGCGCCGGGGCAGCCGCCGCTGTGGGTGGGCTGGGCCAACACGGGCTCCGGCTTCATGCCGCAGCCGCTGCCGCACTTCTCGCAAGCGCCCGCGCCCGCGCCCGCGCCGCTGCCCACTCAGAACCCGTACAACTTGCTGCGGAGCGCGTTTCCTGGACTGGTGAGTGGTGGTGTTGCCACAACTAACCGCCGTGGATGAGCCGATAGGCGATGGCTCCATGCCGCTGGCGCTGTGTGCAATAGGCTATAACATCATCAAATGATGACAAGTGTAAGTAGGTAGTGCCGTCCACAAACGAACAAACGGATCATCTGAACACCCGTGACACTTGCAATCTGGCTATTCAAAACGGTATCGCCTGGCTTGTTGTTAATATCATCAAATAATTATGCTCGTTAAATAAAAATACACGCAAGTCTATCTCAATCGCAACACTATGTTTGTGGTAATACCGTTCGTCCGTGTGAAATTATGGTATAAATGTATATTTACCAATAACAAGCGTAAAACAAGGTATTATTCTATTCTATTGTAAAACAACTGTGCGCTATTTCCAGGGTGAGATATCAAACCTCCGGCTGTCTACGCTCTCGGTGGACAAGGTGTGCGCGGTCGTGAGCGCGGCGCTGGGCCCGGGCGCGGCCGCGGGCTGCGCCGCGCTGCACAAGCAACGGGTCTGCGGACTCGCGCTGCGACACTGCCAGCTCGAGGATCTCAAGCCTGTAAGTATACTAACTTTTTTTACTCAGTCAAACGGTATCAGTATAAACGTTTATTTGATTTTAGCTTCTCTTATCAAGGTATATTTTTCTATTTTAAACTCCAAACTTATTACTACTTACAATTTGGGGCTTTTCGAAGCCAGAGTGCTACTGAACCTGTGAGCTACACTTCGGCATCATCTGGACTTACCATCCGGTGCGATAGAGGTCAATCGCTGGTCCATTAAAAAAAAGAGACTTTTTTTTACTACCCCGCATACGAGAGGTTAAAACTCAATTATTGCAGTATGGCTGTTCAAATAAAATGTTATTATCGTTAAAAATTGTAAAGCTGTTTCTAATACCTTGTGCTTTGCGCTCTTTGTAACGTCGATTGTCGTCCTAAATCCCTTTCATATGACAGATAATGGACCTGCCATTCGGAGACTGGGAACTATTCAAAATGCTCATCATCAACCTTCGTGAGTTGGAAGCCAACATGCCCATGAGCGCGCCAGCTGTTACAGGTAAGGATCCTGACATAAGACATGTCTTTACATCCGACAGCTTATTAGAGTACAGGGAAGTTACACACATGTTGATCGTCCACCTCCTTACCCCGGTTTTCATTACGAGTAGAAACTTTCATTTAACTTGCACTGTCTGTTTCGAATTCCACTTCTTGGCAAGTATCCAATTGAGCTGAAAGTTGGCAAATACTTATTTAAGTCCGGTGACACTTCAATAATATGATAATGAAACTCTGGTGGTCTAGCCCGTCTCATACTCATTCGTTTACGTAATCCCGAAATGCTTAATCATCCTAAGCAAAAGCTCCTAAGTAATTTAAGGCTAAAATTGTAATTAAAATGATGGCAAATCAGGTATTAAATTATGTTAATTAATTTTATTTACTGTAAATTATAAATCCCATAGTGTAATGTGCGTGGCGGTGACAGAAATCCTGATTAACTTATTTGTTTTTTTATTACTTAACTAAAAGAAATAGTTCCTGCGAAGTAATTACGCGGGTGTTCATTATTTGTCCATAGATCATGGACACGTTCCATAAATGCATGTTTTAATTTGACAGTGATTGCTGAGAAGACAGTTGAGATAGAACCGGAATCTGTGAAACCGAGGCCGATTGAAACCCAACGCAGTCGCCCGTCCAATGTTGAGAAACAGGTACGTTTAAAGCGAAATTACTATCCACTCAATAACAACATTCAACTTACTCGTAATTATGTAAGCTGAAAAAAAGACACTGCGTTGTAATGAGTTTACCAGATTCCAAGCTACGAGTGCTCACAGAGACAAACTGCCAAGGAAACATATAATTGTCTATTTCGTAAATTACTTTGGGGGTGAAACAAAAATAGTTGAAAATATTGCGTTTCATTAAAATTATTTACTGTGTTTTGCAGCCTTACGCGGAGTATCAGGTGATTATGAGTAGTTTAACAAGCCCCTAGAATAAAAGTATGGATCCTACCTTAGCATAAACAGTATTATGCACGGTGAATAATACCATTAATATTTATTATTTATATTGCCACGGACATGATCGATGGTCCAATGAGTGAATTGTTATTGTATTAAGAATCAAGATTTTATGTCTTGTATTTTAATTGGAGGCACTGTAGTATAAGATACTATTTGCGTGCGCGCCTTTGCGTTGTAAGACTAGAATTTAAACACCAAACGCATGAATATATTGTACATTATGCACTGATACATTATCTACTACAGGTCTATAGAGGCAACTATTTGCCGTATGTCATCGAAAAAGGTGTTGAGATAAGCACGATATAACATCAAACTAATGTTTTAAAGATCACCACCACACTGGACGCTAACAGGTTTTGAAATGTCTACGAGTTCATTACCAAAACACTGAACCACCCTAAGCACGACCATTCCTCGTGATAACGATTGTCGTATTTACCGCATAGACGTAGCCACCTTGCACGTATGGTCGCGGAGTAGCAAAGTGATCTCTTTCATTTCATGTACGTGACAGGTGCAGCAGTTGTCATTATTGTTATGCCTTCTCCCTTCCGCAGGTGACCCTCGAAGAGCAGATGATATGCGGCGCCCTCCAAACCCTAAACGAGGAAGCGCTGGAGGACGTCCTCCAGTCGGAGCCCCCCTCCCACCCAGGTGAGCCCCTCCGCACCATCAGCGAGCTCGCGCCCTCCCCCCATGACCCCCCAGACACCTCCGACGAAGAAACCAAGGACCACGTCATCATACATCTTCCGGACGGAGATGACGTCTTCATGTGAACAATATACGTGATTGCAGTTGACCGAGTAATTGCTTCACCAACCTGATGAACGCCATTATAATACATCAGGCCTTCAGTTACATACAAGTCTATGTAGCAATAGGCTGATGTGAAATTTTCAATTAATAAGAATGTCGACAAGAGCCATGAAGCAATCGTTTGGTTAACTTTATAGCTACTCGAAGGATGCCCTGTGCCATACATAAGCGCGTAGAAACATGCTCCAACATAATTAAATATACGTACAAATTTACAACGCTGATGTTGCACGAACTTTTATTTAGCCTTAGAAAAGTGACTTACAATCAAAAAGTAGCTGGTTTCACGCATTTATGGATTATATTAAACATTTCTGGTATCCGATTTCAATCATTTGCAGTTTTAGTATCGTACAACGGCACACCTCGACATTTAATGATGATGTTTGAATGCAAAAAGTGTAAATTGTAAACCTATACTTACAGTTTTATGAGCATTTAGAATAGGATTGGGGTTTTAGAAATACTTCGGCTGTCAATGGTGCTTCTTATGTCAAAGAATAATATGAATACGAATTCACCCTAACCCGAATCTCATTCTTGTGCTCGCGTAGTGTACATATCAAAATAGCTTGTTGCAATCCCTTTTCGGACGTACGTCATGTCATGGGCTAATGGGGCTATAGTCAATTATTAAGATAACTGATAATAAAACCAGCTATTGAAAAGTTGATTATTATGCTTGGACGAATTAACCACTGTACGCAAAACGTCAGGAAAAAAAAGAAATCTACTTCGACCACTGTTGGCGGGGCGTGAGGCGATCGAATCCGAATAACCTTATAGAAAATAGTAACTGCGGACCCAATAACTTACATGTCCTTAATTCATTCGGGAATTCCACGCTGGCATAGTTTTACGATGATTTTCCTTGAAAAAGTTATGTTGCACTGACAAAAGCATCAAATAAACATTTTCTTTCTTTCTTTCTAAAAGACAATGTCGGTTACCGTCCGTGGTTAAATAACACGATTAGTTCCTAGAGGAGTAAAGGCGTCACGCGTCCCGTGGTTAATTCGTGAAGAATTAATAAATGAGTAGGTAGGTAGGTCTCTTACTTATATAATTTTATATAGCAAAGATTCGAATAACATTTTGTTAACTTCTCATATAAAAAAAAATACCTTAGACTAATTCCAATTAAGTATTTCCAGTTAGTTATTTTTCAGTATTATGAAATATTTTGTGATAGCAGTATTTATTTAATGGTAATATTGCACAAGAAAAACGTTATCCTCAAAGTTTTAATCATTCCAGCACAAATTTGTTTCGAGTACAATGTTAAATATATGGGCGAAATAATGTCCAGCGGTATTAAGTAATTTTGCTATTAGGACATAATAAATGTGGCTAAACTTATAAATGTTGTGAATATTTCGAAAGCAATACATGCAAAGGTTAGACTAAATTGAACTAGAACAATAAATTGAATGTATAGATGAATATAATGGATGATATTACACGAATTTCACCAGTAGACTAGGTAGGCAAAAATGTGATTTTATGAATACATGATGTATATTCAAAATGCCAGTTTCAATCTACGTGTCATAGTAATTTAAGTACAGCCATATTGTACACGGTATGTTTCAAAGCTATATGTAATGTCTGATTTAAATGATTATTGCACTGAAAATTATCTACTTTTTGTACATTTTACATATTGTTGTAATGTAAAGTCGTTTACTACATATCATCTCCCCACAATCTAAAAACTTGTAGATTATTTGTGTGTACTTACGTGATAGACGTCGTTGTTATTCATATTAGTGTTAGATTGTTATATAGATTTTTAACACCTCTATTGGCGGTACCGAGTCTGGCTTCCCCGTACCGGTAAACCTGAAACTCTATTCCGAAAGTGTATACCTCGAATCATAATTTAGTGTAAAGAACATTCGAAACCATCATTCCTGAGATATTTTATATAGATAATAAAATATACAGAAGTTGTCGAACCTTGTTTGATTTCAGTCCCGTAAGTTAATCCGTCCTAGGTCGCGGCGGCGGCCGGTCGGCGCGGGCCGCGACACGAGGCGGTGCCGTCGCCGCGCCCGGCGGTCAGTACAGCGCGCACTGTTTGTTGCAGACGAGGAAAGCTCGCTGCAGCTGCGGCTCGCGCCCAGCGGCGCCTCGTGGAGCGGCAGCGCGCCCGCCTCGCCCGCCGCGCCGCGCCGCCAGCCCTCCAGCCTTAAGGGCCGCGCGCGCCGCGCCCGCGCGCCCGACCCGCCCGGCGTCACCTTCAGCGTCGAGCACGAGGGCGACTCCGACGACGGACACATCACCTTCAGCGCCGCGCCCGACCGCAAGCTGCGCGGCCTCCACAACACCGCCGACATACTCAGGAAAGTCAGCTCGGCCGACAAGCTCACGCGGCTCAGGGACAAGATCATGTCGCGCGGCGCCGGCTCGCGCGACCGCAGCCCGGCGCACGACGAGCCGGACAGCGAGGCGGCGCCGCTGGTGGCGCCGGAAGCCGGCTCGCGCGCGGACTGGCCGGCGGATGCGTCCGGCTCGGACGTGTCGCCGCGCTCCGACGTCACGGAGCTGGACTCGCCGCGCGAGGCCGCCACGGCCTTCGACCTGCTGCCGGAGGGTAAGGGCGACAGCGAGCGCGGCATCAGCGCGCGGCTGGCGCGCGACGACAGCGCCGCGTCGCTGAGCAACATGGTGGAGCCCTACAACATGCGGCTGCTGTCGCGCGGCGCCTCGGACGCGCGCGCGCTGTGGCGGCAGGACGCGCTGGACGCGGGCCCGCCCTGGCCCTGGGACGAGCCGGACTCCGCCGTGTGACGGCCGCGCCCGCCCGCCGCGCTAGCCGACCGCCTCCGCCCGAGGCTCCTTTGACGACGTCCTTACAGATGGTAAGGCACGGAATCCGTTCTCCTGCGTTACGCAGCTAATTCCATTAGACGTACGTGTGAAGTGTAGTTATTTGAAATAAATTAATTTTAGTAAATGAACACCTCCCGATTTCTAAGAAGAGTACTTAATGTATGTCACAAATGTAGACAAGATACGAATTACATCGCATTTAAATGTTATATGACAATGACTACCCAGAATTGTGATATTATAACCATAAGAATATTGAGAATATACGAGCATTTGCTTTCAATCGAGGTCTCGTTTTAGTTACTACTGCACCTGTGAGGTAGGGAGAACTTAAACAATGAAAATAATCGATTTATTGATTATTTTTGTTTTTATTTTTATGAAACATTCACACAAGGCATTGAAAAATTCGTTAGGTACACCAACGTTAAGTATAGCTTAATTGGTGGAGCGTGGTACGGATTACCGAGGTTGCTGGTTCAAGTCCAGCTGCTTAACGGATTTTTCTTTGCATTGTCATTGTATGTTTAGGGAGAACTTAATTGAAAAATTGTGATATTATTTTAAGAATTTAATTTTATAAATACGTCACATCTATGGAACAGAAAAAGGTATTCCGTATATTGCCGAATTATACTTGGCGCACTGAAAACAAAACCAAGCGTTTGAAAATGGTTTGAAAATTGAAAACAATTTTATAGTTATTCATTCTCGGAATACCATACACATGTGTGTTTACGTTTTTAAGGTATAGAGCCTTCTCGGTGATTTTATTTATAATTATTAACATAAAAGCAAAATGGAATAAAAATGATAATTAATAAATTAATTTAATAGCATCTTAATATTATTTATTTCGAATTCACTGTAACATTATTTATTACACACCGACGTCTAAAATAATAATCTATTACAATATCAACAACATACTAAAACTATCAGTGTTTTTAGAGATCACAAGTCGTATCAAAGTTTGAAGTACCAGTAATTATTATCAACAATTTCACAATACCTTATCTGAGATATTAAAAAATAACAATTTTAAATTGCAATTTTTTATTGATTATTTTTATTTTCGATGAATCACCTATGTTTATGGGGCGTCTACACACTGGCAGAATAATAATTATACTGATGGGTACGGTTTCTTTAAAATGATTATTCAGATATATTGTGCAAAAATATTCGTGCGTGTTCGAAAATCACATTGCGCTTACAAAGAAAGCAGCTATTCGAGCGAAAACTAAGAACACGAGCCGAATTTATTGGCACCAATTGCAGCCAAATTACAATTAGAATGATCAATTGAAGCTAAATACATAATTTTGCAAAAAAAAAAGGTAACCACATCAAAATTTTAAAAGTAAGCTACGGTTTCTCTTCTCGATTTGAAGATAAGTGCTGTTTTCAAAACAGTGGTGAATTATTATAGCTGCCATTTCTTCGGTCAAATAGTCTGCTTATGTGTCTATGAGTAAATCTCGTTAAATATAATTAAATACGATATCACTGTAAAAAACTCTAATACAAATTGATGACCAGATACACAACTGCTACATGGAAAGTATATTTACAATAAGATCTATAGCGGCATCTAGAATATTATCGTTGAAGCAAAAATCACAGTGTTCCCACATGATAAAAATGCTGCAACGCACAAAAGCCTAGCTACAGGGCCGTGTTTTATAAAGCTACAAGCTACAATTTACAAGCTGAAGTCTGATTCTATCACCTTTTGTTAGAAAGAGACTTCCGCCTGTAAATTGTAACTTGTTGCTATATAAAACACGGCCCTGTTCACATTTAGCTGGAGTATTCCAATCTCAAGTCATAGATACGAGAGGTATACAAAAGGCTTGGTTAATGCCGATTTGAATACACAGGTACGACTAAACTCATTTGTTAGTATGAAACTATTATGTAATGGTGCATAGGAAGTTGAAAAAAACATCTCCCAACGAAAATCTTATTGCCAGATATTACAATGACACATTTCATAGCCTCTATGATCTGAGTTTCTAACACACAAAAAACAGATTCAAATGACTTGTATCTTGTTAAGGGTGTTGGCAGTTTCGTCTATAGACTTATCAGGGGGGTCGGGGTTTGGAGTATCAGAGTCTTCTTTTCTATTGTCAGTGATCTCGAGGACATCTTCTGCGTCCGAGACTGACTTATCATCTGCGGCCGCGGGCGCAGGCGCCGTCAGCGAGGTCCACCAGCCGGAGAGGGCGCCGCGGGCCTGCGATAGGGCGCCGCCAACGGCCCGAGATGTCGTGGCGACGGCGCGCCCGGTGCTTGCTACGGCTGCTGTGACTTTCCGCCCGCCTTCGCTCGTTGACATCGTACTGAAATGAAAACACGCCGTAGGGTTGAGTCGATTGGCATTAGTGATGAGACTATTCCCACACCAGTGTTTAATATTTGCATTCATAAAACAATCATTGGGATCATTGGGATCTTAAATACAGAACAAGTCATATGAGTATGAGACCCAGATAGGGCACTGTGATAATTTCTTTCGTATAATATTTAACATAACGTTATGCTCATGCCGGAACAAAAAAAAGTAAAGCATGAAGAAAAACTTACTGTGCTAATTTCAGTTTCATGTCAGCGACTGACAACTGGCCAGCGAAGGGATGAATCGGCGCGAGGTTGCCGAAGGCTTCTATGTCACCGTTGTTGGTCGTTCGCAGCCACTGCTGATACGCCGGGGACGCTTTGAACGCCGACATGAATTGGGTGTTGAACGGCTCTATTTCTCGACTACCATCTGCAAAAAAAAAACCATCTAGCTTCGAGATTTTACAACATCCTAATGCAAGCAAGCGAATAAGTCTGTTTCGGTTTAGTGTGTACTTGATAATTACCTGGCAGCAACGAAGTCCTTAAAAGGTAAATTAGATAGCTGGCAAACTGATCCCGGATCCACGCGTCGCCCTGCGTCGCTCCGTGCCTCACCACGTGATCTGCAAACCTCAGGTCCTCTGTGCCCAGAGCCAACTGCCTCCGCAACAGCAAGTCACCCGTCTCTATCCTCATTTCGTTTAGCTCCACTAATACGTCGAATAACTGCCGTTTTTGCTTAAATAATACATTAGATGCACCAACTACGAAACCCTGTACAGCTGAGTCAGATAAAAGGTCTAAGTACTGGAGAGATAAGTACGGTAAACATAGGTAACCATCCTCGAACAGGGGTAGAGGGAAACCACATTCGGCTTGGTCTATTTGTCCAGTTAGATTGTACAAGCCGTCAACACTCATGTCTCGGGCCATGGTAGGGCTTTGCTGAGCTTCTACTAAAGGTTTCTGTGTTTTATATTTCTCGCCGACGCTGTGGCATTTATCCCTGCCAGCAGACAAATCCTGTCTATCTGCTTCACTCAAGAGCGTCTCATCAAAACTCTGTCGACTCACTCTGTCTTTTTCTTCCATTAAATTTCCTGTTTCTTTAGGGGTGAGTTCGTCTTCCAATTGACTCGAGCCGTTGACGTAATATTTTATGTCGGGCTCATTTACAATGTCTGTAGCAGAATCAACAACATCTTCAGTTATGTTGTCTGGCGCCAATGGAATGGGAGATAAGGGCCTGGATAATCTGGAATAAACAAAAAATATTAATGACTCATACACGTTAACTAGGAACAATACAATAACTCTTTATTGAACACCACATAACAAACAAAACAGAAAAAGGTATGAAGAACCTATGTTTAGTTTTATTAATTAACTAGCTTATGCCCCGCGGCTTTGCCCCCGTGAAATATTTCAAAATGGGCTAGTTCCATATCCCGTGGGAATTTAGAAAAATCCCTTCTTAATGCACCTCTAGGATACTCAAGGTACATGTGTGCCAAATTTCAAGTCACTAGGTCCAGTGGTTTAGGCTGTGCGTTGTCTGTCAGTCAGTCAGTCACGGTACTGTTTTATAGGTATAGATAAATAAAAAAATTAAAAAAAATTAATGACTTAATGTTTTAACAATAGGTACTTGTGTTCACCCAATTTATGTTAATTATGTTATGAATTTGATTTATGACTGCAAAGCTCAGCTCATGCAACAAATAACTGCACACTAACCAAACACATACTTTTAGATGTTATATACACACTCTACTCACACTGGACCCATAATTTTATTGATTACTAGCCTGACAAACCAATTTCAGTTTTTCATTAATGTCGATTCTACGTTAAGCAAGAAAAGCCAGTATATTACATACATACATACATACATTGGTCATTTGACCCTTTAATTCATTTAATCATTCATTTACTCTTTAATATTCCTAGCCCAGCAATGTTATTCTACTGGCTCTAATGTAGTCCTAATCCCTAATCTATGCAGTATTCTAGTTCTCTTATGACAAAAAGAATGCTTATTGCACATAGCATCAAACCTTGGGAAATGTAGTGATAATGATAACTTACACAACATTAGCAGCCTTACACAGCCCCTCTTCTAGGCACCGCGGCAGCAGAGACACCAACGTGAGCAGGGCTGCAGACAGCGGGCCCGCGGGCGAGCCGTACACGAGGACCTTACGCCGTAGCAGCAGCAGTTTGAATAACAGCAGGGCCTTATGCCGCCAGCTTTCCACTAGCCTCAGGACTGACAAACCTAAAAACAGTTGAAAATTTAATTAGTAACCACATGAGCCACAATCCTGGATACCCACGTACAGATTGAGCGATCTGGCGAGCGAGCGAGGCAGCCATAAAAGGCACATTAAATTTGTTTGGCTCTACTCACGAAATCAAAATAATAGTAGTTTATGCAACTGCTACATAATGAGGGTCCTTAAAACACGAGTGTGTGTTTATGAAACGAGGCGAAGCTGAATTTCATAATAGGATCACACGAGTGTTTTAAGGCCTAATTATGTGGAGTTGCATACATTACTTTATCTATACACATTATAAGTACTCTGAGATGGGTTCAGAAGCCGAAGGCATATATCATACCCATATCTGTCACGAATTTGACTGTTTTTTTTTATCATAGACAAACATACCGAGCTGAAGTTTCGTAAACTGTTTTTTTTTTAATTGTAAAAAAATAATAATATCACATTATTATTTATACATGTCGGGCCGAACATGACTTATATACGTGAGCGATCCGTTTTATTTCACTATGATTGTAAATTACGTTGGTTTTCAAATTTGAAACATCGAATCACTGCTGGACCTGGATGGTAAGTGAAAACCACTGCCCTGCCCGCTGCATGTCAACGATCGCATGATACTCCAGTGCATACAGACAGAGAATTGAAGCTTCGCGCTCAATTAATCATTTTAATTACTCGACGATTCTAATGAGCTCCCAATTTCTTGCAGAATCTAGTCTAGTCTATTTGCGTATAGTTCATTCTGGACCTTTCATTATAATATTGAAAAGGTGTGTCAAAATCTGTATTTATTCGTGGCCAAAACTCCCTAATTCTATGATCCCGTGGACTCTTATTCCGAGTCCACTCGAAGTAATGTCCGACTCAGACGAGTTCCTCAACAAACGATTTATTCCTTGATGACCTTGAGTTTAATAACTTGAAGAAGAGATAGATAGGTAGATAGAACGATTGATTTGGTACTGATCCAGAAACCTAATTCAAAAATTTGTGCACCTGTAGCCATTGTTACAGGTCTCAAGACGTACGTAAGTTTTCGTTACAATTTTACAAATCTACAGTTGTATTTTACAATTTTTTTAAAAAACGCTTGTTCGATTATGAATTTAAAACTATAAAATGTCCACTTTTGTCTATGATATGGCTACAGGCGCCTGTACTTGTAGCTTGTAAAATTGTAGCACAGTACTTTTATAAAACGCAAATTGTAAAAAACAGGAAAAGTGTTGCCAATAAACGCCTGTAAAATTGTAACTTGTAAGTTTATAAAACACGGCCCTGGTCGTGGTGAGGCGACGGTGTACTGCAATGCAGGTCATTTTCTACGGTTTCTGAACGCATTTATAGAGGACTTATGATATGTGTAGATAAAAAAAATTACGACCCTCATTAATTAACTAAGTACCTATACACGTAGAACAAATTTGGGGCTAACGCAATAAGCACTGGCTTAAACCTCGTACTTAACTAAAATCGAAGTCGTCCAAAATTGGCTGCTCACTAAGTCAAGGCTTAGCCATTGACGACTTAGGTATAGCATTATATAGTTTACCCATCTTAAGCCGGAAGTAAAAAAAAACTGTATCTAAGTCTCTTTTATTTTAAGACCTACTAATTTTGGTGAATGCAAAAAAAAACAGAAATAGCCTAAAATTTGGAACGGAAACGTGACTTAAGCATACGAGGGGTTAATTGTTTAATAGAAATACCTAAATATAAAATATAGACTGTTTAATAACGTAGCTTACAAGAGTCAGCTCAGTTAATTTTCCATTGGTAAATAGATATCGGCTTTTTAATGTTACTAATTTGTTTAGATAAGATATTAAAAGAGATAAACATAATATTAAAAACATGCCTGTAGGGTGGCTAGGCATTAGGAAATGAATTAGTCATCACTTCCTTAATACAGATAACCATGTAAAAGTTATGATTCACAGTTGGAATAAGAACAATTTTTTTTTATTACATACACTTCTTCCCCTGCCTGACAATCTCAAAAAAAAAAACCGACGAATTGAGAACCTCCTCCTTTTTCTTAAATCAGTTAATAAAAAAGCACACAGAAAAAGTGTTAACTGCCATGAGATTAGAATGGGTCTAGGTCTAATAACTATAACTACACATAAACGCTACAAGATTACCAATAAGTATAACACCCACTTGCACAGCTCCGGGTTAACGTATTTAATCCGGTGTTAAGTGCCGACAGCGGGTTAAACCAATAAATTGTCTTGCACCGGTGCGAATTAAGACTAGCACAGGGTTAAATTGCTTAAATATTTAAACCGCCAATATCGGAAGGTTAAACTAGGATTAAGTCATAAAGTATGACGTCTACTGTCAAAGTGTCAAAATTTATCTGTGTTTTCCAATCATAGGATGCAGAGAATAAAAAATTGTACATTATTTATTCACTGACAATCATCAATCTTTTAACTTTTGGCGTGAGAACAGTCTAAAAAAACAGTTTGGACAGACTGCTACGCGCCAAAAATTAAGTTGATTGATTTTGACGGACTCTCACTCTCCTCGCGCCAAATACTAGTTGAGGATGTTGTAGCAATGTCGTATTGCCTTTTAATTAAGTACCTACCTACCCGATGACGATGAAGAGATTGTGGAAAACTTGGTGCTTACCTAGGTACCAATTTTGTAACAGACGTAGACGTGCATCGTACCTACCTATCAAAGCGTTTCACCAACGCTTTCTTGTGGAAAAGAGTTACTTATAAGTTACTTATACCTAGTGTTTATTGAGTAAAATTAAACACAAATTGCAGTACACACAACACAATAACAAGTAAGATACAATTAGTTGCAAGTGTATCTTCTTTGTACGTTTTATTTGTATAATAAGTGCCCCAGTACAGTTTTTATGTAATATTTTATTTTCAGTGAAGCCTTAACACCAATGAATTAATTATTGTGCACACTACGGTGTTACGCCACTGGAAGTCAACTTTTAAAAACTTCATGAGCTACATGAATCTACCACATTTATCTACAAGGAGTCAGACCCCATAGCCTGGTTGTGCTTACCCTGAATTTGATTGTGCCTGGCACTGAAGAAGAGATAAAGCAAGCTGCAATGAAATCTCAATAAATCACTTGGTTTGCATTGCACAGGCTAATACAGATATTGGTACCTAGCAAATATACCTAAATATTGTGCAGAAACTTAAAATGTATGTTGATTTCTGAAGAGAACTTCAGTGCATTACAATTAAGTACACTAATTAATTATGGAAAATAAATTATAATAAAATAGCTACTTCAGTACTTCATAAACTGTTTTTATTTAATCCGAACACAGGTAATCTCGATGATTCCCAACACTGAGAAATAAAATATAACATAAGCCATATAATGATTTAATATTACCAAACAAAAATACACAATCTTTCTTGTTGTAATTTTCATTTTTATTCATTAGTTGATAATTATTACTTCTTGCTTTTTTGATTTTGATTTCTCTCATTCCGCCACCTTGTTTTCTTCTACCTGAAATATAAAATTATAATTATAGACATGGAGAGGCAATTAGAAGATATGTAATTACCAATCTTTTACATATTCAAATCTATATACAGGTGACAGCTCAAACATAATCAGCCGGAGGGGCATTCTACAGGCATTTCAGAGTATATAGCTGCTTAACATACATTATAACTAGCAGTATTTAGGTAATTTACTAGGTACCTATTACCTACAGCAAGTATCATCAAGTAGAATATGTAAATAAATTAATTGATTATATAGATCTTGCTGACTGAATGCCTGTTGTTGGACAGCCCCTAATTTGCGATGTAAGGAAATAACAAAACATATCGACCTATAGCTTGTCTTTATGCTATTGTGTAATAAAAGCTGTTTTTGCAAAACAAGTGCTACACTTTGATGAGCTCTCAACTTACTCAGCTCTATGGAGTATGCAATGTGACAAAATAATAACACTCACAAGTGAATAATTGGTATGACTGTAATATGAACATTTTCCATTAAACTCCTGTCTCAATGATAGGTAGGTATATTATACAATACATGCCATCAGTAAAAGGTCCAGCGGAACCATTCAAGTTTTGTAACACTGGAACATTATTATCGCTTTGTGGTAGGTTCTAAGCCTGGAACAGAAATCAGTCATCAATATCGAGCAATGAAATATAGTCATTAATGTGTACATACTTAAATAAAGGAAAGGAATACCATGAAGATACCGATAAGTACGACACACCTGTATGCATATCCTACTATTTTTTATATCCCTGTCATTTTTTCATTTGCTTTTTGGATTTGTTAAAAACATATTTGGCATATTTCTTTTGATGTTACTGAGTACATTTTCAGCAACTTTATTGTCGCGCAATTCATTTAGAAATTGTAAACGACCTGACCGCTGGAGAATGCCTTCTGGCAATTAGACGGTTTTCAGCAAATAGAAATACTCCCAAGAAGATTTACTCGGATAATGCTACCTACTTCAAGCTAACAAGTGAAATAATGGAAAAGCCATATTGTGTTAAGAACAGTATTGCATGGAAATTCATACCGCAACTAGCTCCGTGGCATGGAGGTTTTTATGAAAGACTTGTGGCCTTGGTGAAGCACTGCCTCAAGCACACGCTCGATAAACACTTGATTAATGACACCCAACTCCATACAATCATAAAAGAAGTAGAAGCAGTGGTGAACTCAAGACCACTTACGAAAATTGGACCTGACGTGGAACACATATTACGGCCAGCGGATTTTTTGAGTCTCGGAACTTGCCTTACTACGGAACCATCACAGGCAGAAATGCCTTCAGAAGGCACAAAGGTGAAGGCAGATCTGATCACTAGTTGGAAGAGAGGGCTCAAGATCCTGGAAGAGCTAAAACAGATGTTCATCAGACAATATCTTGTAAGTCTAAGAGAGAAATTCCGGTCTGAGCCTAAGCAACCTAGAGTCATATCACACAAAACACCAGATGTTGGTGATCTGGTACAGATTAAGGCTGAAAGTAAAAACGGGAATAACTGGAAAGTTGGCAAAATTGTGGATATGATGAAAGGTGCTGACGGAAAATGCAGAGTAGCAAAGGTCAAAGTGGATGACTCCATTTTGATACGATCCATAGGACATCTCTACCCGTTAGAAGTCGAAAGTAATTCCATACCTGAAAATACTTCAAAGGGGGTTATTACTAAGGCCCAGGAATCAGCCAGCGACGGGCCATTACATAGTTCAACCGCATCGCAACGACCGACACCTCAGGAATCAGAAACTGTAGACGCCATTGAAGTGACAGATCCAGACATTGAAGAAAGTACATCCACAATAGAAGACGGTACCCTTATGGAATCAGCGGGTTCTTTGGAAGTCCAGGAACAAGACAGTGCTGCATGCAAAGAAAGACGTGCCGCGGCTGTAAAGGCAAGAGAGGAAATCCTGGAGTGGACACGGCACCTGTTGACCGTGCTCGAGTAAACTTCCTTCGCTAGTGGGAGTGTCGCGCACAGCGCGAGTCGCCATATAAAAATCGGTAAGTGTCAGAGCCGTACGCTTATTCCATTTGTAATGTGGTCACACTGCTTATTTACTAACCTTGTGTATTGGCACTACGATATAGTGGAATGGCGCCAAAGTGTGTGCGAAAACATAGCGGCGGAAGGAAGGAGCTGAGACACACCCTGCTTGAGAGAGGTCAGTTGCTGAAACCCGGCTGATACCTTAGGTGAGTTAACACTCATATTGTGATATTAATCGCTATGACCATGGAGTGTGTAGGCATGTCCGCATTGAATAGGTTAGATTCCTCACAAGGGTTCAGTAAGTGCTAGAGTACAATGTACACTTGGATAATGTCATAGACAGTGGGGCGCATAAACTGGACACGGAGCAAACATTTCTTGCCCACCAATAACGGTCGAAATGATGATGGAGCAACCGAGGTCAGGACTATTAGGGGATGGTGGAGGTCCTCGTGGGGGCAAAGCCCCCACGTCCGGTGGGTGCCAGGCTAGATCTAGGCAAACTGAACCGACCAGGAGCCTACTGATCGGTCGCGATTGGACTTAGGATCACTGGTAGGCCCAGGATCCTTCTCCTAAGAAATGAGGCACCCGGGCATAGCGCTGTGCCTAAACCGGAGTAAATCGATCGTGAGCTAAGCTTGCCATTTATGCCTAGCTCGAGATAGAAACGTGGCATAGCCACATTGCGTTTAGGAATCATTGTCATCACATATCTTGTGAAGCCATTGCAATAAGAAATCATCCTGCACACTCCAGGTTCTGTATCTCCTGTATTAACGAGATAAGCAGTAATATTTATTGCCCTTATTCTGTGTATCTGTATCACCCCAGGCATGCACGTATAACGATTAGGGAAAGCATAGAAGGGGCGACATTTATCCCAGCCACAAATCCCAGAAGATATGCCACACTTTTCCATATTTGATATTGACTTTGCTGGTTTAACTGTAAAAAGGAAGTACTTAATGATTCCTCCTATGATCTTAGGTAAGGCAGTATTTGTAGTAGGTAGTAAGTGTGTCATATATATGTAAGAGATAGTGTGTAAGGCGCTTTAGAGTATATTGAGAATTCCATAGAGCAGCGCTAGCAATAAACAATCATCATGGCATCATCGAGTTGATCTACAAGCAAACGTGTTTTATTATATCAAACCCTATAATACATGGTGTCAGGTGTAAAAAGTTGCACCAAAATCCTAGTGTGGAAAGGAAGCGTCTAATATAATCCTAGTGTGAAACTAAAATAAAAAGAAATGGGCGAACAAGGTGAAAGACCAATCTAGATTCAGATCCAGGGGTTACAGCTACCTGTTGGCCAAGGCGTGTGTGATGCGGAGTCGTGGAAAAAGTTCAAGCAGAGCTTCGAAATTTACCTAAAAGCTGCAGGCCTAGAGGGTGAAAATGAAGAAAGAAAAATTGCTATGTTTTTATCTTGTGTGGGAGATGACGTCTTGGATGTATACAATGGCCTTGAGATGATAAACTCGTGGAAGGAGTTGGAAGCAAAGCTCGATGAGCATTTTGGCACAAAAACCAATACGGTTATAAACAGTTATAAATTCTTTAACATGAGACAACAACCTGATGAATCAGTGGAACACTTTGTAGCCAAATTAAAAATAGCAGCAAAGCTATGCAAGTTCGAAGATGAAAAGAGATTAGTAAGAGACATGATAGTGATAGGAATATGTGACATGAGTGTAAAAGAAAGGCTGCTTAGAGAAACTGATCTGGACTTGGAAAATGCAATAAAGATATGCAAGGCTGTGGAAGAAAGCAGGAAGCAGGTTAAAGAGTTTGAAGTAAATGAGAAAGAACATGTTAGCTTTATAAAGCATGGAAGATACAATGAAAATAGAAAAACATCCAAAATAATAAAGTGTGACAAATGTGGAAAAGAACATGAATTAAGAAATTGTCCAGAATTTGGCCGGAAATGTTTAGTTTGCAGTCGGTACAATCATTTTGCAGTGGTGTGTCAGCTGAAGAATAGAATGGAAACTAAAGTTACAAGAAAAGAGTAAATGTAGTTCAACAAAATGATAGTGACAGTAGTTCTGAGGATTACTTAGTGGACACTGTAAGTAATCTTAGTCATAAGTTACAGTGGTATGAAACAATTAATGTTGAAGGATTAGATGTGAAATTCAAACTGGATTTAGGAACTGAATGTAATACTTTATCACTGAAATTGTTTTATGAGATAAATGATAATGTAAAACAGGGTTGCACAATGGGTAAATCTACTATACTAGTAGTGTACAATGGACAAGAAATAAAGACAGTAGGTAGTGTTGATCTTAACTGTGTAGTCAAGGGATGTCAAACAGTACTCAGGTTCTGTGTAGTGGATTTGCCTATACAACCTGTGTAGGACTACCAGACTGTGTGAAATTAAGTTTGGTCCAAAAAATTGATGGCATCACTTTAAAAGATAAACAAAAGTTTGTACAAGATAACATTGATGTCTTTACGGGACTAGGTGATATAGGTACATACAGTATTAAATTAACAGAAAATGCACAGCCAGTTGTAAAACCAATTAGAAGGGTACCAATAGCAATTAAGGACAGACTAAAAAAGACCTTGGACAGTTATGAAAGTAGGGACATAATTGAAAAAGTGAGTGGTGTAACAATCTTGTAGTAGTGGAGAAACCAGATAAATCACTTCGGTTGTGTTTGGATCCAAAAGAATTAAATAAAGCCATACTAAGAGAAAATTATCAAATCCCGTCTCCTGAAGAAATTTATCATTCACTTGCAGGTAAACAAGTCTTCGCAGTATTAGACATGAAGGATGGATTTTTTCAAGTGGCTCTGGATGATCAAGAAAAGCTGTGCACATTTGGAACACCTTTTGGTAGATATAGGTTCAAAAGAATGCCATTTGGCATCTCGTCAGCACCAGAGGTAATGCAACGTATTAAAACTTCTATTTTTAGTGACATACAGGGTGTAAATATATACTATGATGATTTGATAATAGCAGGAGACAGTGAAGCAGAACGTGATAAGATTTTAAGTGAAGTGATTAAAAGGGCCAGAAAATATAACGTAAAGTTCAATAAGAATAAAATTCAATACAGAAGTGATTTTGTTAAGTATGTCGGACTGCTAGTATCAAAATCAGGCATTAAACGCGATCCTAAACATGTACAAGCTATACTTGAGTTGAAGAAACCAAGAAATTTAAAAGAACTGCAAAAGTTCTTAGGAATGTGTAACTATCTAAGTAAGTTTATACCTCAGCATGCTAAAACTACAGAGCCACTTAGAAATTTGCTAAAAAAAGATGTCATTTGGGATTGGGGACACATGCAGGAACAATCTTTTAATGATTAATGAGTATGGCACCTACTTTAACAATTCTAACTAAAAATGGAACAGTTACGTTACAAATTGACAGTTCCCAAAGTGGGTTAGGAGCTTGTCTAATGCAAAATGGCAAACCAATCTCTTTTTATTCTAGGTGTTATACTGAATGTCAACAAAGATGGGCACCTATAGAGAAAGAGTTGTTTGCTATATGTTGTGCAATGGAAAAGTACCATCAGTTTGTCTATGGACGTAGGATTGTTATAGAAACTGATCATAAGCCTTTAGTGGCCATAATAAATAAGGACATAAATAAAATTTCTGCTAGGTTACAACACATGGTTCTCAAACTTTTAAAATATGAGTTTGAGATTAGGTACATTCCAGGATCAAAAATGTATGTTGCAGACTATTTGTCAAGACATTTTAACACAAAAAATGTAGTAAGTGATAATATGCCGTTCAGCAGTTTCGAATTCAGACAATTTGCTTGTAAATATGATATAGAACTAATCACGTCTAGTCCCTACTATCCAAAGTCAAATGGGTTATCAGAAAAAGCGGTGGGCATTGTAAAAAGTATGATGAAAAAATGTGTTGAGGATAAAAGTAACTTTGATATGGCCATGTTACATTACAGAATAAGCCCAGTAGCAGAATTAGAATACAGTCCATCTGAAATATTGATGAGCAGGCTCTTGAGATCAAACTTACCATGTGCAAAGGAAGTCTTAGAACCTAAACTTTGTATTAATGTAAAAAATCAGCAATTGTTAAACTGGGAAAAATCAAGGACCAATTATAATGAGACTGATAAGAACAAAAAATCATTTAATATAGGAGATAATGTAATAATTCAAAGGATGCCAAGTAAGACTTGGTCACGGGGAAGATAGTAAGTGAAGCTAAGGGTCCTCGATCGTTCATGGTTAAAAATGAAAGGGGGGATGTTGTTAGGAGAAATGATTCGGCCAAGTAAGAATAAGTTTTATGTACACAATAATGTTGGCTTGGATGATCAGACTGTTTCTCGCTGCTCTATACCCATTAATTTAAGTGCAAACAAATCAGAGGGTCAAGTCTTGGAGCAACCAGAGACAGGTCGAACCACCAGGTCAGGCAGAGAAGTAAGGACGCCAACATATTTAAATGACTATGATTTAAGTTAGTTTATATTTAGTGTAAGTACTAAATATACATAGGGGGGATGTGTCATATATACGTAAGAGATAGTGTGTAAGGTGCTTTAGAGGAGTATATTGAGAATTCCATAGAGCAGCACTAGCAATAAACAATCATCATGCATCAAACGTTTTTTATTAAATCAAACCCTATAATACAGTAAGTATATCAGCTGCAACAAAATAAAACACGGATTTAGTAGACCTGTATCATTGGATTAGTAAAGAGATAAGTATAGAAAATAATAATGTAATACTTACCTGGAATATGCCTTGTCCTTCCTTCAAATTTGTAGGTATGAGTTGGTTGCGATCTTTCAAACGTTCGAGAACAACCCGGGCTCTAGAAAGATATTCTTTCTTTGCCTTGGAACCAAGCTTTTTATCACAGAGTACCTTTTTATAACTGAGATAGAGATGTCACTTCAACGTTTCGCACACAGCGACATCTGGTGCTGTGTGACGGCAAAATATGCGATGACGTCATTGACGTCTAGTTTCCTAAATGTAAAAATAATTTACTTTGAGCAATTGCTATTACACCATGTTCTATTATATACATTAGAACATGGTGTAATAGAAATTGCCCGATTTCCCGTTTTGATGAATTTGATAATTATTCAGTGCTTTATTTTTTACACATTTTCTTTTTATCAGGCATTCCAACTCCAACTTAGACACCCAGTGAATGTGAAAAACCACAAATTAGAGAGATAATCGCGGCCATTATTCATTCGTTCCGTTCCACTTATACCTTCACTGTACGTTGTTTTTAGTAAATAAAAATATCAAAACCTCCTGAATTACTAAAAATCTAAGTTTTTGCCCCATTTTATTGGGGTTTACTTGCAGATATGATACGTTAACTCAACCAGTGTCCATAGAATATTCCATATAATATTTTAGAGTAAGAAAAACTGATGCGTGTAATGATATTTTAGATAAGACATTACTATAATTTAAAAAGGTCGATGTTACCAGTGCTCACAAAATAATTAATTAGCATAAACGCATTTTTAAACAAGGAAAGATAAATTAAAGCATTTATTAAGCGAAAATAAAATATTTATTCCAAAATTTAAAACTCCAATATAAACTATATTGATATTAGCACCACCTATCGATGTGTGACAACAACTTCATGTCTATAACCCAACCAAATAGAATATTACTTAAGTATATACTATACAATGTAACTTGAGTGACTACTGAAATTAGCTGGACAACGAAGTGAACATTTTGTTCTAAGTTATATCACCGTGCTTTTTATTTTATAGGTTAGCACAATCAGTTTTTTATTTTTACTTTGTCACTAGGTAGGTACGCAATTTTGAACACCTAACGCAGGCGAAGTTTAATCTCCATCTCTTCAATTAAATATTACTTAAAAACCAGCAGCAAAAAACAACAAACAATGGTAAACCTGAGTGGTAAACGGACCTGAAGACCCTGAAGTAGACGGATAATTCAAAGATAACCCTATCAAATCGTGACGTTCTCTTCAAAAGCGCAACAGACAACAGACTTATGCATTGTTCCGTAGTGTAAAAGAGAAAGGTATAGAAGATTCTCTCACTAAACTTTGGTCGGATTATTTTAACACTGCAATGCTACCAACTTAAAATAAAGAACTGTCGGGTTAAGGTCAGGTGAGTTAACCTGACGTTAATTTTCGATGGTGCAAGACAAACTGAGGTTTAAAATTTTAATGATTTAATCCTTGATTAACTAATTCTGTATTAACTAAACTAACCCGTTGTCACGTGCAAGTGGGCCTAACAGATATAAACTAACCATCTTATAAAAGTTAAAAACCCCCAACATTATCATTTCAAAGTTCAATATTTCAAAAACAGGTGAACCGATGTTAATGAAACTTAGCTAAGAACCATCCCGATTACACTAGCTTTTGATTAAAAAAAACCACATCTAAATCGGTCAATCTGCTTGGGAGCTATGATGCCACAGACTTATACACAGATACACAGGTCAAACTTATAACACCCCTCTTTTTCGTCTGGGGTTAAACATGCATATAAACATTGCAGTACACGAAAGTACAATTAATTACAAGATTGTAAATATCCACTACAACACAAGAACTGTTTGTTTAACACCACACAAGAAACAAAACTGATAAAAAGTTCCAAAAAAAGAAATTGGTGGCCTTATTGCTACAGTTAGAGCGATCTCTACCAGGAAACCATAATGTAAATGGAATAAACAAATATTGCATTCTCGTTCCAGTGTTAACTTGAATTTTTATATATATGATCATTTTTTCTACAACAAGGAAGACAAACAAGCAAGTGGGTCACCTGATGGTAACTTATCACCACTATCATGATACTCGGGACTTAATCGCGTAAAAAACTTTTATATTTAAGTTTGAATTTAAATACCTCGACGTTTCGGACGCGACGTTGCGTCCATGGTCTCGAAGGGACTGAAAAGGCGGGTATCAACATCTCCTAGCTGCACGGGTTCAATCCCCGACGGGTCAAGTCCCGAGTATCATGATAATGTGTGAAAATCGCGAAAGTTTAAATCACTACTTATCACCACTGCCCACTGAGAGCTAAGATAAAATGGCTCTTGTGCCCATAATCATTAAAGCATATACAATTTTTTGTTGTCACTTAGTGCCAGTAGGCATGCCCACAAGCTTGAATGCAGGATGATGCGAGCTAAATTCTTTTCCACATGCATAAAGGCAGCAATTTGCTGGGGGACAAACAAATGTCCCGCGACACGCGTCGGCGACATTTCAGACAAAGTCGCACATCTAAACTTGACATTATCTGGCTATATAGTGTGACACAATATGTATAAATATTGTTTGTCAAGAGAAGTTGGTCAATGTTGGGCCACTTTACCCAATGTTGGTGATGACACATGTCGCGGAACATGCCCTCTGATGGTCATCCATAAAAGTTATAAACATATTGCTACATACCTTCTAATGTCTGATCCAACTGAACAGGGCAGCTGTTGAGGTGATTGTAAGCATCTTCCAGTAATTTGGTTTGTGAGAAGTCTCCCTGTAGGAACCAGGCTCGCACCACCAGCTCCATCTTGACTGCCAGCCTCCCAAACAGGGGGGACCGACACACAACGCAAACACTCTTTTGAACTGAACTTCTAGTCATGTCTTCGGTTTTTTGGACCACTTGCTAAAAGAATAACACATCAGACTCTTTATTCACAGATATACATAAAAATTATATATTCAATTAACATAAACTTGGATTGCTCGATTAAAACATAATTTACCTCAATAGGAATTTGCCGGAAACAGGATATAGCATAAACAGTATGGGCTGGCTCAGTCAGCCCAGGCAGATGGAAGAATATTGTGTCTGATAAGTAATTGTGCGACCCATCAGGCAAGGCCAGGGCTGGTAAGTGCCGCCATGCTGAGGGGAGCTCTGCAGGCCGGCCAGGGACCAGCTCTGGGTAGCAATGTTCTACCTAAATACATAAAAAAAACAATAAATATATCACAGCTGTGTCTTGACACTTTTCTATTACCAATTTTATACTACAATCAATTTCATATTATAAAGAAAACAGTTCCACATCCTTCCATCAAGGACGCAGGTTTAGAATCTTTACATTAGAAATGGAGAAAGTTACGAAGTTTTGAATATTAGTGGCAAAAGTAATAGTGATTGTATATATTAGAATAATCAGATCATTTCGGCGAATGGTATTAGCGTCAGTATAGCCTTCTTATGGTTGTATTGCGCTGGCAATAAGAAAACATAGGTTTGGAACCTTTAATAGTTTTACGTATGCCAAGTACTCATCACAAAAAAACATTATCGATTAATAAACCCTTTGACGCCTACACATACCTGGCAGCCTTTTTTATGGTGAAAACCCACCACTATTATGTTGAGCACCGGCTCATTTATACAAGACATCATGTCAGATTTTGTCTTCGAAAACGGTTTAGGTGATCAAGGCATTTTATGACGTATATTTTTTACAAAAACAATGAGAACGGCACAGGCACATCACATAGCGTAAGCGTACAATCGCGAACGACTGAAATGACATGACATTGTGACAGCATGTGTTACCAGATTCTATTTTTAAAACCCTGGAATTACTACAATTCATTTTTTATTTGCGAAATTAAGTTCGTAATTTATCACAAGCTTTTCGATTAAGGAAAGCATCGTGAAGAAACCTGCACACTCCTCCTCCTCGCTAGGCCCGCGTGGAAACCGTAGACCAAGCCCTCTCAAACTGAGAGGAGGCCTGTGCCAAAATATCTAAAGTCTAAATGGAACTCTTATAGTTTCGTCATAATCCATCCGTCCGTCCGTATGTCACAGGCATTTTATTCGAAAACTATAATGCTACAGCCACATTAGCGAGATTCGGCAAAGGTTCGCCCTATCGCGACGTGTGTGGACATATAGTTTGCGTTATCACAAATCATTTAGGCAAACTCGAACTGTGTTCGGGCTCCTGTCGGTATCTAACGCACATCAAAGGATTTTATTGCGACAAAGTTCGTGTTCGTCCAAGTGTCTACACTTCGTACTTTGATATTTCTGAAGTGTTTTACAAATGACATTTCAATACTTCAATTCAAGTCTGAGAATATAACCGCTAAAACCGCTTCGTTGGAGTGTCTCATTTCGAGTGAATGCCATCTTTTTGTTTTTTTGCGCTCTTAATTCATTTTCTCGCCAAATTCAGAGTTACGCGACATAGCTCGCCCGAAGTTTTTATCACGATAATTTGGTCTAAAAGTGGTCACGTAGTTCGTTACACGAACTCGAACGGTTTATCGCGACAACGCGACACGAACCTTAGCCGATAATGTGGCTGTAGCATAAGAGGTATATTAATGAAATTAAACCTCTACGTATTATGTAATTTTTGACAGCCCCTTTTTTTTATTAGTTTTGTCCGTCACACTTGTGGAATTTACTGTAGCTTTCCGTGTGTCTTCATAAAATATCTATAATTGTACAGTGCCTATTACCTTGTAACCTTGCACAGTGTTCGATTTGACTCAAAAAATTTCCCTCTGCTGTTTATAGCATTAACCGATCAAGGGATGCATTTAGAATGCAAGACTAAACGCGACGCGATAAGACGCGTCTGTTTGGAATACTTTTTTATTTAAAAAATAATGAACTTTACGTGACCTTTCCACTAAAAAAGACAAAATAAATTCTTGAAATTTAACTGTCCAAGATATTTATTTTAAATAAATATAGTCCGATAAAGCATCTTTTCGCGCATGTTTTCCAGTTTTTACTTTTGGAAAAGCGCCTCTGGGTATCGAGTAATTATATTTTTAAAGATTTTCGTTTTTATTTTTTTTCTCCCCAAAACTCAAAAGTGGAACTTGTGACTTACATAGAAAGATTGCACTTAACAAGGCCTATCACTGATAAAAAAATCACTTTCCACTATCGCGGCCTTTACGAGAAATACACCCTCACCCCCTGACCCCTCACGGTATATTTTATCCGCGACATAAAACATTTGTCCCTCTCGCAATTGTATATTTGTTAGAAAAAGGTTAGAGTGATAGTGGGTCAGATAGGAGGGATAGAGATTAAGCAGTGCGTTAATTGTATTATAATTTAAAGTCCACCAAATAATAATTTTTTTTTTCAAGTTCTGTAGGAAACACTAAAAATCCGGAATTTCAATGTATCTGGTAATGCTGATTACAACGAAGGTTTTTTTTATGTCCTGGATACTAATATTTTAGGCCAAAGATCTAATTTCAAAGGAGGAAATAATGTCTTTATCTTATCATTGATTTCAGTCAGCATTCATAGAAAAACTTATTCTGGCTTAAACCAGAGTAATCACAAGAAAATGATTCACCTTCGTTTGTTACTGACATTATTTCTTTAATGAAGATTAAAGATGGCAGCAGCAGTAAAATGGAATGGAAAACACCAGGGTCGTGTTTAATAAAGCTACAAGTTACAATTTACAAGCGGAAGTCTCGTTCTATCACCCTGTTGTTAGAAAGAGACTTCCGCTTGTAAAAGGTAACTCGTAGTTTTATAAAACACTGCCCAGACTTCATTGATCTTTGAATGGAAATCCTACTGTAGGATAGGCTACACATTTCCTTATGGGAGTGGGTGGGAAATTTTTAGCGTACATTTAATTGCTCTAGTGATTAATATTATACCACTTTCATTATTTATATTCAAATGTAGTTGGATCAAAGAATTGGATAAAATAAGTCACCTAAATACAAAATGGACAAAATGGGTTGGCTTGGTTTGTCGTATTTTTTTCTGGCAACACCTCTGTAAAACCATGTCATAACCACCCCGAATCCGCCTGCAAATCATTTATAATGAATTTTTTCAAAGTCCCATCCAAATTAAACTTAACTTTGTATCTAAATTAGTCCACCTTGTTCTTAACAAACAGTGATTTTGAATTCAATTTCGGCTAGCGTATGAGAAAACACGATTAGATTATTCACCTTGATTGATGTTTATTGTCAGGAACTGTCAAGAGGTCGCATTAACCTATTAAGTTGTCTGTTGTGAATTTTCGGTTGTACGCTGAATACCTACGATTCATTATATTGGACTATTGACTGCTATTGACTAATCTGCTGTTTCTGTTATTTTATTTTAAGTCTAAATTTAGCACATAATCTATGATTATTTTATTTTAAACGCATTTTATGCTACTTTAGTGTATTAATGTTATTGGTAAGCTGACTTATCGCGAGTTGATGTTTATTTGTTACGTCGAAGTGTTTTTATGGTAATGTAACTGAGAAAAGTTTACTAAATGAAAATTGACCATTTCGTCGCCATTTTCGCACGTAATACGCTGAAAGTTTAATGGTTTAGTGATAGCAGGCATAAACTATTGGTGAAACTTATTGACAATAGAAATTTAAAGAGGACCGTATTCTGAATTTTAAGGTTAGTAAGTAAAATAAGTACATAACGTACTAAGTACTTTATTATTTATATTTTCTTTGCTTTTGTTTCTCTGTCTTAAAAAATCTAGCGGTTTTGTACCGGATCTCGCCGTAAACTGTTGGTTGATAAAAATAAAAGCTAAGATGGATTCATTGCAGGTTTTGACAGGTTGAGATTTTGGAAGGGCTAGATAGACTAGGGCTTAATTTTTTTATGACTTCGTTCACTTCGGTTTTGGTTGGCTTATGGGTTCACGACTTCACGTCATCACACAAAGCTCGTTCCTATTATGTGTAATAAATAGGCCCTAATTGTCGGAAATGGCTGGATGATATCATGTTCAGTTTTACTGAAATTAACTGCCAACCTATTTAGTGTCAGTCTTCTGTAAAATTATTGCAAGTAAGCAGAGGTAGTAAGGTGTGCAGGGCTGCCAGTAGCTATTTTTTTATTATACAACCATGGTTCAGAAATTATACGAAATTGGATGGCAGGATACAAAATAGTGTTAAAAAAAATTTTAAGCATACGAAATAATGAAAATTTACACACAAAATCATGTGAAAAATGATCAAAATTTTCTGTATCCAATTATACATGAGGGTCCAGGAGACAAAGAGGATACAATCAGTCATGAAATTATACAGTTTTTGTATCCAATTGTACTTACAATCTGGCAGCCCTGAAGGTGTGGTAAATTTTACAGTGTTTGTATTTGTACCCTTAATCTATTAAAAATCATCATCGTCAGCATGTTTACATCCTGCTGATGTCCACTTCTTCTTGAGACGAATTCTATTTCATGAATTGCACAGAGCTGTGTACATAGATAGTTGATAAACAGTGATTATGCATATTTATTGATAAAATAAATGACAATGATAACATTTGTCATTCTCTTTAGTTACATGATTTACTTCTTCAAACCATAGAAGTAAAGAGTAAAAACAATGATTATGGTTTTTTGCTATGTATGTCAAATTTCATTATACATGAAAAGGAAAACAAATTTACCAGATTTGTATCCTTAAATAAGGATTTGATTCTAAGTATTTCTGAACCAAATGGGATGGATCTCATCCAGTAGGAAATTTCCCATCGTAGCTACAGAGTGCAATAAGGATGGAACTAATTTTTTTTCCACAATTACTTTATTATCTACTGAATGTAGTAGCTTGGGTTTTTACTGATTAAGCATATTTAAACTATGACTAAGCTGGACACTGTTTGGTATTGGGTGGATTCCATGTTACTCAGCAATCACTAAATATTACATTCAACTTTCTGGTGTGTAGTGACAGTTCATTAGTTTGTCACTAACATTCATTTGTGTAATGGAAACTGCACTAGAACATTCATTGTCTTAGTCTATACTGCTTTCCTGGGAAGTTGTCAAAAGTTAAAAAAAAGCTAGATTACCTTGTAAAATACTTATTATGTTTTAGTGTTTTTATGAGCTTGCAGTTAAAATTTTAGTTAATTCTAATGCAGTAGAATTAACTAAAATTTTAAGATTTTTGATCCTTGTTCTTGACAAAGTAAAATTTTGTTGTTTAATTTCTTAATATTTTCATAAGTGGGTTGGTGGATCCATTTAACAAGCAACATTTTAATTTGCATTCATAATGCTACTAGATTTCCTTGGCAGAACTGCCTAATCCCGTATCCCGAGCGACAAGTGAATCGCCGCCTGTCGTGCTAGTCGGCCAAGACACAAGCAGTCCTTAGCATTGGTTGCCTACTGAGGACATACCTACCTAGAACATTGTCTACCTTTTTTCATTATAAGTCTAAATGTGAAAGTGATAACAGCATAACAGTTTCAGTTTAGTTTCAATTTATTTATTCCCATAACAATTTTATGTTGTGTCGGATATTTGTGAAAGCTTAATTCAATCTTAATTCTAGCATCATAGCAAACTTGAGAGAAATTAACAATTATGAAACAATATTTTTTTATATATATTTTTATTATTATTTATTAATCTACAATCAGTCGCCAGACTTTAATTAGATGTTTTGAAGAGGGACAGGACCATTGCCTTGTCCTCTTTCAGTCAGGGAGCACATGTGCCCACTTCAGTCGTTTGATTATGGCCGAATTTAGCAGCAGGTTCACCAGAGGGTTGGGGTGACTGTTTAACCTCTCTTTGTGTTCCAGCCTGTAGCATTCCATTTCTTCAGCAATTGTTGGTATATCCAAATAGTCATGTATTTCAGTGTTTCGAGCAAACCAAGGTGCACATGCAATTGTTCTCAGTATGTTGTTTTGGACCCTTTGCAAGCAGTGTATATTTGATTTGCTCGCAGTAGACCAAATCTGGATACCATATAGCCATATAGGCTTTAGGATGGCACAATAAACCATTAGTTTATTTTCCAGTGACAGTGCGGATTGCCGGCCCAGCAGCCAGAGCAGATTTGTAAATCGATTATTGATTTCATCTCTCTTGCACTTAATATATTTGACAGCCGCTGTCTCCGGTAAGGTTTCAGCACCGAGCGTGACGGGGGGGGGGGGGGGGGGGGCAAACGCCTTTTCTGAGCGCGAAGGTGATATGGTGGGACTTCAGGGCACTTGCTTTTACACGCCATTTTGTGAGCCAGTCATTTGTGATATCGAGTTGGTTTTGGAGTAGCTTGCTTGCTTCGTTTGCATCCTTGTTGCATGACAGAAAAGCAGTATCATCAGCAAACGTTGCTATGGTAATGTCTGGCGTATAGGGGAGGTCGCACGTAAAAATTATGAAACAATAAATATAAAGAATAAATGACAAACAATAGCCAGTATCAACAAAACCCAAATATTAATTAAGTAGGTAGGTATATTATGCATAAATTTACTTAGTATTTATATTGCACTTACAGCAACAGCTTTGTATCCGTTATAATATAAACGCTAGTAAGCTAGGGCCTCTTTGCTATTAGTAGGTCTGACATTATCCGCCTTGTGTATGTTTGTTGAGTTCTGATTCTGATGCAGCGAATTCATAAAAGTATGCGTAATTGACTCGATGACAAGCCACGTAGCTTGTATTTACAACAAACAGTTCGCGTCACACGCTTATCCACATCGTCTTAAATTGACCTTCAAAAACGCGCATAGTTAATACGCGACGGTTTATTTGTGCACACGATCGTTTATACCTGCGCAGTTCCGTTATTCCACAGGGGCGGGTAGGTTTGTCCTTTGCTGCCCCCCTCCCTGCTCAAAGCCCGAGTCGTAATTTGCGACCACAGGTGCACACGGCAAAAGATTCACAAACTAAATTTAAATAATTTCTACAGGCTTCTCTAGCTTCGGTCTCAATAGGTAGCTATTACGACGTTCTAGGTAGGTATTGTTATAAAGGTTTTTTTGCATTGTTCTCAACAAAAACTTGTTCTTTGTTCACAGGATTCAATGGAGAGCTTGTTAGATCCGCAGGCATGACGGAGAAAGTATTACATCCAGGTGAGTTCTTGTGCATAAAATCAGGTCGCCGTATTAAGTGCCCACTGCCGGACCAGCTTTAGGACTAAGTAGGTATAGGTATGTTTTATTTCGCTGCGTTGGGATGTCGGTAGCGACTTTTACCCTTGCTCGATTTTGATCCCATTTTATTTCGAGAAAAAACCGGCCAAGAGCGTGTCGGACACGCCCAGGATAGGCTTCCTAAGCCATTACGAAAAAGTCCTGGCACAGATACCTAATTTAAAGGTATTTTCATCACACCTATTCGAAACCAGTGTTAGTAGAGCCCTACTCCAAAGCAAACTACGCAGTGTGGGGTCAAGTTATATCGGTTAATGACATAGACACACATAATTAGCTATTATTCCCAAACCTGTAAAACCTGCTTATCTCTGATAGTTTTCCTTTTAAATTCACTATATGCACTACTGTTCTGATTTTTTCACATTTCCAAATAACAGCTTCTCTGCTAGAGGAGGAGGGGGGGGGGGGGGGGGGGCACTGGAGTCCAACAAAAATGAGCACTTCAAAGCTAAATATTTCGCAAACGAATAACTTTATCGAAAAATGATCTTCGAGAACCCCTAATATTTTTGAAAGACCTATTCATCGATAACCCACACTATAATGTGGGCGAGAAATAAAAAAATCATCCCCACTTTGCGTGTAGGGCAGGTACCCCAAATTAATATGTATATCTATGCAAAATTACAGCTTTCTAGTACCAATAGTCTCAGCTAATATGCCGCGGACAGACAGACGGACATGACGAAACTATAAGGATTCCTTTTTGCCATTTTGGCTTCGGAACCCTAAAAATGATCCTAAGTATTAAAATATTGAGATCTGGATGGGATTGGCTAAGATAGGCAATGTTGATGTTGAGCATTAGCGTCTCTAGGATTATCATGTTGGAGAATTTTGCTCCTCAATTTTATTGTTGCGAGTCGCATAAACACCTTCCTCACAACTTTTGGCTCTGCAGTATTTTAATAGTGTAGATTTTTTAAAAGTTTATAGGTATTTTCTTAAATACCCATAAACTTTTAAAAATCCTCTTTGCTTCTCTGAGAGGATAATCTTGAATATTTCGCGCCTTACTCACCCCACCTCACTTCTACTAAATAACGTTGTTTTAGTGGCAACAACTATTAAATATCAGTCTCACTTCATATTACACAGTGTTATCACAAATAACGCGTAATTCGCAAAAATGCAGTTGAAAAATGCAGCATTTCAGCGTCTGGCTCAGGGAGCCCCTTAAGTTTGGATCACATGCAAACGCAATCGTGTTCATGTAGGTACCATCGATATACTAAGTACCTATGTTGGATGTTGAAATGGCGACGACATAAAACTATGTAATATGTAGGCACAAACAATTTCGTAGTTCAAGTTCTGGATGATAGACCTAGAAAGCTGTAATTTTGCATTGAAGTAAGCTTGATGATGCTGACCAGGGATAAGAATTGATTTTGTGAAATTCTGCACCTAAGGGAGTGAAAAAGGGTGTGGAAGTTAGTATGGACACACATTATTTTTAAAGTAACGATTACAAAACTTAGTAAATACGTATTACTCTTACAATACAATTCAAGAACTTATTGAATATAACAAACAAAGCAGAAAAAAGGTACAAGGAAAATACAAGGTAGCAATGGGCGGCATTCAAGAGAAATAAAAGAACACAATTTATTTATTTATTTACCGAAAAAAATTACAGACAGCAATGCTTCATCACTTGGAAATTATACCTAGAGTTTGGGGGAAGCTTGTGGGGAAAAACGTTATTTTTAAAATTACGAACGGGATAGAAACTTCTGCCACGGGAGCGAAGCCGCGGACGAAAGTTAGTCAAGTCACATACCTAATAAATACAAAAATTCTGCTTGCATGAGAACGTGGAACGTTATAGCGCCATTTTTCCCTCTAGGCCGCGTCCGAATTATTTTTATCGATCAGGCTTGCTTGTGTAGAGTTGCATGCAGTGTTTCGTGAACTGCGTAGGCGTCGTAGTTCTGTGTTAGTACCTAGCGGCCATGTTAGAGCACGGTCGGTGAGCGTGACGTCACAGACGGGCCGTCACCAGATCAATAGGGATTCGAGGTCAGTCCAACCCGACACGACGAATCTGCCTCGCCTGATGGAGTTTAGGCGCTCCCCCGCGCTTTACCTCTCACCTACCTCCGCCCGCTTTGATTATGCCACGCAAGCTCTGCCTCTGCCAACAAACATGTTTTTTCCCCTGAACAATGCCCGGCTACCCTATTTAAAACGTATTTATTATTACCTATTTGGAGCCTTTATGCTCGAGTCTTGAATTTTAATTTATCGTTTGATTTTACGGGTAATTAAGTTACGTGTATTGCTTTTTTTTGTAATATTGCGAACAAGACACTGATTACTAAACGTATGGGTGCTACAGTTAGACTCTAATTGTAGAGTTTCACATACTCAAAGTAACGTTTACTAAACACGTGCCTGGCTGAGCAGAAACCGTCCACCATGACAGTCCATATGAAACACCTGCCAGCATCCTGCCAGCCAGTATAATTAGTAATGAAATGTTAGTTCGCACTCAGATTCAAGGGCTAAATCGTCTATATCACGATAAAATTGCACCCAATTCATGACTACTTGTTCCTTCAATCTATTCCCCTAGCTGCCCTCTCGGGATAATCTCTCGCGACGGGCGGCCCCAGGCCAGCCCTCCTTACTCTGGGAATACCTACCTACATTATTGCGGTATACATTTGAGGCGACTGAGAGCACAGAAACGGGGGATGACACCGGTGGAAACCTATATGTATTTTCTAAGGGTCAGACAACTAACACAACTAGCAACAAAATGAAATACTCAATAGAGTAGGTACAAACGTGTCTTAAATTAAATCTCCGTGCTCAACGTTCGTCATCCCCTTTACGGCAATGAAACGATACGCGTAATAATAAACTTGTTTTGAAAAGGTCATCGTTTCAAGGTTAGGGTAGAGCTACTTATAAAGAGATTGTCTGAATAGCGTCCCCGAATGTACGTATATGTCGGTTGAGCGGTGCATGTGCATCGGTTGACGCATCGCGGTTGAATCTCCACATAGCGCGGGCGGCAGTACGTATGTAAAGCGCGTAAGTACATAAGACATGGATCGATGCCGGAGTCGACACCCGTCCCGTTCCCGTGCCCACCTCTTAGTCTTTTGATAATAATACCAAAAACTAAAACGAGGAGGAACGACATCGTTGTTATAATATGTAGATTCTACGCTGTACAATATTTATTCATTAGTCAGCGCTTCCTACGGTTCATTGCCATAATAGGTACGTTTTTTCATCTATGAAGTTGTCTGTTTAAAAGATTTGATCTAAAAAACATTTATTGATAAAATTGACATGCATTATTTGAGACAAGTGCGCGTTCTAGCAAACGGATACCTACTTTTGATTTTACTTCGTAAGATTTAGGTAGAGCACAATAAGTTTAGCGGATAAATGTCCACTCATCTTTGAAAGATAGATACCTACCTATCTTTCAAGACACCGTTTGATTGATGGCAAAATACTTATTTTTGCTACCTTTTCTCACAAACTTTTAACTGTGGTGGTAACTAGGTACTACCTATATTTACGATGGGAAGTGGTATATTGATCAGCCGAGAGTTAAATTATGTTTTTTTTTTGTTTTGTAAGATTATAAATTATAAGTTACAAATTCTATTTTGAAATTTACTATTTGGTACTTAATCGAAAACTTCAAAGTAAATGTGACAGTGTTGAATGAATTTGAATGGATTCGGGTCCAGCGTATTTTCAGCCGATGTCAGTGGCTTACTAGGAATGTGTAGAGATAGTGTTTATATTAGAACTGGGCGAGCGCGGCGAGCTGACAGTGGGTGTCCACAGCCGCAGTCGTGGCCGGCGACTGCGTTGTTGCCACGTTTACGTACTAAGTATGTGCGTTCAGGCAATTGATTCGCATTGTGGATTGCGCTGGCGCTATGCAGAACTGGGCGCTGCTCTACGGCGAGTGAAACCCGGCCCGCTCGAGGTCAACGAACTGTTCATGTTCATTTCGCTGCATCCGTTGCAAATACGCGGCGCATCGCTGCCACCACCAATTCTAACCATTCAATGCACCACTTTTTTATCCAGCTAATTGAAAAAGTGGTCCGCCTATAGAGAAACTGTACCAGCGACTTAGCAATAGAAAGTTTACATGCACCATAATGAGTGCGTTCAATAGGTAGGTATAATGTTGCTTAACGTCGCAATCTAACGGAATGAAGGGAAATCGTGTCCGATACAGCTTTATTACCTTAAAATAATATTTTTGTTGGTGCTAGTGCTAGAGATCGCCTCGGTTGTGCGGGTGACGGTGTTACACAATCCGGTTTATTTGTGGGCAAGTACAGAAGATGTGCGGTAGCTGCGGCATTTTTCGCGGACGCTATCGATCGAACGCGCCGGATCGCAATTCGCAACCCTTTGTGGTGGTAGCTTCACCTCACCCACCCTTGCCTCACTTATTCAAGAGCACCGCTAATGATCCCGACATCTCGACTAAACCACGCCTCTACAATCGACTTTTCTTAAAGTAATCAACTTTCCTTATTTCTACTTTGTGATATCCACCCGCAGCCGTCGCCAGCAGCGCTGCTATAATAGCAGTCCTACATAATTGCCAGCAGATCTGTTACGTATCTGTTTGTTAGTTATGACATTAGATTTGTCGTCAAGTTTCAGCTTCTTTATAAGCTCAAACTTCTTAGTAGGTAATAAGCGGTAAACTTAATAAACCGAAGCGTAATGCTTGTTATTTTGAATGTATGTTATTTAAAGATTATTTTAACGAGTTCCCGCATGGTTTATGCGGTTTAAAAAGGTCGTAATGAACATTGAGCCGGGGTTAGCAGCGACGCGACTAAGAGCAGCCCTATCCGCCGCCGCGGTAATGGGCTCCATTCGCCCGCGGGAACTGGTTTGACGACGCGTTTTTTTGTCAACTTGCTACTGCAAAAATATAAAAGGGCGCGGGCACGTAAATCTCTTGGCAAATCTTGGTAAAAATATGTAATTTCGGATGAATTATTATTTTCGCAAAACTTTGATTTCGTAAACAAACTGTTGATAATAAATGTAATACGAAATAATGTTTCTAACAAGCTAGGGAAAGGAGGGGTAGAAAAATCCTTTAGTGTCGACATCGGGTCGGGGGAGGAGCTGAGTGTTTAGGGGTGAGCAGGGTGGTGGGAGGAAGTTATATAGTGACGCGATCACGTGTACATTTTGCAGCCTGTATTGATCGTGTCGTCTTTTTCTTGTTGTTAAATGCGGTAGCCCTGCGTGATTCCCGGCAATTTACAGACCACTCGGTTATTTATCCGACTGTTGAAATAGTAAGCATAACTTATTAAATTAAACTCACTTCACCTGAGTCGGAACTATAGGCACGTTCACTTCGCGACTTATTGGGTGACAAGAGTACTGACACCGTAACTGGCCTATCGACTCATTTCAGTATAGTTTCTTTATACTGTCTTGTTTACCAGTTCCTCCTCTACACAAAAATTCTCCGCTTACATGCCTTATTTGCCTCGTTAGTTAACCTAGTCCTACGCTTTACTCAATTTGGTGCTACATTTCAGTTACTATACTTATGTACGGCTCATCTCTACATCAGGACAATATAAAAGTCATACGTCAACGTGTGTAACTTGTAACACGTATGTACCTAATCGGCTAATTGTAGGTAGGTACTATACATTTATACGTGCGAGAGTTTTTATGAATATTACAAAAAGCTTTGGATCGCATTCGGTACGGCTTATGTACCGTTATAAGATCGTTAAGTTAACAATATCATTAGAATGTCGTCATTAGTTAGGATCTTGGGAACCGTTGATAAGTGCGAGAGCGGCGTCCACACGAGCGGGGCCGACTCGGGACTGCCAGAAAAACAGCGGAGAGAGTTTGGTATGGTTTAGTGTAGGTGAACGAGATGTGTGATGTAGTATGTGCGCGCTCTATTTCGGTCGCGGTGGCGCACTCGGCGGCTAATCGGCTCGTCACGTGACGAGCTCCGGAAGGACGGGGGGGTGAGGGTTTCGTGAGCGTCGCGGGGGGGGGGCTGTTGGAATGCAGTCACCACCGCCCGGTGCAGAGCTCTGCTCGACGATTGATCGTCAACCTGATCCGACTCCGATTCCATGCTCTACGACTAAAACATTGCCTGGTTTACCTACACACTAAACCATACACGCCAAATTTTCTATTATTCACGTACAAAAGTGTGATATGATAACTGATAACCTCAATGAGGCAAAATTTTATAATGGCATCCATATCATGTTATAAACATAATTGTTTCTAACTTAATACTTGTTGACATTGATAGTAAGAGTGAAATTGTAATAAATAAGCTACCTACGCGATTGCCTTGAAACTTTGGTCATGGCCTAATAGGTATTGTAAAATGTTGAAAATGATAATTTTCGACTTTTCCGAGTTGAAGTAGGTACCTACTCTACTTGTTCAATCATGCTTTAGAGAGAGTAGTAGGGATCGAAGTCTCGGCATGTTGAAAATGCTGATGTAAAGTTGGCAACTGCCGAAAGCTCAGTGAACATGTTTGGCCGGGGCTTATTCGTATTATTTAATTCTCATCCGAGTTAGGATGTAATCGTCGGCGGCTACAGGCACAGGCAGTAATTGCAGCGCGCGGATTGCAGGCCGCCCCGCGCCCCGCCGCCCGCGCTCGAACGCCGTAAGTAAACAGTCTGGTGTTTATCCGCGTCTCGCTCGCACCGACCGCGTCGCGTCGCGCCTCTGAGCCACTCTGAGGTGCACTCGCTGTTCCTATTATTTTCGTGACGGGTATTGCGCCGAAGCCGATTCCCGCATCCTCGCCCCGAGACGCGAGGTCCGGTCTCGCGCGGAGGCGGCGACGGCGGCCGTTCGCATCGCGCGCCAGTCCGCGCCCGAGGTCGACCGTCGGTTCGCGCCTATCAAACGTTTTGTTTGCTCGTCGTCGGTTCGTTGAAAACGAAAATGCGACACGTTCCGGTGAGCGTAACAAGAGCGGATCGTGGAGGTTGACAATCGCGCGGCGGTACTTGTTTGTCGGAACGGTGACGTGTTGGTGACAGTGAGCGGATTGTGTTTTGGCGTGCCGATGCTACACGTGAATGTGGATGCGGTGCGGAGCGGTGTCGGAAGATGCATTTCAAGGAGGCGTTCACGATGAGCGATCGTCCGAGCGAGCGCGGCCGCCGCAACTCCCGCTGCAAGGGTGGGTGTCCGCAGCGGCGACCGCGGCCCGTCTGCCTGCGTGCTACCTGCACGCGTGCACAACACACATACACACCCGGCCGCCCGTCATCGCAATAAACACCTTGCGCGCGTTGCTTGTTTCTAACTATACGTGACGTGCTCATGCTCATCATTCATGAGACCCTCGATGCCGATCGGAAGCTTACAAAAAAGTATTTCATTGGTGGCTATGTTATGATCAGTGTGTTATATGAATGGCGGCCTGTACAAAGTTGTCTACTGAATAACATGCTGTGCGATCAGCTGTTCGGTCTGACACAGCAGATATTTATTACATTACAAAGTTTGTTTTGCTATGAGACACCTTGACTGGTATAACACGATAAACAATTAAAAGCACGCATACGTATAATATAATAACCTAACCTACTCTCGTTTAGTTACTCTCTGGAATGGATCCAATGCTTTTCTAATTATTAGTTTAGTTCACTTTCACAGTTGGAAAATAAGAAGCAGAAGGCTAGTTTTTGAAATTAGACTCGTGGGAATTATTATTCTGGCTTACACTTAAATATAGGTAAACAATTATGTGCATACATACATACATAGAAAAAAAGCCGTGATAGCCTAGTGGTTTGACCTTTGGCCTCTCAGGCAGAGGGTCGTGGGTTCAAACCCCGGCTCGCACCTCGTGAGTTTTTCGGAATTTATGTGCGGAATTACATTTGTAATTTATTATGAGCTTATCGGTGAAAGAAAACATCGTGAGGAAACCTACACACTCTTGTGAAACAATTCAATGATGTGTGTGATGTTCCCAATCCGCACTGGGCCCGCGTGGGAACTATAGCCCAAGCCCTCTCATTCTGAGAGGAGGTCTGTGCCCAGATGCGGGACGTAAAAAAGGCTGGTGATGATACAGTCATGTTTCAGTATCTTCCCTAAATCAACCCCACCGGGTGGAAGTCTTTAATAGGAGGATTTTGACGACCGAATAGCCTAGTGGTTAGAGACCCTGATTAAGAAGCTGGAGGTCCCGGGTTCGAATCCCGGTCGGGGCAGATGTTTGTATGATGAATACAAATATATGTTCTCGGGTCATGCATGTTTAATATAATAAGAAAGTATGTATTTATCTATACATATAAGTATGTTTATCCGTTGTCTAGTACCCATAGTAGGCTTTGCCTAGTTTGGGACTAGGTCAACAATTGGTGTCAATTTGTCCCATGATATTTATTTTTTATTTACTTTAGGACCTACTTGCATTTTTGTAAAGTTATTAGTCTAAAAATTTATTAGGCAAATTAGTGATAGGTAGGTATATTCCAAGCAAAAAAGTTTGTTTTGTCTTTTTTTATCAATTGAATTCGTAAATTTGGGGTTCAGTGCTTGTGTTTACATAGAACGTGTCGTATTTTGGAGTTAGTTTCGTCAGTCAGAATTCGTGTATAGTTTAAAAGATATGTACAAGAAGGATTTGAAATTTTCAGGGATTTTAGGGACATAGAACAAGGACACATGGACCTCGGGTCTAATACAAGACACACGAAAAATGCACCTACTTTAGTACATACTACATAGCTATATACATACTAAACTACTACATAAACTGCATAAAGCATGGAGAAAGTAAAATTTCTTAATTTAAATCGTAACATTCGTAACGTTATTAATGTACGGCTTTGCTTATGACTAGGAGGTCACGACTTTGGTAACGATCTACTACGTGAGCTACTCTGGCTTTACATGATAAAGACTACCTCTCTGATGCCAAATATGTTGATTTGCCTGCGCGAAATGTTTGCGTTAACTGTATAGGTACATAAGGCGCTTGGAAAATGAGTTATCGTGACCAAAAAAAAACGTTAAGGTAAATTGTTGAACTTTGAAAAAGAATTAAGTAGGTACTAGTTGCACTAATATAAATAGGGTTTCCAGATCGAATGACCCTATTATCGGGATAAAACATATTTTTTTTCGGGATTTTAGAACTTTGGTCGGGAGAAACAAAAACAAAATCAAATTAGGTAAAGTACCTTCAGTAAATATTGTATTGAAAAGATAAACATTTAGCATTATTGTTACAGCGTCGGAGCGGCAACGTTTCGCTTGACGAAAATTCGGAACTTAAAATTATTGTTTTAAGTATAAAATAAATGGTTTTTCGGATTTTTTTTTACTTTGCCGGGCCGGGAGTCGGGGGGCATTAAAAAATTCGTAAGAATCCCGCCAAATCCCGACCATCTAGCAACCCTAAATATAAATAAGTTAAATAACACAAAAACTGACCAGATATTTCGTTGCGTTATCGAGAAATCCTCGTTCAAAGATGCTGTATTGTGACCAAAAAAAAAAACGGTCAGGTAAATGGCTGTGCTTTGAAAAATAATTAAGTACTAGTTGTACTAATATAAATAAAAGAAAAACTGACCAGATATTTGGTTGCGTTAGTGACCAATCCTCGTTCAAAGATTCTTTTTTGTGACAAAAAATAACGGTCCTTACAACATTAAACATAATGAAACCGGGATATTGACCGCGATTACCTTATAGGTGTGATGAGCTCCCGATATTTCGATGCAGTTGCATGCATCATGATCACGGACAAACTGACGAAACGACGGTAGATACTAATGTTGCGCAGACCGGGCTCTGTCTATCTTATCTTCGTTGACAAACCGAGCTCATGCACTATGTGACACACAACATCTTGGACAGGAATTGAATCATGTCGGGAGAGTCCTGAGGATTAATGGTTATAGCATAAACACACGTAAACGTAGCTGTAAAACCAAACGTCTTTTCGTCTCATTATATTGCGAGACAGCCAGCATTTATGCCATATGTGAAAGGGGTCACGGATAAGGTTTCAAGAATACTAGGTAAGTATTCTGTTAAGACTATTTTCACCCTTCACAGGAAAATTTCACAGCTTCTGAGATCACCCAAGGACAATTTTCCAGTGGAAAAACCTGTTGTGTATAGGGTTGACTGTAGTTGTGGCAGCTCGTACATAGGGCTGACCAAACGTACGATCGCCTGCAGGGTTAAGGATACATAGCCGCAGTTAAAAATAACGTCACTCTCAAATCTGCCATTGCTGAACACCTCATTGAGTCGGGGACAAATTACTGGATTGAGTTGCACAGCCCTAAGATCATTTCGACTATTTTCGACAGAACGCCATTATATACCAAGACTGGTGAGAGAAGCGGTTGAAATTAAGAAACACAAAAAATTTTATCGTGAGGATGGGTTTAAATTGTCAAGTGTCTGGAATCCGGTGATTTCGTTATGCAAGACTTGTCCAGAATCAGTTTCGGGTACGTGTAGTGACACAGTAAGTGTTGTGTGCTTAAATGTAAAAAGTAAGAACGCGACCGATAGTAGTGGCAGTGCGCGTAGTGGGCGCGCAAAAATGCGGGAAGACAGATCCCGGTCTGCGCAACATTAGTATCTACCTTCGTTTTTCTCTCTATTGGAGTCTTCCCCAAACTGGTGACCCACTACACTGAATAAAAAAACGCAACCTTCCAAGACCTACATGACAATGACGCAGTCTCACAGCAAAGCCAGACTACCACACTGTATACCACTAGCATGCCTGGGTGTCTACAGTGCGCAAACCCCTCCTACTCAACGCTCCCGCCAGCACAGCGAAGCAACTCAACGTTCTCGCCAGCACAACGGAGAAACTCAACGCTCTCGCCAGCAAGCACAGCGGAGCAAATCAACGTTCGCCAAGTCGCCAACGATATCTGAAAATCTTATTTTTTCATGTATGTCCGTCTAACTCAATAACCAATATAAATGACCTAATGCTGCGTATAATTTGCTTAAGGCGCTTCCCTGACCCAGACGCTAAAATGGCTGCTTTTTAGAGCGTTAATTATTTAAACGATAAAAACAAAATGTATAAATACATTAAGTATCTATAACATCTTAACTTGTTTTTCTATGTTTCATATTGTTTTTTTTTCTATTTGATACTTATGATATCTGCATCACAAATTCACAAGTAAGTCAAGTTGCAATTAATATTCTGTTTCTACATCACAAGCATAATTTACTTTGACTTGTGACATACACCAATGTATAGAGAATTTAATAGGTTAGGATTTCTATGTTTAACATTATTAAAATATCTTTTTATAATCATCATCATCATCGTCACCATCATCATCGTCGGCCTATTTACGTCCCACTGCTGGGCACCAGGATTTTATATATAATATTTAAAAAAAAAAGTAATTAACGTATTCGGTGCGAATTCTGAACGATTTTTTTTTTTTCGAAAAGACACGTTATTTGTGATGTAACACAGTAAAATAAAGTTAGACCGATATTTAATAGATGTCGTCACTAAACCGAAATTGTTTGGTAGAAGTGAGGTGGGGTGAGGAAGGCGCGAAGCGTTCAAGGTCATCCTCTCAGGGAAGCCTCTTAAGATAACACTGGATAACTTAAAATAAATTCTTGAAAAAGCGGGAAAAATGTTCGTAACTCGATTCCCGTGATAGACGAACTACTCTTAAATAATACGTACCTACAATGTTATATGGACAGTTTTTTTTGGTCACAATAATGCATCTTTGAATGTGGATTGCTCGATAGCGCAACCAAATATCTGGTCAGTTTTGTAACTGAAAAAAGACATGCGAAAGTTTCACTGTATGGAACAAACTGTATGGAAAGTTTTCTTTGATTTGTGGGTGTTTTAGTACTCTAACCTTAGTTGGTATCAAAGAGTATTGTAATTCTTGATAGAAATGGGACCGATTATCATAAAAACAGACAGACGGACAACAAAGTGATCGTACAAGAGTTGCGTTTTTTTTCCTTTTGGGGTACGGAACCCTAAAAAAGTCAAATCTGACGATTTTCTCGCTGACTGTAGGTACATTTTAACATAAATCTGTGAATGTCGAATTGTCGATTGTCATCACTTAAAAAGTTAGTAAAGGTCTCCTAGCATTTTCGCGTAGCAGCAAGGGATCTAGTAGCTGCCCTTACTGCCCCATCTCAACTGTCCACCCTGTATATGAAACACATGATATACGTGCCTATAAAATTTGAGGGTTGCCCTCGATTTCATTGGGATCCCATTATCAGATCCTGATTTGGTGACAATGGGACCAAATAGAAAGTATACCCTTCCAAACAAAAAAAGAAATTTAGAAATCGGTCCAGTCCAGCCGTCTTCTAGTAATCGGGGAACATACCTACAAAAAATATCTTTTAACAAAAAGTGAAACCGCCTTTAAAAAAAAACAAAATAATCCTCTGGTTTTTTTTTTCTTTGAAGGCGGTTTTACTTTTTGTTATTACTACTTATTACTAATAATGTTTTTCTAATTATGCTTGTAAACGACTGTATGTGTTCTTAACTTAAATAAATAAATAAAATAATTGGTACAATAACGCCGGGTAACTAGCATTACCTAACTGCAATTACTGCTAATATTCTTTCAAGAAGATGGATATTATCATGTTATAATAAATATACTTAAGTAAAGTGCGCAAGAGCTGGCTATCTTTTTACTACTTTTATTTTAGCGAGATATTTCCAAAAAACAGTTTTTTCCTGACCTTTGTCCTTGAATATTTAAGGATGCTCACATGTGACCATATGAGACTTTTGACATAGAATGCCAAAATAAAGGTTTGTATAAAAATTCAGTTTATTCCATTTCATACCGAGGTTGACCTCTCCTTGTAGCCTCCAGTGGTGGGATTGACTTGAAATTTGGCATTGCATGGCAAGAAAAGCTTGTATTTTTTTTTTATCTTATGGTTATTACAAACAACAATTTTAAAATTTGATGATTTTTCCTTGTATATACTTAACACTTACATTATTCAATGACGTTTATTAGAGTAGAGACTAGAGAGACAGTAAATGACTAAATCAATGGTTTAAATTTTATTAGCAACCGGCGCATTAAAAAACAGTTTGACCCCCTTGGGAGTAATTACGCCAAGTTATGAACGCAAATCTAAATGTTGATACTTAGATAAGAATGATAAGTTATTGTAATTTTAGTTTTATTGTTTTCAGGGTTAATGTAATTGTAGTTTTATTTTAGTGTACTATTTATGTAATTAATTACCCCAAATGTCAGCACCCTGAGCTCAGTACCGACGCGAATATAGCCCGCAAAACCGGCGCAATAAAGTATTGATTTCTCAAACATCTTGTAAAGTTACGCGTCACGCTATCTGCACTCAGACAAGTCTTCGGATAGTACGAGTACCATTAGCTGCACCAACAGGGCTGTGACATGCCAAGGATTACTTTATTTACCACATCATCGTAATAAAATAGGTACTCGGTTCCGTCAAAAAGTGCCCCAACTTTTGTTGAACCGAAAACTTTAATGCGTGTGTCAAACTTTAAAAATCACCATATTTATTTCGGTTTAACTCTTCCGACGATTTCAATAATAAATAACAAATGATAGATGCTTAATCTCTCAAAGTTCGCTACAAGGTACTCAGATATATGCAGGGTATTTGCGTAATTATTTTGACAGTTGTCATCGGATTGAAATGTCAGTTTTTGTACGACTGTGACAGCTAGCTGTTTCCGATACCATTTGTCAGCCCATACAAAATAAACACGATTGCGATTGCGAGCGAGTTAGACAATAAGCATGCAGATTATACAATTAACTCTGGTAAATCTTTATAATCATTGTTCTAAACTAAATGTCTTAACCTACCACAATAATAAATAAGTAACCCAAATTAAACTATCTTAGTCCCAGAGTATCAATCCTGAAGCTGCAGCCTGCAAGAAATCCCATAAGAAACAAGATATGCTTTGTTTCGCTTTTATCACGTTTTCATCTGAGACTTTAAAGTGAACTTTTAACTTGGTTAGGGTTCCGTACCTGAAGGCAAAAAATGTAAACCATTTTGTTCTCCGTCTATCTGTCCGTCTACCTCAAGTAAATTAAAACCTGAAGGGTACTTCCCATTGACCTAAAAACTACAAAGCAAGATCTCCCAACTCCCAACACGAATCAAGGAAAAAAAATCCGAAAAAGGTTAGAGAACCCTCGGTGCGCGAGTAAGGCTTGCAATTGTTCGATTTTATTTTCGATTCGAGAAGTGTTTAAACAATTAAGACTAGCAATAATGCTTGTACGTTTGTCGACGCTGGGTGTTGCTAAATTTCCATTTTAATTTTATTAGTTTTATTACCATGGCTCTTTTATTAATAATTTAAAAGCTGGCACACTTTTCAACACGTTCACGGTCTAGTATCCCAAATATAGCACGACGGACTGCACCCACAAGTCCGTGTTCGATAAGATTTATCCCACGAGAGGAAGACTTGATAAGTAGAGATTGAAAAAATATGAGGGCCTTTGAGAATATTAAGAAATATTGTATGAAGGCTCTGAACGTGTTGCTATCTCATTATCAGTCACAGTCCGAATTTAATGAGATAATGTTGAAAACAACTTTAGTAAGTAAATCTCTTAAGATTCCTTGTAGGAAATGTAGGAATTAACCTTATAAATATAATTGTGCTGCTTTCTCGGTTTAATGATATTTTAGGTATTATTTCACATATTTTGCAAGCTTTTATTTAGTTTCACCTGTCCCGTGGTGTCTGGCTGTCTATAATCAAATCTTGAAGTTCAATTTGACGCACTTCCAGTGCATAGTGGTCGGATTGACGTGAAATTTGGTATAGATATGTAAATTGGATGACAGGGTAAGTACAGTCAGCAAAAAATGTATTGAAAATTATTTTTTATCAAAAACCTTGTTTAGCGCAAACATTCAGTACTCGAGCACCGTAGAGTTAGGGTGCTTGACGATGACAACCATTCGTTGCTGGCTAGGGCATAGGCTTCTGAGGGATGCGGTAGGGCAAGGGGGATAAGGGGGAGGGAGCGCAGAGGATGGAGGTGAGATCATAGTGGCGAGTGGCCCGGGGAGGCGATCGATATGTACATTGAACATACATACGTATACCTACATAATCGTAGGTACCTACCTACCTAACTTCTCTCAACTCGACTGTCTGCTCCAGATACTGCGCCAAAACCCCGGTCCCCTACCCCGCAACCCGGGTTCGCAATTCTTTCTTTACATTATTTTACTATGGGACTATCTCATCCAACGAACGTCTTTCCGACCACTAAATTTCCTCTCTTGTAAAGAAGATTTTTTTTAACGGTAACAACTCGAAACCAATACCAAACTTGATAGTATACCTACTAATCAACGTCAAATTAAATTAGACTATTTTTAAATTACAGCAGCCACGTACGTACATACATCATTGGTTAACATATAAAGAGACAAGGCATAAATGTATGTAAACACCCAATTTCTACGTTGACTGTAGTTAAATGTAAAGTAATCACTTTCACAGTCACGCTCGCATTTTTTTCTCTTACCTGTTTCAAAATCTCGAAAATGTTAGTGGCGCCTGAAACAAACCTTGCGAATAACTTTGCACACTTTTTGCTCTACCGGAGTTAAAAATCACGAAAGTAATACACAAAAAGTTGACGTCAAAGAGAGCTTAGTAATTTTACGTTACTTTCTTTCAAACAATACCAAGCATTACATAAACACAACGAAACTTCAACGTTGTCAAAGTTACGCAACCTTACATGGTACCAACAACCTTACCATTCTGTACATATCTAATAGCAATAGCAATAGCACAGAATAGATGAAATATTAATAGAACGCTAAAAGTTCGATCATTTGTGTAGTGCCAGACCCGACCCGAAATGTGCAAAGGTGATCATTACAAGACCTCAATTATGACATAATACTCAAATGTCATCTTCAATTTATCAGGACTCCGTCATTTTACCGAGTAGAGCCAAGTCCTGCCTTTGCAGCAATACGCACGGTAATTAATGATATTGCAAGCTTCCTTGGATTTCACATACGAGGGCTGTTTGATAAGTACCCGTTTATGGAAAAAAAACCATTTTTTTTGTATATATGCATTTATTTTTCTACGTAGTCACCTTTTAACTCTATACATTTGTTCCACCTATACTCAAGCTTCAATAAACCATCCAAAAAGTACGATTTTGGAAAGTCATTAAAATAGGCCTCTGTGGCGGCAATGACTTCGTCATTTGATCCAAATCGCTTGCCATTGAGCCATTTTTTTAGGTTGGGAAACAAAAAGAAATCGCATGGGGCCAAATCTGGAGAATACGGGGGGTGAGACAATAGTTCGTAGCGTAACTGTGCTAATTTAGCCGTCACAACTCTGGACGAATGAGCCGGGGCGTTGTCGTGATGAAACAGTACTTTTTTCTTTTTTAAATGGTGTCGTTTGTCCTTCAACACTGCGTCAAATTCATCCAATAAATTGGCATAGTACTGCCCTGTTATTGTTTTTCCCTTTTCTAAATAGTCAATATGTATAATACCCTGCGAATCCCAAAAAACGGTCGCCATGACCTTTCCAGCCGATGGGACGGTTTTTGCTTTCTTTGGAGCAGGTTCACCCGGTAAAATCCACTGCTTCGACTGCTCTGTCATTTCCGGGGTGTAGTGGTGGACCCACGTTTCGTCCACGGTCACGAAACGACGCAGAAACTCCTTCGGGTTACGTTTGAACACGGCCAAACACTGCTCCGAAGTAGTCAGTCGGTTCCGTTTTTGCTCCTCCGTGAGTAAACGCGGCACCCACCTCGCCGATACTTTCTTCATACCCAATTTTTCTTCTAATATGTGTTGTACCCTCTCGATTGAAACGTTTACAGCATCAACGATTTCTCGAAGTTTAATTCGGCGGTCGGCAAAAACGATATTTTCAATTTTCTTAACCATATCGTCTGTAGTCACCTCAACTGGCCGGCCTGGGCGATCCTCATCAAAGACGGTTGTTCTCCCCCGCTTAAACTCGTTATACCAATATCCGACGGTTGTCATAGAAGGAGCACATTCATGGTAAACCGCTTGCATTCTTACTTTTATTTCATCACATGTTTTTCCTTCCAAAAATAAGAATCTAATTACAGACCGATACTGTTCTTTCTCCATTTTAACAATTTTAAGTTCACGCCTTCACTGAATCGTTGTCAAATGAGAAAAAAACAAAAGAATGCCATTTTTTTTTTAATTTTCCCGCCTCTGAAAAATGGCATAAAAAGGTGGTATACTTATTTGCGGCCAGTGATATTAATATATTTAGAAAACGGGTACTTATCAAACAGCCCTCGTAGGTAGGTGTTTAGTCTAAACTTTAATGAGCAAAGTTTCCCATTTAGTAGGTCGCGAGCCGGCACAGGGCCACGAAAGAAAAACCTTATTTTAAGAACTACTAGGAGGAGATTCTATCTTTTACACTTTACCCTTAACTAATTTATTATATTAGGGAATTTAAAAACTCTTGAATGGGTCACGCACGAAGGGACATTATCGAAATTACCGAGCCCTAGCACAACAATGCTTGGAAAACCCGCCTCTAAAGCCGACTTGCACCGACCTGGTTTGGTGACTAACCCAGGTCGTAAGTCGGAGTTAACTTTACGTCAGACGATACAGACAGTTCCGTTATGTTACACCCGAATTCGTGAGTTTCTGACCCAAAAAAGAACATCTAATTTAACAATCAATTCACATAACCAATTTAATTATCAAAAATCTATTGAACTTGTGGTTTTACCAATTTATTCAATTTGACGTAACCTGCCTTTTAAAAAAAAAAGTATTTTTTTAATTATTTGATTGAAACAGCGTGACAATCATGCGGCAAAGCGTGCTAATAAGTGGCTTTATTTAACATATGAGCTGTCGGTATCTCTGTATCAGTTCAAAGCTGACTGAGCTTTGTATGCAGGGTGTTTGGTATAACGATGTAGGAACTTTAGGAGGTGACACAGGGGACTATTAGGAATAGTTTAAAGCCTATATGCCTTAGTCCAATATGTGATAGTTTTTTTTAATCGAGTTTTTCTGATTTTTTTACTTGGTACCAAAAGTAGACATAAAAAAATAAATTTAGTACAAACTGTGCAAACAATCAAATATTTTTTTTACAATTAACACCGCAATTGATTGGTTTACCAATCAGAAAAAAATCTGAAAACTATCACGTATTGGACTAAGGCATATAGGTTTCAAACTATTCCTAATTGTCCCCTGTAACACCTTCTAAAGTTCCTACATCGTTATACCAAACAATCTGTGTATCAACCATATCAAGCCGATTAACTGTCAAACTGTAATTTTATTTCAGTATTTCAGTTCAGTCCTACTAAATAAGAAAGTTTGTATGTTTGCTACTCAATCACACATAACCGGCCGGACGGATTTGAATCAAATATGGAATGGATATATAGATAATATAGTTTATGCCCAATCAAAAGATGCAGTCATTAAAAAATATGTTTTCATTAAAATTCCCGTGGAATCAAGACCTATAGGGTACTTCCGGTTGTCCTAAAAACTTGAAATTTGGCATGAAGGTAGCTCAAAAAATAGGATAACTCTGAAAATCCATTTTTTTATGTCTGTCTGTATGTGCCAGTGACCAGAAAGCAGACACACGGGAGGCGCCTTTGGCTTATCTATGCACTACAATTTTTTTACCACTTTTTGAGGGGGACGAATAACACATACGTACAGCACACGTCTACGCTCCTGACAAAATTTGTTACGTTCCTACAAACGCACACAAAAAAAAACTGTCACACAAATGCCAAAAACACACCTCACACAATCAACAGACCTTGATCATTTTTAACCGACTTAAAAAAAGGAGGAGGTTCTCAATTCGTCGGAATATTATTATTTTATGTATGTTCCCCGATTACTCGAAGACGGCTGGACCGATTTCAAAAATTATTTTTTTTTGTTTGAAAGGGTATACTTTCTAGTTGGTCCCATTGTCACCAAGTCAGGATCTGATGATGGGATCCCAGGGAAGTCGAGGGCAACCCTCAAATTTTATAGGGACGTATTATGTGTTTCATATATTTTCGAAAGCTAGTAAAGTACTTGCGTCTGGTAGTCATCATCTCGTGTTGATGAGGTGATGATGGAAGGTACAACTCCTTAACGGTTAGGAGTTGGAGGATAATATTTTAAATATTAACGTAACTAAAAATTGTGAAATAAAAAAATCTTTTAACAAAAAGTAAAACCGCCTTCAAAAAAAACCTCAGAAAAAAACATAAAATAATCCCCAAAAAGCCAAAGCAATAATCCCCAAAAAGCAAAATATGAACTTCATATTTCCGCTAGGCCATAAAACTCATGGCTTTTTGGGGATTATTTTATGTTTTTTTCTGAGGTTTTTTTTTGAAGGCGGTTTTATGCTCAGACTTAGTTAGAGATTTGTCAGAGGGGAAATCGTGCGTTAACATCTCCATTCCTTTTCTGCTCTAAGCCAGTGACCAATATAAAATGACCCCACTTTGCGTATATTTTGATTAGGAGTAGGGCTAACACTAGACAATTTAAAACAAAAAAGTAAAACCGCCTTAAAAAAAACGTAAAATAATCCTCTAAAATAATAATAAATACATAAAATAAAATAAAATGCATCTATTTCGGACAACAGAAACTAAAGCCGAAAGTTTTATGGCCTAGCACTAAGTAGCAGAAATATGAAGTCGGTGCGGTGCGAGCGGAATATCCTTTGAATGAAGCATACAGTGGAACGTAGAACCTCCTCCTTTTTTGAAGTCGGTTAAAAACACTGAAAACGTGGGAACATTTTCTAGACTCGATTGCCGTGATAGACGAACTATTTGTTTATACTACATACTTACAAATTTGTATAACCCTCCCAGAAGTAGTGGACAATGTTTCAGTTCTGAATAGTCATGAATATTTAGTGCAGCCAGAGAGATGTGCTAAATGTGACATCGGTTCAAGTTTAAAGGTCATTAATACATAATTAGTCGATCAAAAATAATTATTATAAAAAATGAAATAATGTGTTGGTATGTATTTATTTGATAGAGATTATCTATCGAAATTTTTAATCGACTTCAAAAAAGGAAGAAGTTCTACGTTTCACTGTATTTTTTTTATTTATTATTTTATGTATGTACATCGATTACTCCGTCAATTGGAGACCAGCTTTCAAAATTCTTTTTTTGTCCGAAAGGGTATAATCCTGAGGTGGTCCCATTGTCACCAAGTCATGATCTGATGATGGGATCCCAGGGAAATCGAGGGCAACCCTCAAATTTTATAGGCACGTGTTATATGTTTCATATATTTTCTAAGGCTATTCAAGTATTTGTGTCTGGTAGTCATCATTTCATGTTGATGAGCTGATGATGGAAGGTACAACTCCTTAACGGTTAGGAGTTGGAGGATAACTTTAAAAATTTAAAACTTTAAAAACAACATGAAATTGTGAAATAAAAATCTTTTAATAAAAAAGTAAAACCGCCTTAAAAAAAAAACCTTCGAAAAAAAAACCATAAAATAATCCTCTAAAAGCCATGAGTTTTATGGCCTAGCACTAGCAGAAATATGAAGTCGGTGCGGTGCGAGCGGAATATTCTTTTGAATGAAGCACCGTTCTACTTTTTTGTTATTGGACCAGAGATTTTAATGTAGGTACCGCTTATCTTAACCATAAAATTTAAATTCCATCATTATTTACTTACTTACTATGTTAATTTAAGAAATTGGAATTCCTTGGAAACTAGGTATTTTAATTATTTTAGAAAGCACGACACCTTTTTTTGTTGTTTTGGGATTCTAACAAATTTTCCTCTTTTATACTGTTAGTGACGGGTTTCAAGAACGTACATTTGTTCCAGGTGTTGGCGTCAAGATGGAGCACTTCCAGGCGGCGCTGGATCCTCGCAAGCAGGAGCTGCTGGAAGCGCGCTTCCTAGGCGCCAAGGTCAGAACCATAAAATAATATTAAATCTGAGACACTCTCGTGCGATAACGAGATTGCAAAATAAACAATACAAGTGTCTTATTTGTAAACATTAAAGAGTAAGTACCTGTTTTAAACTAGATAGATCCCTTACTTCACCACACGTATCGTATTTCATTACTTCTGCCATCTAGTTTATAATTCGACACTAACAAAGTAAAGGCATTCTACTGTTTGAAACAGTCGTCACTCGATCATGGCTGACTCGCACTAATGCTTCGCGCTACGTTTTATAAAAGAAAATGGCCGCGATTCAATGCGACAACAATACGAATACGGTCGAGCAGAACGTAAATGTTTATTATTCTTGTTATAGTTACTTAAAGGGTATTACGTCAAGCATTATCGTTAGTTAAGGCTAAAGTCATGTAGAGTTACAAATAATATAAAATAGCTTCGAATAACGGCAACCATGGTGAGTCAGGCTATAAATAGGCAAAGTAGGTTTTAACACGTTTCAGTCTCTCCGCTCTCAGAGACAAGTATGCGAATGAATTAAGTATAATAAAGATTTGTAGGTGTTGATGATGATTGAATCCTGGCGTGTGATCTCAAATAAAACTACATTTCGTGATAAAGTTTTCCCACCTAGCGCTGCAACACACCCGTTTGATCGAAGCGTTCCGCGCTGTATGTATGCGCACATATTGTGGCCTGGGCTTGTGATGTGGTAGATATGTAATTCCATTATGTCTCACCTCTGTCCTTCCACCCGCCATTTCCCCTCTTTCGTCCTGTGAGGCGACACTTGGCCCCACCAGGCTCAGTCAGTCAGGCTATCGGATTGTTACTACGCGCCGACTTCAGTATTTGTTATTCAAATGATCTTCGTTATTTATCATGTTTTTCTTTTGTTTTAAAACGTTTTTGTCAGCAGCATAAAAAGTCTTATCTACTTCAATTACTGCACAGTCATATAAATCATGATTAGCTATGATCCTTCCATATACACTTACCATACTATCGATACAAATTTGATTTATATTTAATCATGTGATAGTCGTTGCATTGCAAGATGCGACCATGTGAAACTAGGACTTCGTCACTCTACGACAAGATGGCGGCAGACATAAATAGTCTGCCAGCTAAATATGCACGTTTCTCACTTAACGACCTACAAAAAATATTCTCCTAGTAGGAAGGTAGGTACCTCCATAAGTAAGAGGGTTATCTATTCCTTCAAATTTAAATCGTATCGTAAATTTCTTTTAAACTAGCTAGATTAACTTTAATTATTACGGTACCCGACTCCCATCTGATGCATTTCGTATACTTACGTACCTACGTCCATTGAGCGCATTGATCGCATGTTTTGCAGGTGAGCGCAGGGGCGATACTAGTAGAAACCCACCGGGCCCCCGATTACAAGGCGGTGAGTTTATCTAAGTACCTACCTATTTACATATCTCTAGCACAGTGATAGCTTTAGGCGAAGTTTTTAAGCTTTCATTCAACATACCTTTAATGAGTACTTCCCACTCTTTTGTTTTTCACCATTGGAGGTGATTTTGCTATTCGGACCTTGACTCTAAGGAGTGAGTGGTATTTTTGCTTCACGATGAAAAAAATATGTTATCTTAATCACAATGTCTACTTACTGATAATTATGAAATTTACCCATGTTATATTATATTTATTATGTCACAATCCGCCGTAGATTGTGTTTTTGTATATGTATGCAATACTTACGTACCTACGTCATACCTATCATATTGTGATACTGCGCGTGCTTTGATCGTGATACACAGCCACTTTTACAGCTCTACTCGCCTTGATATCGATTAGATTTGCGTCGGTGAACACGGGTGTCAGTCGGTAGATTCTTATACATACCTACCTACTTGTACCTTACATTGTATTTCGGTATTCATATTGATTTAATGCGTTTAATTACGATTTAGCTGAAACTTTGCATACTTACCTACTTATGTAAGTTCGGTGACAATGCAATAATGCAAAAATTCTGGTGGTGCGGCCAGGATCGTCTATACAGGAAGGAACTCTTCACCGATTAATGGCATCGACTTGAGATTTGGTATTTACCTATATGTAAGTTAAGTTGAATTACAAACAATACACGTACAGACAAGAAAAATTACAGTCGGCAAAAAAACCTTTGTTTAAAAATTAAATATTTACTTATGGATGGTTAAGTTATATAGGTACAGTCGAGTTCTCCAATATCTGTACACTCAACGGTTCATAAATATTTAAACACGGACCTTATGTAACTGGCAACAAGGTCTGTGTATAGATATTTTTGAACTGTTGATTGTATAGGTAGATATTGGAGAACTCGACTGTACCTATTTAATGATCGTCTTATATTTGTGATTGCTACTTTCTATCCCTCAGTAAGTAGGTACCTATTTGTCAAACAGTATACGTAAGTATTAAGTAATTGATAATCAGCTTTTATTTTATTTCATTCTGCTCAGTCGCGTTTAACGCTATGCGTTGGTTAGGTAGGTACAAGAGCCCGAAGCATTCAATAAGCTATAAATGGCGCGTACGGAATAACATTCATTGTAGGTATTTGTAGCCACGTTGTGTTCACTATCGCCTATTGACACGTCGCGTTCAGATTCCCTTGTTCGTAGTTTCGGTACCACAGCCATAATAAAATTATCTGGTGCTAATTCGTTTTTAATATTTAATATCGATTCTTGGTACTGGACTGGTCTGGTACCTACTTAGCCAGTCCACGACTGGATTGCACACTAAGTAGGTAGGTATATAGGTATCTTTACCGTGCCAATAAATGACTGCTTGCATGATTGATCGCTATCGAAGCGTTTGTGAATGTTTAATGACAACGTTACGTCGTGGGTTCCGATATCGATACCGCTAGACTGCTACTAAAAACTAAGGAGGTAAGTAGGTATGTATGTATACTATGTCGATATTTCGTTTTAAACCGTTTTACTTTAGTGCATTGAAGTGGAAACTGACCTTACTGAAACACTGACTTTAATTACGTTAATTTGCTGTTTATTAACGGTAAAAAAGACGCAAGTAGAATGAATGTGTAAATAAGCAGCGATACTTTCGTGTTGAACAATCGTCATTATCATTACGCAGTGGGAACGACACTAGGAGCGCAGAAATGTACCAGTCAGTACAGAGTTGAAGTGTTCGTAGCGGGGCGGGGTCACTGACCGGCGCGGGCTGTGGTGCTGCCACTGCCACTCGGAATCCGCATATTTATCTATTTCACGCACTACCTAAATAGGCCCCATACACAATTGGTAGCAGTAGGTAGGCAGTCAAGGAAAGTTTGGTAAGAATCACGGGCTTGCTAATCGTTTCGTTCGACCGTGCCGCGCTAGAAAACCGGTTAAGACAGAGTGCGACTCACGCGCCGAGGGTTCTGAACCATTACCTTACTTACATTACATTAAGTCTCTTCAATGTAGAATCCTACACAGACAGGTGGACAGCGTCATCTCTTGTCCTATAGTGGAACTGATGTAATTTTTGATGATTTCTTGTAATCTTTACATGAACTTCTTTTATGTACCTACCTACTAATTTCAGATTTTTCTTACTGCAATCTTCGGGAGATAGGAGGGGGCGTATTTTTTTAAATACCTTTCAGTACCTAGGTAGGTACAATTAAAAACTATGGAGCTTAAAAAAGAAAAATGTTTTAGAATGTGCGAACAGACCCCTTTCATGATTTTTTTCTACCTGCAAAATACAGTTCTTAAGATAGTTTTGACGACCGGATAGCCTAGTGGTTAAGAGACTGTGAAGCTTGAGGTCCCGGGTTCGATCCCCGGTCGGGGCAGATGTTTGTATGATGAATACGAATGTTTGTTCTCGGGTCTTGGATCTTGGATGACTTATATAAGTATATGTTTATTTATCTATATAAGTATGTATGTTTATCCGTCGTCTAGTACCTACCCATAGTAGGTAGGTACAGACTTTGCCTAGTTTAGGACTAGGTCAATTGGTGTCAATTGTCCCATGATTCTTATTTATTTATTTATTTAAATCACCTGTGTAGACACAGACCGAGTCACCATAATCATTTTAAGTTTTTAACCATTTTTGTTCGAAATCCTAAAATCGTTAGGTTACTTTTTACAAAACTTTTTTATTTCATGCTTTCGATGTGGCCGGGATCGTTTTTTTAGCTAGGTACCTACCTAATTAGCTTGGTACCTACCTACTTAGGTATTTCCTTTTGGTTTCGTACCTAGTGGTATTTTCCTAAATCTAGTTCTATGCCGGGTGAAAGTATACCTACCTAAATGTTTACTAAATCTTGACGACAGTAGAATTTGTGTTGAGTTTTAATTTGTTTGACATAATCTAAAAACGGTGAACAAATTCATTCATGTCTTTGTAAACTTCAGAAGTTTGTAATAAGTATCATACCTAAATATTTGCGCACCAATCACTAAACAATTCACTGTTACTAAGTGGCGTTGGAAGTAGAGTTTGAGGTCGGGCCGAACGCACAGCGAGCCGGGTGATAACTTCGACAGAGGAAGACGGCTCGTCTCTCACAGGCGGCATGCTTATTGCGCATTGAGAGAAAGAGAAGTAGGCACAGCGCAGTGTTCAGTCAGTCGCTTTGCACATTCGACGCTAAGGGAAATTATAATATGGCGCACACGGCCTCGCCCCGCCTCGGCTACAATGTGCCGTCAAACCTCATTCCACCGCTTAGCCGCCCAGTTCCGCAGTTATTTTTACACAGCCCGACCTTTCGCACCGGTCGGTCGTCACTACACTCCAATTATATTGAAATCAGCGCACGGCACACTCACTTAAAAACTATCGATCTGGATCGTTCACAATACACATTAGGCGACGTCCCGGTGGTACATGCTTACGTTACGTTCGTATTTAGTAACGTGGATGATGTTACGTATCGGATGGCAGCAACATGCGGGACGACCGTCCATATCGGCCGCCGCGGAGGCAATGAACGCGGGTCGGCGCGACGGGCGACGGCGGCGGGCGGCCAGTCAGCTGAGCGTCACGCCGCCGCGACATTGCAAGGTCCGCCCGAACCGCCTGCCGCGCCAGCCTGACCCACTGCCTGCGCTGCCGGCACTCCACCCTATGCTAAACTACTTTACACGACCCTAATACTCCTGCTTGTTAACCATTTGGTCATCAACAACACAAAACAGAGCATACTTAGGCACATTTTCTATATGATAAGAACCGGTGAACGGCGATAGATAAGACCACAGCCTACCCGCCCTGCGGTGCACGACATGTTGTGAATGGAGCGCTGCGCATGCCTGCGATACAGCGCTCTGTTAACTTTATTTCGTTTACTTGCTACTAGGTACCTATTACTTTTTCATTATGCCGTAAAGTGCCATAAATGAGAACATTATTCTGATAATTCAGCCGTCATTCTTTTGCCATTACTTTTGTTTCACTTTATGGTGAATGGGTTTGCTCGTCATGCTTTTAATAAAAAAAAAATCTTAATTAATTATTCCATTTGTTAAGTAGATAGGTATGTTAATATTGAGATTTTCTAAAAATTCTTTAATAATTAGAACGGTCCAAGGTCAAAGGTTGCGAAATAGGCAACCGCGGTAGAGAAAGTGCACAACTGAACACTAAAGGAATCTAAGTACGAATTTTTGGTATTTGCTACCTGTTCTATAATTAGATTTTGTGAACATTGTTAAGTTTGAGTTAAGTAATGAAATGGATTAATAATATGTTCAAAATAATTAAAATAGTAAAGCCAATTAAGCAAAGAACAAATAGGTATGTACACAATTATATTAGTGCATCTTTTTCTTTTACAATAAATATGGCGAAAATGAACTTAAAACGTATGACCGATAAATACGAAGGTCTTTTATAGTTTTATTTATAGTGACTGAGCCTAAAACATGGCTATTAAAAATGTTTTACGTTATAACACATAACAGTTTAAAACAAGGTATTACTTAGCTTAGTTGAGTAGAGTAAACACGTCGTTTATGTAGGTTGTAAGTAGATCAAACAGCAATTTCGTGACCTTTTTATTAGATCAAATAAAGTTGTACGAATAAAGCGTCGTCGCCACTAGGAATAATCAATATTGCAGGCTGACGGTTCGAATCTCGCGGCGCCTCGACGGCGCTGCATGCCTTGCGGCTGAAGTTGCGATGAGTCCTCCCCTCACACCTCGCGTCCTGCACCCCTCGTACTAGAAAATTAGGTTAAACAGCACGCGGTTGCCGCTGCCGCTGCCGGCTGCACACCGCGCCGGAAGAGGGGATTTTGGGCGTCCGCGGAACTGCGCTTCCAACGAATGCGGGACGGAGATGTGACTGAGTATTGATTGTCCTTCGAACCAAAAGCAAGTTTAACGTGACGCAATCGTCTGCATACTGCAGCATTCCAAGCTATCGTATATGTAACGGATTATCGTTTACTATCGCTAATCGTTAAACTTATTTACTTACCTGATTAATAATTATGCTTACTAAAGATCATTATTATTTATTTAATTACACCTACCATGACTATTTTCGAATGTATTATTTTTTAAGCGAAGCGATGCATAGTGTTTAAAAGTGATCGAAAACATAATAAACATATCACTCACGTATTGTAAGTCGAGTTTATTTCACTATGATAGATAGGCCGAGTAATCTGGCGGTTCGTTGTATGAAGACCCCCGCATAAAATCCTCAGTCGATGAAACTTTGCAAGGATGTAATATAACGTGGGATAAAACTAAAATAAAAATATCAAAAAAAAAACATGCCGAAGATTGGTATTTATACCTAAAAGTACAAATAGCTTGATATATTGGACTGAGTAATTCCTCAGTGCAAAATTATTTTACTAAATGAATCATTTTCATTGTTAGGTGTAAATTTATAAAAATCCAAAAATGTGACCAAAAAAACTGTCACTTTTTAAAGATAATAACTTTTTTGTCCGTAATTTCGGTGGCAAAATTTCTCAGTCAAATTTTTCTTGTTTTAGATCTTTAGAATGATATTTGGCGTAACCGGTAAGAAAATCCAAAAAAAAATGCTTACCAAAATCAAGCTAATCTCACTTCAATTTAAAAATACCAAAAACTCAGCATGGAAAATTTCTCAGTCCGATGTTTTTCTTTAATAATACCAAATGGTCTCATTACCACTTAAAACCAAAATATCCAAAATAACAATCATTCTCCGTTGAACACGATTTTAATAATTCTGCAAATTTATTAGTTTTTAATGCGCTTGATATTTTTTTTTGGATATTTTTGTAGTTAAAAGAAAATAAATTAATATAGTTGTATCAGTAAATAAAACGGACGGAGCAATTTTTCACAGCGATTGAAAAGGTATTTTTTGTTAAAAATATAGTTTAATGGTAAATATTTTGGATTTTTATGTCGTAAGTATAAAACGGAAATAAATTCGTATTGCACTGAAAAAAGTGACTGAGCATTTTTTTTTTGGATTTTTATAATATACCTTTGAACCATGATACTCTATCATACTATAAAGTTTTCTTTGTCTGAGGATTTACAGTTGGGGTCCCTTGCTTCGTTTCCTGGCCTATGAGTCTCACTGTAATTTAATGTTAAAAATCTGCTATGATTCTGACGCGTTGAAACGAAGATTTTTCTCTATATTAAAAGAGGACAAACTGAACATAATAAAGTCTTATCCATCGTCTCTTTGATCATTTACTGCGCTATTTGTTATCATAATCATTGGTTTCTTTTGAACCGACGACGCTTCTCGATTTGAGTAATGTAGACTGAGGCATTTTACCCAGGTTGGTACCAAGATCGAGTTTCATTACTTTTTCACATCTAAATACTTTTTCTTTGTACTTGGGTAAGGAAGAAGAGTCTTTATTACTTTTTTAACAGACTTCAAAAAAGGAGGATTTTTTTTTAATCCATACGACATATGCATCTGGGAATGACCTTTGTATTTGTATAGCTAAGTTATCTTAAAAGAAAAAAACGAAGCTCATAGAATTATCAGCTAACGATCAGCGTTGTGATACCAAGCCGGCTAACTCGCATCGATCCATGATTCGATGTAAAACATAATAGGTACATACTTGACTGCATATCTACCTACCTGCTAGCGTACGTAGGTTGCCAACTCGCTAACTTTCCATTCGTCGGATGCTAGGTGGGTACGCTAAAAATAAACGCGACACAATAAGCAAGCATTGCGCCGGCTAATCATTGGTTGATTTGTGCGGCGGGCCAGATTCTCTGCATAATACTTATTTATATATGTATTAATTTGTACTCCTTTTATTTTCAATGACATGTTCGTTTTCTCTGAAGTTAAGTTGCGATTTTTTAGGTACCTATTTATCTATCTGCTGTCTGAAAATGGAACAAACATTACGTCAGCTAACCTTGTTAGCAATTGGTAATGCTTCTAAGCATTACCTAGTACATATTAAAATTGGTCATGTAGAAATCACTTGATCCGGTCTGAATACTTACTACCGACCAGAATTCTTTGTCAAGTGATGAAAACAGGAACTTCTTCACCATCAATATAAACCTACGCTAAGGAGAGGGCTAGATAATGGGGCTCCGATGGGAGAACGTTAGCTTTTGTCTACATTAATGATGTCCTGGCCCACACATACCTACCTAAGTACCTACCTAGCGTCTTAACTCTTGAGTTTATATTAACCAGCATTTTAAGTTAAAATTTTTAACACGACTCGCCTTTTACTGGTGGATTAAAAAGTAGTTAAAAACGACAGAAATCTACTCACTTGATGAATAAAATCTGAAGTTAAAGATGGAATAAATTTAATCAAGCTTCTTGCAATAATAATTTAGCTTTAGCTTGCTAAATAATAATATAGTTGAGTTATATTCGATTCAAAAATGTTTTATTATTTAACAGAATTTTTCATTGACGTGAATTCATTATCAATATCATTCATTGTTTCCACCGAAGCTTACGTCACCGTAATGTTTGAAAACAAAATACCTACCTACTTCAGGCAAGTGTTTCAAGAACCAGATCAAAGCATGAAAAATTAATTAGGTAGCTACATAGTCTGCCATTTTATGTTACTATTTATATGCAATTTTATCAATGATAATTTGTCATATTAAATACAAATCTAATAAATCACCGAATTTGTATACTTACTGAGAAATCTATTCATTGCACCACAGACAAGTTCTGTTCTAGGTAGGTAACTCATGTCCAAGATTGAATATAAAATATTCAGTGTTGCCTTGCTTGCTCGGCGTAGGTACCTACACAAGTTTATCGCGCGCGATGCTTGTTATACGTACCTACCTAGGTTGTAAGTACATATCTGTGTTTATATGTTCACCGCCGACGCCTACCTACGTAACACGTCCAGTAAGCAGTTTGTTGTGGGGCACGAGCGCCGATATCACGTTCTCGTTCGCCGCAGGTCGGTGGCATGCCGCCCGCCACCCGCCACAGCCACCTCTTTGCGGGAATAATCGGTCAACTCAATTTGGTCTTGGTTTAACAAAAAAAAAACGAAATTAAACGTCGGAACTTAAATCGAACGCAAAAACCTAAAAATCTGTTAACGTACACTTTACCTTCTGACCCTTTCTAATTTGTGCAAAAATCACATTGGTCAACAGCAGCACCGATCGCAATCGCAACCACGGGATTCGCGGGCTGTTGACCTGCCGCCGCGCCGCTCAGTTCTCTATGAGCAAAACGTTCTATCGCGTCAAATAGCTTGCGAAATTCCGAGCTTCCAATCTAGTGCCTATTTTTGTGATCAATGTTCAGGCCAATATTATTTTCTAGTGGGGTAACAATTCTTTTGGCCTTGTATCCTTGTAAAATGGCGCCTCGCCCGTCGTTATTATTATTACCGGAGCAAACTTCGTGACGGTCCGCACCCCCTCGCCTCACCCCGCGGATGCGTATCCGTCCGTTCCGTTGGATTGTCGCGACTGGAGTTTACGACGACTTGTCAAACTAGTTAGGTTATTTGTAATATTAAAGTGAAAATGTATAAAAGATCATTAAGATGGGTGTATTATTTAACAGTTAATTAGTGAGTATCTGTGTTTGAGTGAAGTTAGTGGAAACACAGTGTACGTGAACGTAATTGAAGTTAACTGGGCGAGTCATATGTAAAGACGCCATCTTTCTTTACAGATGTCAGCTGGGGCACAAATTCAAATGGCACCACAAACTACTGTCAACACGGGGCAGCCACTACACAATCAGGACTCCAATATGAGCACAGGTAACTTGTGATTATAGTGCTTCGAGTGCAGTGAAAAGTTGTGGTGCGAAAGTGCTCCCAGTGTTTACTTTTTGCCGGCCTGCCCGTCAGTGGATAACCTTTAGTAACGAACTTGCAAGGGCTGAAACAAATAAATGTGGAGAACCGCGATCGAACGAAAGACTGTGACGTCACATTGCTGTGTATTATGCCGGACAGAAACCGAGAAAGTGTCGTTTTTCCTTCCGAGATCCAAGACTGCTGTGTGCCAAAATGCATGACTATAAAAGTGGAGCTATCATTAACCACGTCGGCCTACTGAGCTCCTTGTCAAAAAGTGAGTTCACCTGCCACCTAACCAGTTTCTGTTCGATGTTTATTGAAATTATAGAAATATTGTTTGCATGAACAAAATTACTGTGATCAGGAAAGTAGGATTTTGTTTAAATGTTCAATTAAATAATTGAAACAAAAGAACATTTCATAAAAATAGGTTTCTCTAAGTTAAATAAGAAAATGATATGAAATAATGTAAGCAGATTTTTACTCTTATACACTAAACTAAGGTACATTCTTGCTAGAAATCATCATGTGTAATTAATACTCTTGTCTTTCAGGGTCATCCTATAGTGATAAAGAAATTGATGCATTAACTCCCGAGAAATCGGCAGCTATGCGAGGCTCAGCTGTAGGAGCAGGCGTAGCACTGGTCCCACCAAGTGGTGCCACACCAACAATAGCTGTGCCTGACCGGAAAAGGAAACGAAAAGGTTTGCTTACATACTTTTAGTAGTTTTATATAACATCTCAGAAGGTTAACCAGAACTGGATTTCTTTATTTATTTATTTATTATCAAAACAATTTTACAGCATTACAGCAAAGCCAATGTGCTATAAAATTCACCTGACTGCTTAGAATCAAAAGATTATGTTTTAGGAGTAGTTATGTTAGTTTAGGTTAAATTTTCCCTACTTCCAGTGATTTGATTGTCTCAAAATTTAGTATTGATGTGTAAATTGGATGAAAAAAACTTGTTTTCATGTAGTTGCAAAAATCTGATTTCTGTACTTCTTTTAGAAGGTACATGTTTAAAATTGTTTCCCCATTTCTCAAAATTACATGTTGCTATTAAAATTGGCTTTGCGAATGTCTGTGCAAAAATGATTAGCTTCTATCATTAAAATTCAGAACCAAGTAAATTGTCTTAGTTTCAATATTTCAAGTACTTAGTCTTAATTTACTCCTGCCCTGGAGCTGGTTTTTTTTTAGTTTAGTGCTTTCTTTCTTTCTACCACGAAAGAAATAAGTTAGTCTGTTCTTTTTACTATGCACACAGGTCTCCTCTTAGAAAGAGAGGGCTGGGACCCAGTGTGGATTGGGAACTTATCACATATCATCGAATTGCTTCCCAGAAGTGTGTAGGTTTCCTCACAATGTTTTCCCTCACTGAAAAGCTCACGATAAATTTACAAATTAATTCCTAAATACAGAAGTGCATGCCAGGGCTCGAACCCACAATTCTCTGATTGCAGCTTTATTTTGACTAAAAGTTGTAAATGATTGTCAATTTCAGGAGAAGAAGGCGTCGGTGGGGGAGGAGGCGTGGGTGGGAAGCAAAGACACAACTCCTCGGACAAGAGCATCCGGGACCACCTCTCCAAGCACCCCTCCTCGAGTCCCGTGCGGCTCACCGGCGCCAAATCTCCTTCGCCTCAGGGTGGAAACTACCCCATGGTAAGTTGCTTCCCCGCGCTTCCCAAATTCACTATTTATTAATTAATACTAAAATACACATACCAAAACGTGTAAAGCAACTGAGGAATGCAAAGTTATTTTAAAAATGTTAAGTATCAGTGGGATCATGATAGGACACGTATTCAGAGGCTGTTAAATGATTTTATCTAGATTTAAGCATAATTAAGTTAACTTGTAAATTTAATGGGACAGAGGCGATCCCAAGTGTATCTCAATTTGTGTCTCTCTGACAGTACCCACCGTCACCCTCATCATTGCTGCCTTCGGGAGCGGACTTTTTACGTTCCACCTCTCAGCAGCGGCCTCACACATCTGTCAAACAGGTTAATAATAACGCATTACAAACATTATGTTGTGATATGAAATCCATATACTAATTCCATCTCAGTTTAACATAGACCCTTAAAATCCTTGAATGTGATTCTTATTTGTCTTAGGTTCAAACTGAACTGACATGCCAGAGGATACAAGAGTTAGAAACTCAAGCGTCATCTGACTTAGAACTAAGGAATAATAGAATAGAAGAATTAACAAGAACTAATGAAGAACTGAAGCATCAAGTGCAAGCACAGAGCAAGGTGAGCCCCTAGAATTACAGATTATGTTTGACTTTGTCATATTACTTTTTAAAAGTGACATATTTTGTGTTTTTGCCTCTTATGAACAAACTACTTATTGGAGTCATTGCTGCAGGTAATAGAGCAACACAAATCACACATTAATAAGTGTATAGATGTTGTGAAGAAACTATTAAATGAGAAAAGCACTATAGAGAAGAAAGAAGCCCGGCAAAGGTGTATGCAGAACCGCCTAAGGCTTGGACAGTTCGTCACGCAACGCGTGGGCGCCACGTTTCAAGAAAATTGGACTGATGGATATGCTTTCCAGGAACTAACTAGGTAACTCATTGGTTATTTTAAATCCTCACGAAAACAGAGTAGAGACAGACTAGGTATGTAGTATAACTTATAGGCTGAAGTCTGTTTGTCTATGGAATAGTAAATAATAATAATAAATAAATATCATGGGACAATTGACACCAATTGACCTAGTCCCAAACTAGGCAAAGCCTGTACTATGAGTAGATAAATACATATTAAACATCCAAGACCCGAGAACAAACATTCATATTCATCATACAAACATCTGCCCTGACTGGGGATCAAACCCGGGACCTCAAGCTTCATAGTCAGGGTCTCTAACCACTAGGCTATCCGGTCGTCAATGGTGCTAAGATGAGTGGGACCGATTTTCAAAGGTGTTTGGCAAATAGGCTGAAAAATCTTTTTTGATTTCAAGGTACATTCTCTTTGCTTCACGTAAGTCCAAAAGTAGAATAGCTGGCCAGATAATATTTGTAAATTTGTACAACAGTAATGCAATAATAATTTGTATTGGTGCCCATCGTTTTTATATGAAATTAACTCACTGTTCCTTCTCACATGCTTCTGTGGTCCATTATCGTTTTTCACACTGGGTGGGATTACATATTACAACTTCCTTTATCAGTTTTTATTGGTAAATCACCCAGTCCAGCAGCCCATTGATTGTAGCAGTGAAATTTGAAAATCACTGTACAAATGGCAACATACATCTGCAATGCCCTATTTAGACAGTGTCACCACTACAGTCAACGGGTTAGTGATTTTGAACTGTGTCAAACTAAATCATGATGCGTCACGAGGTCCACTCACGTAGTGGTCACTCAGTCGGTCCTGGCTAGTCACTATCATTGTTGTTACTCTTATCAGGCGACAAGAAGAAATCACAGCTGAAAAAGAAGAGATAGACCGCCAAAAGAAGTTGCTTCTTAAGAAACGGCCGTCGAACAATGAGGGTGGCGGCGGGCGCGGCAAGCGCACGGCCAGCGCCGCGCCCAGCACGCCGCAGCCGCCGCCGCTACACAACGGCACTGACGCGCCCACCTTCCTCAAGCCCGACCCGCTGCCCAGCATGACTTGGCAAGAGTACTACGAGGCCGACGAGATCTTGAAGGTGAGACCATCGACTTTACTGCTTTGCCAGAGGGGCCACGTGTCTGCAATCACACTTTGGGTGTTCATCGGCAATGCTCGCTTGTTTGCTCTCCCAGTTATGTGTCTTCAGAAAACTTATAAGAAATTGCTTCAATGATTGTGGCTAGGTATGAGAAAATATAGAATAATAAACTGTCAAAATTTTACATATATGTGGTGTCATATCATAACATCAGCACATGTAGCACGGCGCGCCATTTTGTCGCTTGTCGAGCAGTGCGTACCTTTCATAGTGATGGAATCAGTGAAGGACGCACTGAGCGACAAGCGACAAAATGACACGCGTGCTAGGCCCCCCCAGACATACTACTTCCAGCTTCCTAGTCTGGGTTTTAAACTAGTCCATCGGGTTGCCTAACTGTTACTAGACGTTACTAGACTACTGACGTTACTACGTTACTAGGTTACTGTTACTAGACGTTAGGAGTTGAATCAATTTAAAGCTTTCTTTTCAAATTACTAGATGTAGTCCTGCTGTTACTTTTGTAGATCTGAAATCTTATAATTGCACATCAACTGACAAAAATGAGATTGTTATTCTGCTACTTTCTATATCATCATCATCAGCCTATTTACACCCCACTGCTGAGCACAGGTCTCCTCTCACAATGAGAGGGCTTGGGCTATAGTTCCCACGCAGGCTCAGTACGGATTGGGAACTTCACACACCGTTGAATTGTTTCGCAGGAGTGTGCCGGTTTCCTCACGATGTTTTCCTTCATCAAAAAGCTCACGATAACAGTCATAAATTCAAACAGCGAGCCGGGACTTGAACACACGACCTTCTGCTCGAGACGCCATAGGTCATACCAGTAGGTCACCACGGCTTTTTTATTTATTTATTCATTCATTCACTGTCCACAGTTGCGGCAGAGCGCACTGAAAAAGGAAGACGCGGACTTGCAGCTAGAGATGGAGAAGTTAGAGCGGGAGAGGAATCTACACATCCGGGAGCTGAAGCGGATACATAACGAGGACCAGAGCCGCTTCTCGCAGCATCCTGTGTTATCAGAACGGTTAGTTAATGTGCTATAGACACTTTACTTCCCTCTTCACGCGATGAACATCATAGTTTATTGTGGCCACAAATAAACAGTGAGTGGTGCCACTTGCTGTAGAATAATGCACCATAGAAAATTTTCATAATAAACGTCATAACGATTTTCCTTGTCAAACTATGCGATGTCACTATGACGTTTACTGTGGAAACGTTCCATGGTGGGTAAGGAATTATTTTCCTCGACCGTACATGTAATAATTGCAAAATAACGTAACCATAAAAAAAACAAGCTTTTTTTACTGACTGTACTTCTGAAGTGGTATTGTCATCCAACTTACATATACCAAATTTCAAGTTCATGTCATTAACCATTTAAGAGTTCCCTCTTATGGAGACGATCCTGGCCGCACCACTATAATTTTACTACCAGACTATTGAATTGGGGATGGATGAAATTTTCAGAATTGCTTGATTTTTTTTTTTGGTGATAGGAATAACCTTCCTCGGTACCTGATAAAAAATAAAAGTTTGAGATTTTTCTTTTGCGTCGTTTATTTTTGAAAAATAAAAACATTTTCCTCCATCACGTTCTGGGCCTAGGACGGCTGATTTTGCGTTTCCCTTGGTCCATCGCATATTACAGAAAAACATCTGTGGTAAATAATGACATTGACATCTGACAGCTGTCTTCACTTATACATAACATAACTTTGTTTGTTTTCGCTGCCTACGCGTTCACTGCTTTTTCTAATTTAATTATTTTACGAACTGTTTTTGCCCCCGACATTGCCAATAGCTTGCCTGAACGAACGATGACTTGCGCTTTTCGACTCTGGATTTGATTTTGATAGCCGCGACGCCGACCACTGCAACTCAATCAAAGTGGACCCATTGATTCGTTTTGCCGGCGTATTGATTTTAAACCAAATCATTCACCATGAATGACCACGAACATCAACGATACAGAGATCCTAAGACATGTTTTATACCAATATGCTCCAAAAGTGATAAAAAAACCTTGCTTGAGATTCTTTGCTGTAAGAGAAGAGCTGAAAGAAAATTGGTGCCTAATGGCTGGCAGGAACTGTCCAAAACGCCGAATTTATTGCTGTGAAGACCATCTAAACGTAATAAAAGACTATTGATTGACTTAAGGTGTTTTATTTTAAATAAATCTTAATCATACATCACAATCCAATCACCATAAAGCTTTTGCACCTCGTATTTCAGCGACATTATGCTTATCACTGTTCTTCATAAATGCTATTAGGATGTAAGTAAGTATCAACACTTCGTAAGTTCGAAGAGTCTGCTTTTACTTAAACAGCAGCACCTATTCATGTCGGCAGATTTTAAATTCCAGTTTCTAGTTAAAAGAGTTGTGGCTGTCGTAGCAGCTATAAAATCAAATCCAGGGTCGAAAAGCGCAAGTCATTGTTTGTTCAGGCAAGCCATTGGCAATGTCCGGGGGCAAAAACAGTTTGTAAAATAAATAAATTGGATAAAGCAGTGATCGCGTAGGCAGCGAAAATTAACAAAGTTACGTAGGTTATGTATGTGAAGACAGCTGTCAGATGTCAAAGTCATTATTTACCACAGATGTTTTTCTGAAATATGCGATGGACCAAGGAAAACGCAAAATCAGCCGTTCTAGGCCCAGAACGTGATGGGGGAAGATGTTTTTATTTTTCAAAAAATAACGACGCAAAAGAAAAATCTCAATCTTTTATCAGGTACTAAGGAAGGTTATTCCTATCACCAGAAAAAAAATCAAGCAATTCTGAGATTTTCATCCATCCCCAATTGTCACTGGATTAACATAAGTATGCCAAATTTCATCTCAATCAGTTGAGGATAACTGCTTTAAAATTCAGTTGCAAGATTTGATGGATTATTTACAACAACATAACTACTTACACACATACACATGAACAGTGTAAAGTGAAATAAAAGCTTGTAAAAATGAGTTCTGTGTAATGCCATTTGAACACTCGGTCTCGCAATATGAATACATATGGTAGTAAAATGTTTTTTGACTTTTTTAAAGAATAACTTATTTTATGTTTGTGTAGGAATGTTTATTGCCGATAATGATAATAGTTAAACCTCAAGGATTTTAGTGCTGGTTTGCATCTAATATTTGAGGTGTAGATAGCAGTATCCTTGAACGCCGATATGTGGTTGGTTGATAAGGAGAACATTGTACTGTATGTATGTGTATGTACAATAGGAATAATATCTGGTCCGTTTATGTACTGAGTTGTTCCTGCTCCTTATTAATAATGTTGATAATTGAATTAATAAGTTAAGGATAGTTATGTTTCTAATGTGTATGCTTGGGTACATAGGTAATAACATAATAACAAGTTCCAAATTTTGTGAACATTATGACTAAATGCTAGTACCATCCTGGTTGGTTATGGTTTTACACTTTCCTTTCCAAGTTCGTAAATCTTATGGGCTATGTGGAAATCGGAATCTTTTGCTTAATATTCAGTTATTAGTATTAGATAAGGACGGATATGGATACAGATAACATGACTTAAAGTGACATGCCTAGACCTAAACCATGCATTGAACGACACTAACGGTAAACTAATTTGACATCTTGTTGAAGGGCATGCTGGCCAACCACAGCTGCTAGTTTAAGTTCACGTATTTCATCCAAACTTACTCAGAAAAGGTTTAACTCTTAGTTGTTAACCTATTTTTTTATATTTAATAATATATCCATTGCTAAAAGTATAAACTTGGAGTTAAAAATACCTTTTTTTCGAACAGGTACCTGTTGCTGATGCTGCTGGGCAAGGGCGGCTTCAGCGAGGTACACAAGGCCTTCGACCTGCGCGAGCAGCGCTACACGGCCTGCAAGGTGCACCAGCTCAACAAGGACTGGAAGGAGGACAAGAAGGCCAACTATATTAAGTGAGTCCGTATGCACCACAACCTTCTAGTTAGACTAGTTTATTATCCTGACGAGCCGCATCTAGGACACTTTACACTTACTAGGAAAGAGATGAAACCTCGAACGAGATGAAGCCAAAACCGTTCCAGACCTTTGTTTATTTATTGTATGAGAAGAGAAAACAAGGTGTAATTATTATGAGTGAGAATGTGCTGAAAGCTTTTACTTGGCCTACATCAAACTTTGGGAGAAAAGGGTAGTCCATGCTTCTTGTGTAGTGAGTGTATGGATGTTGTCGAATGCGTCATAAATAAGTATAAACGGACATTAAAATTAGATTATTAAGTTTATTGATGTCACATTAACAATAATAAGTTTAATAACTCAAAACACGGATAGGACAAAAGTGCTGCTATTGTCATGCCAGTTTACTAAAGCATGTTGTCTTAATACGTTCGGCGGCGGTAAGCGGCTATAGCCATTATAACAATAGAAATTCTGTTGTGTTTGGTTTATCGCCGACGAATGAATTAAACGCTGGACGAAGCGAGCCTAACTTATCCCACTCTTCCCTATACAAGGCTAGTGTCAGAGAAAGGTAAATTTTTGCTTAGAGTGTTAAGTGTATAACCTTGTAGGGCGTAATTTCTCGGGCTCTAATTGTCATCACTCTAACCCAACTCCAACAATCACTACATATTATAAAACAAAGTAAGCTCCCACGTCTGTCTGTCTGTCTAATCGTGAAAAACTGGGATGGATCTCTAGTTAAATATAAAAAACATGCTGTGACGTTGTGTGGTTGTGGCAGGCACGCGCTGCGGGAGTACAACATCCACAAGGCGCTGGACCACCCGCGCATCGTGAAGCTGTACGACGTGTTCGAGATCGACGGCAACTCCTTCTGCACCGTGCTCGAGTACTGCAACGGACACGATCTCGACTTCTACCTCAAACAGGTAACCTTACTCACTTGATCCACTTACTTATCTTAATTGTAAGCACGATTGTAATTTAACATAGAATTTTACCTTTATTAACAAAGGAATCACATGCTTGATTTACACTTTTAGTCTCAAATTTCAAAGTTAATATTAATTTCCCTAAAAAAATAACCCACGACAATAACTTCATGCTTCAATGCCATGTATTTCCATGATTGTTTTAATTGGTGAAAGCGTAATTGTAATTGTTTACGTTGAATAATTTATGATTGGTTTCACGCACTTATTTAAGCCAGTGACCAAACAACATTACATAATATATCTTGCTAATTTTTATAAAGTTTGGGACTTAATGAGAACGAAGTTAATCTGAATATTGGTTTGAGTATTATGATGACTCACAATTCACACCAGTCGTTTCACAATCGGCATAGGTGGCATAGAGATCGTCATTCGTAGTACCGCTCTATCACAGGAGTTAGTTGTTAGAAAAAAGTATCTCGAACTAGATTCGGCCTGCGAGTCATCATTTCCCCTGATCTACCCTAAAGCGAAACTGCATTGTATGGAATTAACTAAACATTAAAATTGCAGCACAAGACGATCCCAGAGCGCGAGGCGCGTTCGATTGTGATGCAAGTAGTGTCGGCGCTCAAGTATCTGAACGAGATCAAGCCGCCGGTCATTCACTACGACCTGAAGCCCGGCAACATCTTGCTCACCGAGGGCAACGTCTGCGGCGAGATCAAGATCACCGACTTCGGCCTGTCCAAGGTCATGGACGAGGAGAACTACAACCCCGACCACGGCATGGACCTCACCAGCCAGGGCGCCGGCACTTACTGGTAACATACGAGCTGCTCAAGTTGAGACGCAAACATGATATGCACGTAGTCAATGTCTCTTGGCCATATTTTGCGTTTGAGATGCTACTGGTATTTTACGTTGTTTTTTTTTTTCAATAATGTTGGATGGTAACTTCCTTGTTTCACGTATCATCCTAAGACAAAGTTAAATTTTTTAAATGATAATTAGCTTTTTAATTACGTATGTTCATAAAATTTTGATTCATTGTTCCGCGTTGATGTGAAAAATGCATAGTTAACTTTCTCAATTTTTTTTTGAAAACGATAGTCATACGACTTTGTTGATTTACGGTTATTGTCCAGGTATCTACCGCCGGAGTGTTTCGTGGTCGGCAAGAACCCGCCAAAAATCAGCAGCAAGGTGGACGTGTGGAGCGTGGGCGTGATCTTCTACCAGTGCCTGTACGGCAAGAAACCGTTCGGACACAACCAGAGCCAGGCCACCATCCTGGAGGAGAACACGATCCTGAAGGCCACTGAAGTTCAGTTCGCCAATAAACCTACTGTCAGCAACGAGGCTAAGGTATATCCTTTCTTTTACTGTAAATAAGTGGAATCACAGCCCATATCCTCTCGTCACAGGTTTGTGCCCACCAGTAGAATTTTCGGTTATTTCTTAATTCTGGTTAATAATTTCTGATTCAGAATCACTTACAATTTTGAGATTAGTAATATATACCGATTATTAAACTCAAACTCAAACTCTTTATTGCATAAAATGTTGTGTATAAGGTCTTAAAGGCAAAGTTTCAACATTTACCCTGTAGGGGCACAGCAACATAATCTTACAATTATTGTTATTATAATAGTTACTTTTATAATATTATGGCACTTCCATAGGGAACTTAACAATGTTAACAAACAATTAAAAAAAAAAAATTAACCAACGACAAACATTTCTAATGTTTAGAAATTGAAAACATTCCTATTAAAACATAAACAAATTACCATGTCTGCAGATTCCTGTTTGGATTGATTTTCGATTCAACAGAATCCCATGTTTATTGATTTCCATCTCTACAAATTTTCGTTTTAACAGAGTTCCATGTTTACTGATCTTCATTGTCTACACTAGATATTTCCGTTTCTTCGGAAGCTCCCTCGACTCGACCATGCCGACCATGCACGACCTGCAATGATAAAAAAATATCAATCTATTATAAGAAGAGTTCGACGGAGCGCCTTGACTCTACAACTAACCTAACCTAACCCATGAATGGAAAGTAGACTGATACGGAAAGTAGATTGATCGTTTCGTTGGGTCGGCAAGTTGTGAATCTGTTGAATTGGAATCTGTACAGTTAAGAATCTGTAGAGGTGATCTGTAGAATTAGGAAAAAGCCAGATACGAAGATTAAGTTGGGTTATGTTTGTCAGTTGATGTTCAGAATTATAAATCGTGTGTTGTGTGTGCAGAGTTTCATCCGCGCGTGCCTGGCGTACCGCAAGGAGGAGCGCATAGACGTGTTCGGACTGGCGCGGCACGAGTACCTGCAGCCGCCCGTGCCAAAGCCGCGCGGAGCGGGCGCGGGCGCGGGCGGCGGCGCGGCGGCGGGCGGCGCGGCGCTGGCGGGCGCGCCCTCGTCCTTCAGCGCCGCCAACATGTTCGCGGCCGGCTCGTCCTCCTAGCCGCGCCGCCGCCGCCCCCGCCACCCGGCGGCGCAGTGACCGCGCGGGCCCGGTGCACGTGTACATAGTTCCCGCGCAGGACGATGCTCGCCCGCAGTGCCCGCAGTGCCCGCAGTGCCCTCAGTGCCCGCGCCAGCCACCCCATACGCGGTGTCGGCCCCGGACGTTTCATAGACTGTACTTTTTAGTTTTGAACTTTGTCAGTTAATATTCAGAGTTGTAAAATGACTAAATATCATTTACAGATAAAATTGTTTAAGAATTATGCTTACTGTTGACTGTATTTATTGAGCAGGTGATAAAATGTGATTCTCCATTTATGAATGGGTTTGTCCTTTTATCACTAGAGAAGAAAAAACTTGGGACTATCCCTTGCATATTATATAAGTTATCCCTATTAAAAAAGTTAAAAATAGTTACAAGGATTTTATTTACACTATTACCATAAGCGGATATCGACAAACCTGTTGGCGACAAGTGAAGTTTTCCTGTAATCTATAGGCCAAGAACTGTTTCTTGTATAATTTTTTATTTTCGGCCGTGTAGTTTCGGAATTAAGGGGGCGGAAATGGTAAATTTTCGCCTGTTTTAAACTATTTATCTTCAAATTATTAAACGCAGTGTCGGGTAAAAATATGAATTTGAGATGCTCACAATGAGCCATTTCATTTCATATTGTAATCGTAATTCATCCTAACTAATATTTTAAATGCGAAAGTAACTATTGTCTCTCTGTCTGTCTGTCTGTTACCTCTTCACGGGAAAACCGCTGCACCAATGTAGATGAAATTTGGCAACAAGATAGTTTATTGAGGAATAACATGTCCTACTTTTTATTCGGGAAAATTATATAGTTCCCGCGGGATAGCGATAACCAAAATCTACGCGGACAAGTCGCGGGCAACAGCTAGTACGATATAGTTTGCAAAACTTTTTTTTTTCTTCATTTTATAGTTTACCCCTAAATTTCACACGTCAGTCCGTCTTTAGGTCACCGGCTTACATTTATGTGTACCAAATTTCAACTCGATCGGTCCAGTAGTTTCGGAGTAAATTGGCTGTAACAGACAGACGCGCGAGTCATCCTGCAAGGGTCATTTTGAGGTACGGAACCCTAAAAACCGACAAAGGAATGAGAATGTGGAGATTTGGAAATATGCTGAATTGAGGATTGAATTGTCAAGATCCGGGTATAAATGAGCGATTTCTTGGCGATTGGTTTATTTATTGACATACAGTGGAACGTAGAACCTCCTCCTTTTTTGAAGTCGGTTAAAAAGGGTGGGCAAATAATTGTACCCGTGAATACATAATTGTAATTAAAACTGAAAGAGCCTAGTCTAATAGAAAAAGTCTGGGAGAAACTAGTTTTAAAATAAGTGTAGTAACGAATCCGGCTTTCATTATTATAGCTGCACGACGCAAAAATGTAAAGTGTATGGACAAGGATAATGCATATTTTTTTCATTCTCATTCCTGTAAGCTAAAAAAAATATTCCGACGAATTCAGAACCTCCTCCTTTTTTTCAAGTCGTTTAAAAATGTGTACGCATGTCTTGTAAGTCTACGAATTCTATTTCGAACCTTACTGTTAGTATAATATTCATTATTTTGCAAAAGTTGTTTCTGGTTATTATAATTATGCAGCCATTTCGTGAAGCTGGTCCTAGCATAGTCAAGCCGTCGCGTATAGATTAACCAGTGCTGCCATCTACTGGCTCTTTTTCTTACAACGTGTGGTAAACAAGGCTTGCTAATTCATGTATTGGCATGTATAGTAAAACGATAGCCTGATTTTTTGTAGAATACCAGACTGTACATTAGCGACAATGAGTCGACGTAAGGTACATCGCATTGCCTGTCAAGGAATCTTTAACTTACTGTGAGAACGTTCTACGGTGGGTGAGGAATTAAATAGTTCTACTGTACATCTTTTTAGGGTACCGCATTAGTTATTCTGTGGTTCCGTAGCTCAAAAGGAAAAACGGAACCCTTACAGGATTACTTTGTTGTCAGTATGTCTGTCTAGACCCTGTTCCTCTGGAACGCGTGGAGGTAGCAAGCTGAAATTAATATCACGTACTCAGGCCTGCAATCCCTTGAAGCTGTGAAAATACCACAGAGCAGATACAATCTGCTCTGAGAAAAATACCAAACTTGTAAGTCAACGCAATCAAAAAATAGTTTCAGTCATCAAAAAGGCGGTTCCATACGAAATCCCGTAGAATCTATTCCTACTTATTATAGGTATGAAGGTAGTTCAAGCCTCAAGCACAACCAATCAGATAAATCTGACATCTTAAATTTTTATGTCTGTCTGTTTATGTGACCGATACTAAATGACCCCCACACAATGATATTACATGTAGAAAGAGGTAGATATGTCATCAGAACGCTGAAAATGAAGCGCGAAAAATGCTACAAATTGTAGCATCTTTAGCCACACTCTCTCTCAAATAAGGTTCAAACTTGCGCGCAAATGTCAAAATGTTCGGAACATGTTTTTCGATTGTCTTGTGAGCATATCGGCATTTTCACTAAAACGTGTACCCCCCCCTTTTGATGGTGTCCCTCGAGTTTAAAAATTTGTTACTGCTTTAAATATTTACTTTTAATGATTTAAATGATGAAGCAAATAGAACATTTTTTAATTAATGATTCCGCCAATAATTGCACATCAAAAATACGCATAGTGTAATAACATGAAATTTTTAAAGCTGTGATGGTAGCAGTTTTTGACATGTCCCACCATAATATTAACTTTTTCAAAGTTGCAACTTTGAAAATATTTCCCTAAAAACGTGTTGGAATTCAATGGAGTCATGATCTAGAACGGTTTGCACGTCACATAAATGAATTTAAAAAATTATACCTTATTTCTTTTGTATTAAAAACTAAATTTCAATAATGCTATTCGAAACTGATACCCCCTGACATGTCACTTTTGTGACGATCAAAACTACATCAAAAACTTTACCTACTCATATAATTTTTTTGGAAATGGCAACATTTAATATCACGTGTTCAACCGGCCAGCAATTTAAACGTTCAGGGGGACTACTACGAAATTCGAAAATCGAAGTTCGTATCGTATCGTCCCGCTCACATTCGTGTTAAATAATATTAGCGCTAGCGGGACGGTACGACACGAAGTTCGAATTTTGCACTTCGTAGTATAGGGGCAGGCCCTAAACAATGAAGTGCAAAATTCGAACTTCGTGTCGTGCCGTCCCGCTCACGCTAATATGATTTAATACGAGAGCGAGCGGGACGAAAGGATACGATCTTCGAATTTCGTAGTCGTCCCCCAGTTTCAGAGTGCGAAAGTGAGTCAGGAATGGTCAGGAAGCAAGGTTGTGTTAGAGGATTGGATAACGTACACATTTTGTCAGTCAGCTTTGTGATAAGTTTCTATTATAAAAGTAGCTATTTCGTAACTTCCAAATATTTCGAAGGAAAAGGACAGCCTCAATTTCTTTTTTCTCATAATAACTTTAGTGTTAATGCTATAAAATGAGTTGAGAGATTTTTTTTTATTCAAATTTACTAAGATACGTGACGTCAGTTCTGTGACATATCGTCCCGTCACGTATAGGCTGACCACCAAAGTCACAAAACTGACGTCATTAAGATGGTGTTACATGGGCGGGCGTAATGTACAAAAAAGTACCTACACCACTTAGCACTATCTACCGATTTTATAAAAAATTTAGGTATGCTTTTTTTTCAGAACTCCTCTTTTTACTTACAAGGAAAAAAGTGGCTCAATTTCTATGTTCAGATCGTCAATTTTTAGGGTTCCGTAGTATTTATGTACTTATAGTTTTGTCATGTCCGTCTGTCTGTCTGTCCGCGGCTTAGCTCAGAGACTATTGGTACTAGAAAACTGTAATTTTTCATAGATATACATATTAATTTGGCCGAAAAAGTATTGGGATAAAATCTTGAAAAAAAATTTTTTTTTGGGTACCTTCTCTACACGTAAATTGGGGATGGTTTTTCTATTTCTCGCCTACCTACCCCATAGTGTAGGGTATCGTTGGATAGGTCTTTTAAAAATATCGGAGGTGCTCATTTTTCGATTGAGCTATTTGTTTGAGAAATATGTAGCTTTGAAGTGCTTATTGTTGTTAGAGTCAAGTGACCCCCCCCCCCCTTCCTCCTACAAGAGAAACTATTGTATTTGGAAATGTGAAAAAAATCAGAACAGTAGTGCATATATAAATAAACAAATAAATATCATGGGACAAATTGACACCAATTGCCCTAGTCCCAAACTAGACAAAGCCTGTACTATGGGTACTAGATAACGGATAAACATACTTATATAGATAAATACATACTTATATACATATTAAACATCCAAGACCCGTATTCATCATACAAACATTTGCCCCGACCGGGATTCGAACCCGGGACCTTAAGCTTCATAGTCAGGGTCGCTAACCACTAGGCCATCCGGTCGTCCATATATGGAATTTAAAAGGACAACTATCGCAGATGAGTATAGGCTTTACAGGTTTAAGAGTAATAGTTGACCAACTTATTTACGTTTGTCTATATCTATGTAAAATGACCCCACACTGTGCATACCCTACAGTTTGCTTAGGAGTAGAGTAGGCGTCTGTTAACACGATTTAGAACACTGTAAAAGCGGGAAAAATCCTCGTGACTCGATTCCCCGTGATAGATTGTCCAACTATTTACACACCTACAAATTTGTACGGAAACCTCTTAGCCTTTTTACTTGACCGGTTTTGACTTATTTTCGTTCTCAGTTTCTGGTCTTCCCTTGAGTTAGGAAAAAGTGTCGTTGTACTTTATACACGTCTAATCTACATAAGAATACCTACCTATGTTGAGTACTTTTTGTTCTTGTTAGTCTACCTACCCCCGTGTCTATGGTTTAGGTAGGTACCTAGGTATTATGTTTCTTACAATAGGTTTTGTTCCATAAGACATAAGTAAGTAATCATAATTTCAATTGCATTTAATAAAATGACCGAATGAATATGACGAATAATAATAATAATCAAACTTATAAGTCTTAATACACCCCTCTTTTTGGGTCGGGGGTTACATAGGTTAACACGAATCACGACAAATTTGACGACCGGATAGCCTGTAAGTAGTAGTAGTAGATAGGTCAGGACAGAGTTCCTGACTACGCGAAGCTTGAGGGTCCCGCGGGTTCGATCCTCGATCGGGCCAGATGTTTTTATGATGAATACGAATGTTTGTCCTCGGGTCTTGGGTGTTTAATGTGTAATAAAAATGTTTATCCGTTGTCTAGTACTCATAGTACAGGCTTTACCTAGTTTGGGACTAGGTCAATTGGTGTAAATTGTCCCATGATATTATTACTTATTATTCAATTAATTATCGCAATTTAATGTAATTCTTCAACTAACGACGTCGCGAAGAAATGCTAGTTTACCTTATAAATTATGACGGAAGAAAAGGAACACTTCACGTGGTCACGGATTTAATTAACTAACCGCCTAGGTGCCTACCCACTCAACTAAGCTCCCGTCGACGTCGACGAAATCACAACGAAATGTAATGCAAATTTATACAACTCGCATTCCTTGCGCCAGAGTCAAGACTCAACCTCACTTTTATAATTCGCTAACTTTCCTCAGAATTCATTGCTGTCTTTGTGACCCCGTCTGGCCGATTCTAATTAGAGACTTTCCAGACTGACTCCAGAATATCAGCAATTTAACAATCCGCACCGCAATTATTCACTGCCAGGATTATTTGAGGGATTAAGTTTCGGCTCTTGCAAGTTTTGGCAGTTTTCGGGACTAGCGGCTAGACTTTGGATCAGATACGACTGTACTAAGTTAGTTCACATACCTTCCTAACTAAAGTATTATACAAGTTCGGTGTAGCAGTAGGTACCTATAACAACACTAATGACGACAACAAGAACCTTTTCTAGGTTCTAGGTACCTATGACGGCGCTAAGTACCTAATGAACTTAATAACAAAGAAAAGTTATAAAAGATCGAAATCCAATAGGCGACTTCGGCTTAACAAAATTCCATATACCTACCTACATAAAATACGTAGGTAGTCAACATCTATGACTAGACTTCCCACAGGAATCGCTTGCAGGAATGCTTAGCTGCAAATGGACCACAAATGGTCCGTAGCAGTGTTCCAACAATTAGTAGTTGAAAACTAGGTCTCGCTTACAGCTACGGCTATTAATTTACGCTTGTACTCTAATTGGTTTCCTGAAACGCTGTCTGCAGGGCCATTGCTCCGCGCTAGCTCACAGGCGCTGCGGGCTTAACCCCACGCTCATATTCTGGTGCTTTCGGGTGACGAAAACCAAGATGAACTGAATGGCATCGTGAAATATTATAATTATAACATTAGTAACCGCATGTTGATGAGTACTTAACTATTTCAAATAAATTGTGATGTACTTAAGTATACACACTCATTTTTAATTGCATACTTATTACCGTCGTTCATTCATGTGAAAAAATGCTCATCGTTTACGCGAATATTTAGGCGAACACCAGTGCAAGACAAATCGTCACCAAGGGACGATTTATAAACCGTCTTAAAACCTTCACCAAACAGCAACACCTTATCCCTTGTCGTTTTTTTCTCTTGTATTAAGGATGATTCAGAATAGAGCCTCAGAGCCTTTTTATCCCCCTCAATAGTTTTCCGAGCCCCAGGCGTTGGTGGTGCAACTTTCGCGATCGTTAGCGCAGGATTGTTTCAACGTATATAGGTAACTGGAGTAGAAGCTCTAAGCTGTACTGCCTCCATAAATATGTACATGACCGTTTTATTTGTCTGTACTTAACTGTACCCGACCGATGCGGTGAATTTAATTCTGCCTTTATTTAAGTTGGTAACTTTTACTCGTCTTGCACGCTTGGGTGCGGCGATTTTGTACTCGTACTCGTGCTTTACGTGTTTTACTTTTCTGCTACTTCAGTTTCTTTACTTCTTCACTACTTTACTTCACTTTCTACTGCAGTATATTCCAAAGTTAAGCTTTGATACTAGATACTATACTACGTTGATAATAGTGCCTTGAGTTCAAACAACTTTCTAACTTTACCTGCATATTCACCAACAACATCGCATTGCAACTTTAATATGTAATCAGATTCAAAAATTACAGTGTAAGTAGATCATTATGTAACTAATAACGCCCGGGATTTAGTCACGGATCACAAGAAAAATCGCCAAAGTTATACATTTACGTAATGTACCCCCCGTAGGCGGCCACGGTATTCAAAATCATCTCTTACGCGCCCTGTCATCCTCTACAAAAGGGTTTTATTTAGGTAGGGACATACTTCGGAAGCCTATATCCATAGGTGCGTAGTACCTAAATAAACCTAATTCACTTTACAGTGCCGAGCTCCTATTTCGCACCGCACGCAATACGTGTGTTTTATTTTCATAGTGTGCAGGTGTGGAAAGGAGGCGCTTTGTTCCGTATGAATGACTCTCATGGAAAAGCTGGGGGTGCAGCCTCCTTGTGGCATCCACGCTTTCCACGTTGCATTGCATTACATTCGTGCAACGGCCGCGAAGTGCAGTTTTATTGTAGAGGTACCATTGTGTGGTACTTCGTTTCACGCTCTACATGCTTGAAAGTGCGAATTTCAACGTGCAAACATTTGCTATGATAGTGGAAATAAAATGGGGCTGGATGGAGATTACCGAATGCATAATGTGTCATAATGTAAATATTGTAATGATACTGTAAAATACGTATTTTTAATAACTCACTATAATTTCATGTTGTTTTTTGACAATTGATTTAAAACGGGCTTGGTACAATTTGTCACATTAGCTTATGTTACAAAATCTCATAAAATCGCGCTGCCACAAGACGTGGTGGCATCAACCAACTTGTACAGAATCAACTTCACGTCTGAAGCCGGGTGAGCTAGAATGCCCAGAAACATCTCCGTGTCATACAAATGTTCAAGTTGTTTTCTCCCTTACCTACTTAAGTACCTAGTTAATTTCATATCATATTTTTAGCATCATGTCATCCTAGATAAGTAGGTATAGATATTAATATTATTGTGTGCCCTTGGTTACAACATGGTCATGGACTCACGCATACCGCTACCAATGTACTTTATTATAATTATATGTTGCCTATTGCTACAAAAACGTGAAAAAATAGGTATTAAGTATAATAAAGTAAGTAAGTTTATGAACTTGAAGTTATTTATATTAAATCATAAACCGAGAGAGCTTTTAATAATATTTTGTTAAAAAAAAACAAACACGTTGAGTGATGAGTGTTAATAATATAAACAAGCATAGAGCATCTTAAAAACGTCCTAAAAATCGATGGGTAAGGTACATCTCGTTTATAAATAGCTAATCAGGAGTCGATAGGTGGTTCGAGACTGGTGCGGTGGACCGCGAAATGAAAAGGGGTGCCGATGCCGTTACACTGACAGGCTGAAGGGAGCAGCTCGCTCGAGGAAGCTCCGAGAGATCTCCACGTCACAATTTACTGGCCACTATATATCTACAGTACGAGAGCAAATACGTTTGACCCAATTCCGCAGACTACTGACACAATGTTAGGGGATTGGTGCATTAAGCTCGGACTGTTTTTATTAGACTATTTCTTCCGTGTCCCAGGAATTAATGATGTTCGTATTAAATTACAACAAAAGACAATGTTGGTACACTAATTATTTAATTTAGGTAAAAGTTAAAATTCTTCAAATTATTTTAGCATGTACATAGGTACAGGTATAATATAATGTTCCAATTGTCAAATAAGTACATAGAACGTATCAGGTATAAATTTTTATTCCAATTACGCAGGTAGGCTTTAGATCGGACCCCTAATTTTTTAACTAACTACTTAATAACAACAGTAATAATAGGTAAGTAATTAAAGTGATTTGATTCTCCAGTCTTAAACGGTTCTGTCATCATTGGGGCCCCAAACCCGAGTAGGTACCAATAGGCCCATTTTAAAGCGAGCTAAGCTGTTTACGAGATTACGAGGCGGAAATGATTAGCCAGCCCCTTGGGTCCCCACACAGCACAGCACTACAATGTTGCATGAATATTACAACATTCGTTCCTGGCGATGCATCCCGTAAGTAATTTGCTATGCAAGTTGGATGCTGCATTAGCATAGTTCTAGTAAACAATGAGTAATCACTTCATTTGCTGGAACTAGACGTAGTTTACGCTTCAATATGCACATAGTAGTATGAGCTGTCGGTACGCCTCAACAAGATGGAGCGACGACCTAGTAAGGATTACAGGACCGCGGTGGATGCGGAAAGCACAAGTTCGGTCTGAGTGGAGAGCCTTGGGGGAGGCCTATGTCCAGCAGTGGACGTCAATCGGCTGACATGATGATGATGATGATGAACATATGCTGAAATCTGCTCGTTAGTCACATTTAGACGACCCTTTAAAACCAGGATTTTACCAGGGGAGTGTCACTCCGAAGTTTGGGTAAGTTCGGCCGGCGCTTCTTTCGGGCAGGCGTATGCGTAGATTGTTAAATATATTTTTTGTGATTTTAGCAACGAACTATGACTTCTAAACTTTACTTGCTTGCTAAAGGTAGATTAACACATACACACACGCACACTATTGCTTTGTACTTAATTGAATTGAAACGTTGACTATTTTGTAAATTTTAACTAAGAGGATTATTGGCAAGCAGTAAACATGTAGGTACCTAACTACCACTTGTAAGCATTTTTGTTATTGGGAAATTTGGTTTTCCTGTCGAAATTCGGCTACACGCCGACGACGTTCAAATAGAGACGTCAATTTTCTGGTAAAATTGATGACTAAATTGAATTGATTTGTTTGGTAAACGGATTGGAAGCGTCGGCTTAAATGGAGGGAAATCGCCTAAAGACGAGTGAGAAATTAGATTCGGAAGCGAAGATGACGATTAAGTAAATCCTGACAAGAGGTGCCAAGCAATCAAACGCAGAGACAAGCCCATGATCAGTTTGTTTCTAGTATTGTACGGAGGTAGATCCAAAATATTGTAACTACCTAAGTACCTATAAAATGTACTAGCAAAGTATATTATTAACAGTTCTTACATCGATTGGCAGAAAACAAAGTAACAATTGTAATAAGACTACTTGTTCATTTTTTTTGATGTGTCACAAAAGTATGATTACCAGTTTACCAGTAGTTCAGGATTCATGAAAATGATCGAGACTAATTTTGAATAGTACTACTAAATAATCTTCCACCCCATAATTTTATTGATGTACTCGTAATGAATTCGTCGGAATTAGGTCAGCAGTGAGTGACACAATTTAATTCCGCTGTTGTGTTTTAATTACACAGTTCAAATAGAAGTTACATAAAATAATCCTCTGAAATAAATAAATAAAATAAAATAAAATGCGTTTTATTTCGGACAACAGAAACTAAAGCATAAAGTTTTATCGCCTACCACTAAGCAGCAGAAATATGAAGTCGGTGCGGTGCGAGCGGAATATTCTTTGAATGAAGCACCGAATTTATTTTATTTATTTATCATTATTTTAGAGGATTATTTTACGTTTTTTTTCCAAGGTTTTTTTTTAAGGCGGTTTTACTTTTTTGTTAATAGATTTTTATTTCACAATTTTACGTTGATTTAACATTTTCAGAATTATCTTCCAACTCCTAACCGCTAAGGAGTTGTACTTTCCTTCTTATCATGAGATGATGACTACCAGACGCAAATACTTGAATAACCTTAGAAAATATATGAAACACGTAGTACGTGCCTGTAAAATTTGAGGGTTGCCCTCGATTTCCCTAGGATCCCATCATCAGATCATGACTTGGTGACAATGGGACCACCTCAGGAGTATAACCTTTCGAATAAATAAAAAATTGAAAATCTGTCTACAATTGACGGAGTAATCGATGTACATAAAGTAAAAAAAATAATAAAAATAAAAAAAATACATACAATGGAACGTAGAACCTCCTCCTTTTTTTGAAGTCGGTTAAAAATATTGTAAAATTGGAATGAAGCGCCGATAACTGACGGAACGAACACAATTTTCCAATTAGGTTTCGGGAATTGCGCGGTGCTACGAATAATAATATGCAGCTTGTGATACTTATTGCAGTTTGGTAGGGCCAGCGCAGCGGAAGTTGTGAATATTTAAATTATATGAATTAAAATGGGTTAACTTTTTATGTCCTGTTCTTATTGAAAAGTTACTATTAACTAAGAAAGGTAGGTAAGTATGTGAGTTATGACAGTATTTTGATCTTGTAGAAAAGTAAGTAGGTAAGTACTTAATTATTGTATTAAATCAAAATAAATAAATTATGTGAGGTACATTATAAAACTTAAAACTAAATATTTAAATACTAATTAAAACTAAACTAAAGGTAAAAAATCTCTCCCAGATCGCCGCCAATGGGAAGGGTGCCCAGAAGGCTGGCAGCATTGCCACGTTGTATGGCAATGCTGATTCGCTGAGCGAAGTATTGGCCAGCCCTCTGGTCACGGGAGGCCTCACTAAGGCGCGCCGAGAGATCTTTATATAAATGGCGCGCGCTAGGCCCCCAAGTACAAGTAAATATTTGAGGCGTTTGGGGTCGAAACTAGCTCCAAGGGAACTATATTTGCGGCGTTTTAGGTCTTCTGCTGAGGCTGCGGCAGAGCCAGCAACATTTTGGGTCCTTGAAAGATGGGTCGGTGCGAGGATATCCACACAAGTGGCGTCCCATACTAAAGGCCGACCCATCCGCCAAGGAACCAGTGTTATACCGTCGGGCCTCTTACCATCGTCTCTAGCCAGGCCGTTAGGTTCCAAGACGGCCGGCACTTGGACGCTGACAAGTGCCCTACAGATGACATCATTAATGCTGGCGTGACGCGGTATACGACCCGCGCTTCTGCCGCATGATAGGCCATGGTATCCATGTCTATCAGTCATTTTCCCACATTGGCAGCGATGAGGGACATTTGTTGGTGCCCCTACCCTGAGACTGGTGGCGAGGCGGAAAGTGGTGTTGTCAAGGAGGGTGCCTCTCGTAGTTGAGGGAAGGGTTTGAAGCCAGAGGCCTGATTCCCACTCCACGGTAGCAAGAAGACGAGCGCGCTCTGCCTGGGTCCATGATTTTTCATCGAAAGGGATGTTAAGAAGAAGCATCAAAGTAGGGTATTTCCAAAGGTGGCAGCCGCGATGTACATATGTGAATTTAGGTACGAAGAGACAGTGTCGAATGATAGTGTATGCGGTATGCATGTTAATTTTGAGCAAACGACTTGAAACGGTGGTAAAATTTTGAATTTTCTGTTTTACATAGTCCTCAAAAGATTGGTCCAAGAGTGGGCAGCCAAGGAGGTGAAGCGTTTTTTTTTCGTCCAAAATTTTCATACCAGGAGCTATGTGTGCAAATTTGTTCATTACAGATACTTTATCAGGACAGGAGTTCGAAACAAAAAGTTCGCATTTTGAAAAATTTAGGGAGAGGCCAATATGTTTAAGGTTAGTTGTTAAATTTTGTAAATCATCAAATACAGTGTTTGCTTCGCCTCCGAGGGTGCCGTCATCAAGGTACCATAAATTTAATATAGAATTTAAATTTTTGATGATTGAATGAATGGCGAGACTAAAAATTGCCGGACCGAGAGGGTCACCCTGTTGACATCCGACCGATGAGGCTAAAAGGTTATTTTTGTACAATAATTTGGAGGATGAACTGTAACATTGCCAAAGGAAATTGTAAACCAAAGGGATTTTTTCTTGAACTTGTGTCAATAGGGCGCCCCTATCTACCGAATTAAAGGCGTTGGTAATGTCCACCTTTAGCAGCACCTCCCCGCCGCTACGTTCCACGTAGGTGCGCACGGCATGGACGGCGGCCTCGCAGCCGCTCTTCGAGCCAAAACCAAGCTGTAACGGTTGAAATTCAGTACTTAGTTTGTTGATAATTGAACGGCAAGTGATTTTGGCGGTTAATCGTCGAAGAGTTGTGCCAACTGCAATTGGTCGAATGCCGCCGTCCTTCTTAGTCAAGGCACATAAGTTTGCACCTTATAGAACGTCCCTGATGTCATCTGGAGCTTGCCCAGCTAGCATGACGTTCACCAGGGCGGTTAAGTCCTTCAGCAACGCGTCACGGGTCTCGCTGCAGCAGCAGCAAAGCAGATCCTTTAGATGCTGCGGCGATAAGCTATCAAGACCGCTCGCGGAGCCGTTGGGGAAGGACATGACAGCCCCAAGGATGTCCTGAGTCGTGGCTTGCAGCGATGGGTCACTGGGTTGCGGAGGGTCTGGGAGGCGGAGGTTGGTTGCTGAAGGCGGGTGTTTGCTGTGTAGAGCTGTGAGGGTTTCAGTGTTATTAGGAGCTACTGCGTCGTTAGAAAAAAGTAGTTAGTGCGTAGGACAGTGACATAAAATCTCCGAGCATTTATACACACTTATGAATAACAAACCTACACATACTTACGAATTTCATTTACCTACTAATATTGTGAGTACTGGCTGGCACTGCTCTGTCGTCTTTGGTTCTAGTAGTTAGCAACCAAGTTTGTTTATGCTGTCACAATAGAGACTGAGCAAATTCGTAAAAGATTCCGTTGATATTTTATTGTACCAGTTCATGCAATTAGTTGATGCCCCACGTAAGAAAAACTCTCACAAATATAAATATTTACATTAAAAACTAAATTTAATCTGAACTAAAACAATGAAATAAATACTTGTCCTAAATTGAAACTAATATACCAAAAACTAAAATATGTCTAAACTAGTGGCTCTGTGAGCTGTAGACCTAGTGTTGCTGTGTATTTTTGAATATTAGGTACTTCTCGTTTTCTTTTTTTTTTCTTCAGGAAAATGAATTGCCAAATAATACTGATCACAACCGGTCTTGTGCTTTCCGCATCCACCGCGGTCCCCCGCGATCTTTACTAGGTCGTCGCTTCATCTTGTTGGACGCCTACCGACAGCTCGTCTCCCGGTCCGAGTGGAGAGCCTTGGGGGAGACCTATGTTCAGCAGTGGACGTCTTTCGGCTGACATGATGATGATGATGATGACTGATCACAAAATTTCAGCATGAGCTTACTTATTGGTTATTATGGTGATTGGACGGAGCCAGTCGTGTGTCTTTATAAGTGGCATCCCATCCCACAGTAGGACTTGACCTATCTTCCATAGAACCAAGTCATGCCACCCGGTCTCTTGCGAATACGAATTAGCGTTTGTTTGAAATGATTTCTATTAGGTACCTACACATATTGTAGTTATATAATACTTATACCTGTAGCGACCCTAGCGCCACACGCGAGTGACGTCACTGTTCTACATCGCGCTAACAAAGTTTCTCAAGTCGGTTGCATAAATACAACTTCCAACTCTCTTCCTTCGGACTTCGGTCCCCAGGCTAACATCTGCCTGGAGAGAGATCTCTCTATTGGAGTCCTGTCCAAACTGGTGACCCTCGACATTGGACAAAAAACGCAACCTTCCAAGACCTACGACAATGACGCAGTCTCACAGCAACGCCAGACTACTACACTGTGCACCACTAGCATGTTGCTATATCTCCATGCCTGGTGTCTACAGTGTGCAACCCTCTCCTACACTGCTACGCACTCCGACGAGGATCCAGACTAGCAGCAACTCATCGCTCCCGCCAGCACAGCGGAACAACTCATCGCTTCCGCCAGCACAGCAGAGCAACTCATCGCTCCCGCCAGCACAGCGGAACAACTCATCGCTTCCGCCAGCACAGCGGAGCAACTCATCGCTCGCCAACGAGGCTGAGCAAACCTCGCAATTGGCCCTTGCAAGCGCCCTCACGACGCACAGACTGCGCTCCCACACCGACCTCCGGTCTAAAAAGGGGGGCTGGTGTAGCGACCCTAGCGCCACACGCGAGTGACGTCACTGTTCTAAATCGCGCTAACGAAGTTTCTCAAGTCGGTTGCATAAATACAACTTCCAACTCTCTTCCTTCGGACTTCGGTCCCCAGGCATAACATCTGCCTGGAGAGAGATCTCTCTATTGGAGTCATCCCCAAATACCTAAGTATCACAGAATGCATGTTTGTAGGTATATGTACCTAATATTGTACATGTGGCATGTCGTTTGATAAATTACGGTCCGTCTTATAAGCTAGTAAAAAAACCCCTAGCCCTAGCTAAAACTTTTCGTACACTTACAACCTCCGACAAAACAATTTTTCTATAACCGTATATTGAAACCCGTGATAATTAATCACAGTTAACAGTGCGTACCTACGCTAAACATGTACCTACATAACAATATAACACTATACACTAATTGGTAATTTACCAAATAATAATTTGAATAACAAAAAGCTCATTACGAGTAAATAGAGTCGAGGAAATTAATACCTGACCCAAAATAGAACATTTTCATAGTAAACGTCATTAACGATTTTCCTTGTCAAGCTATGCGATGTCACTATGACGTTTACTTGGAAAAGGTTCCAGTGGGTCAGGAATTAATTTCCTCGACCGTACCTAATACTTACATCATAGAACTTCGAGCGTTCGTTTGGTTCGTTTGAATATAAAGTAGAGCCGCAGTTGCCAACATCTGGACTAATTTGGCGCTGGTGGACTATCAAAAAAGCTGAGCATCTAATAAATGTACTGACAAATTAGTGTGCATATATTTAGAAGGCGGCCGGCAGAGCGAGCGTCCCGCGGAGGCAGTCGAGGGGGATAATTTGCGAGGCTTTGATGTGCCCCAGCGGCCTTGGGCGGCAGCGTGCCCCGCTGAGCACCTGCCTGTCGGCAGCCAAGAACTTGACCTTTATATGCCTTGCAAATGCCTCGCCGGTTAGGCCGTTGAGTCTCGTCGACCTAAAATTCACGTAAAGCGCACGCTTTGTTTGTTTTACGGTGCTCTTTTATGCCCTGACCGCCAGTTGGATTTGATGAGGGATTGCAATAGTTTTTCTAGGAGTCTCAATGATCATTCGTTTAATAGGCTAATAGAACTGGCGTAGGGTTAACAGTGATAATCCGAATTTTCGGGACTTTTTTTTTCTCTTTTTACTCTAAAAGTCATATTACACCATAAGCGAGTTTTAAAAGTTAATTAAATTTGCAACCATTCAAAAATCTCAAAATCTTATTTCTTTATGTCTGTCTGTATACGTATGTCACAAACCAATATAAAATGACCACACTCTGCTCACATTTTACTTAGGAGCAGGACTCTACTAACATTGGACAACTTAAAACACTGGGGTAAAGCGGGAAAATCTTTGAATGAATGAATGAATGGATCGTTTATTCACAGAACATATGGTACAAATATGATGATTATATAGAGAATTATTAGTGATCCATGATATGTTCGGCCACCTGGCATGTGAAAGTTAATGCAATTACTGTTGCATTTTCATTTCTAAAATTAATATATTAAATGTCAAATCTAAACTTATAGCTGAAGAATTCGTCAATACTATAAAAGCAAACATTATAAAAAAGCCGTGATAGCCTAGTGGTTTAACCTATGGCCTCTCAAGCAGAGTGTCGTGGGTTCAAATCCCAGCTCGCACCTCTGAGTTTTCGGAATTTATGTGCGGAATTAGATTTGTAATTTATCATGAGCTTTCCGGTGAAGGAGAACATCGTGCGGAAACCTGCACACACCTGCGAAGCTATTCAGTGATGTGTGTGAAGTTCCCAATCCGCACTGGGCCCGCGTGAGAACTCCCAAGCTCTCTCATTCCGAGAGGAGTCCTGTGCCCCGCAGTGGGACGAAAAAAAGGCTGGTGATGATTTACATAAAAATCGGTACAAACTTAGTTTTAAATTCGCAATTGGTTAACGTTGTATATGCAGCTGGAATTTGTTTTATATTTTAACACACTTTGTACGGAACTCTGAGTGCGCGAGTCTTTCTTGATAGGTATGCACCTACTAATAAGTATGCACGGTTGCACACAAATATTTGTACTCGAATTCTTCAATTCTCAATTCTTCCTTCGTTTCGCCAGTAGTGGTTTTGGTTGTCGCAAAACCTTCAAAGCAAAAAATAAAAAAAGCCCAAAAATTTCGCAGTTATTTGCATGTTGCGCAGCGAGCCAAGTTTTTCGAAGTTGTGTTAACAGTACCCAACTGGTACGTCCGTACAACATACAAAACCCAGGACTACCTACTACAAGCTTTGCGATTTCAATGCCGATTTCTACTGGGCTAGAAAAATACTTAGATTAATGACATTGACACTAACTAACGACAATAGTGTGTCATGTTTAAGTGGGTTATTTCACGTCTATTTCTATTTATTCAGTTAAATCCCATTTGCATTATTTCTATGTTGGCAGATACATCAACCTCACATACCTAATTTTATTCCTCACACCTACCAGTTAGCCTTCCAAGCAGACCAAGAAGCAGCCGTGGTAAGGTAATGATGCCGAATTAGGTCGATTTATGGGAAGTATCGCTCGATCTGGCCTCGCTCGCTCGTCTCGTAATGCTGCATAAATCTGGATTGAAGTCCGTTTCGCGTCGGCCTCCAAAATTGACTGATCGCGTGCAATAACCACCTGCCCCCTGACCTTTCTTATAGGTATATCCACAATGTCAATGTTATCAGATTCGCTTTGGGCGCAGCACGATGAAAGTTCATTTTATTGCGGAGCTCACAACGCCAGGGCCTTGCTAAACCTTGGGGCCTTGGACGCTTTAACTGGAGAGGTTAGATTGAAACCGTACTGCGAACGCCACTACAAGTGAATCTTTATATTGCAATTTTAAAATTTATACATGACGTTATTGTAATTTGCATTGAAATGTTTCGGGGAAGTTTTACTCGTTCAACTTCATACTAGTGTAGAGTAAGGTAAAATGTCAATGTGACCGAGTGCCCGACACTGTCCCAATAGTTGGCACCTTCAGATTTATTTACCTTTACTAAGTGTACGCTGTTCTGGCTTGGTATGCGTTGGATACTCAATCTTAGTCATAATTTATTGTAAGTCGAAGGAAGCAGGTTAACGAACAGAAGGAGAGGTTGTCCTTCTTGCGAATACGTCGTTGGAGGTTGGAGTCACTGCCTAGGTGAAATTCTTTGGAAAAAGTTTTCTTCGCCGTCCAATGTTTAACATATCAAGGATGCTTTTAAAGTAAGTAATTGGAACATTCATATCCTGGAAAGTTTTTTTTTCACAGCCCGATAAAATTTATTTTTTTGGCAGAAAACACTCATTTACCTACAAAATCGATAATAAAATAAAAAAAATGTGTAGCCAGTGGGAGGCAGATTTTTTTGTGATTGGTTTATTGTGGTGTTAATTATAAAGAAATTAATTTGATTTGATTCAATTTTTTATGAGGTCAACCGGGGTAAAAGCGTCACCGTTTTTTTGGTATTTTTTAAATCCGATATTATGAAATATGTATTAAGTATATTGAAATACTCTTTCGCTCTGTGCTTTGTACAACTCTTAAGCTATTCAATTCGTGAAGTAACTTTTTCGCTGCACTATAATTAAAAGATATATAGGCCTTTTTTTAAAAAACTGAATTTTAGACGCTTTTACCCCATTTTGGGAAAATGCGTCTTTTTAAAATAACTGTTAAATGATTGGGATTAGGCCTTTGAAACATCATGGAACGTGTTCACAATACAGTATTCTAGAAGGTATTGTTAATACAATAGACAAAAAATACTAAAAACGAAATGAGACACAAAATAGTATAATTGGTGAAAATGCGTCTTCAATTTGCAGACGCATTTATCCAAACCTAAATACCAGATGTTGCAAACATTTTTATTCGATCGAAAAGAGTGTCCTAGATTTTTTTTTTAATACAGTTACGATATTTTCCCCTCTATCAGTGACCCACTCTACGGGTAAAATAAAATACTTACTTTTTGTTTTGTTAAATCTAAAGCATAGATCAAATAATTAAGTACTTTTGAGTATATCTGAATTTGAAATGTTGCTGAAGAATTAATTAACGCACTTTAAAATTCAGTCATATGTTTAACATTCTGTTATTTTTAATATTTAAATTAAAAAAAAAAACTTGGTAATCTACATTGTACTAAAACTGTTAAAACTACAAATCCAGGAAAAGGTTGTTGACCACTGACATTGTGGCAAATGCGTTGCACAGACGCAATTACCTCAAAGTTGCTGACGCATTTAGCCCTATTTGAAAATTTAACTCGAATAATTTTACATGCATATAATTCTAAGAATAAAGCATTTTTAATAAAAATTATAATTCGGGCGCATGAGCCAACTAATACTGATTGTATTGAACAAAAATTAATATCAAAAACTGAAAGAAAAATGAGGATGTAAATGGATTTTGTTCACTTCCCTCACATACCGCGTTGGTCTGGTGTGACAGAAAATTTCAACATGGCCGATATCTTGAATACGATTCGCTAAAACGCCCTCTATGGTACGTGCTGTCATCCAAGTAGTTCAGGTGTCTATCACAAGATGGCGGAAGCTGTTGTAACTCACGTGGTTTAAAAAATAACTCAAAAAAACGCAATAACCCCATAGTCGCCTTTACCCCGGGTGCCCTGTCAACTTTTGGTACCAAGTAAAAAATTCAGAAAAACTCGATTAAAAAAATATACTACCACATATTGGACTAAGTATCCACCTCCTAAAGTTCCTACATCGTTATACCAAACAACCTGCCTAGTATTGGTTAGAGCCTAACTGTTAGGGTAACATAAAGTTACGCAGGCGCTAATTAACAGGGAATAAGTAAGTTTGTCATGTCATGTTGATACAAGTTGAAAAGTCTAGGTTTCCTTGGTCAGAATAAATCGTCCATTCTTACTATGAGAATATAGAGCCCGTAGGTAGCTCTAGCCCCCCCTCCCCCTAGTCATGAAGAATGCTCGACAAAAGCTTGCTTCCGCAAGCTGACTTCGACGAATGGCGGCGATTGGCGAGACTTTATTGAAAACTTGTCTTTCTCTAAATATATTGAAAGAAAGAAAGAAAGAAAATGACTAATCGATAAATAAATACCATTCTCCCACTTATGCCACTAAATACAATAAAAAAAAACACATCTTGTTAAGCACAATGAATGTTTTCTGTCTGTTACAGCTAATTAATTTAAATAAAATTAAGTGGGAGAATGGTATTTATTTATTGATTAATCATTTAATTGCAAAAGGGTCTGGCCGGAATGCCATAGTAAAATCGCCCCTGGCTGAATATGAAATGTATAAATGTGAATGTATGAATGCACGTTTATTTGTTTTATTATTGCGAAAAAACAAAAATAAATGAAAATCGTTTTTTTTAGCCAAACTACGTAATCGATTGACTTGTTATTCGGCTATTTTATACATTTATTTAAGATACATTTAATTAAAAAAAATAAGCGTCCTAACGTTTTTTGAAGTGGCCTATTTTGCCTATTCAAGTTTTTAATTTTTTTTTACTACTTGGGAGTCAGCGACACCTACCATATTTTGTAAGTAAGTAAGTAAACACTTTATTGTACAAAAAACAGGATAAAACACAAGTTATAACAATAACATTTGAGTACAAAGGCGGACTTATCCCTTTAAGGGATCTCTGCCAGTCAACCTTTGAGTGGTGGAGAGGAATAGTTTTGTTTTAATATACGCAATTTTATATTCTATTACATGTAACATTTTTGGAAAAAATACATGTATTTTTTCCAAAAATATTGGTTTCGATCAACAAAGTCAAAATAAGTTATTTGTATTAAATACGGATCATATAAATTCGATACTTCGACCCGTCATTGCGAAACGCAAGTTTTTGAATTTTGAACATGGTGAGCGGCAACTTACCTTTTTATTGGAATGCACCTCTGTGGCTCTATGGTTTATACGCACGTTCCGTACCTTATTTTTAACTTGATAGTAACTTGAAATTTGATTTTAAACACACAAACTCGGAAGAGATTATAAAAACATTTAAATCTTTGAAAATTAAGAACACAGAGGATCTTTGGGGTATTTCAGTTAAAGTAATGCAATCTGTCATCCATATTGTGGCACCATATCTGGCCGTCGTGTTTAACAACTGCGTCGATGAGTGTGTGTTTCCTGACTTAATGAAGTACAGTAAAGTTATTCCTTTATTCAAAGCTGGCAGCTCATCTGAGCCTGGTAACTTTCGACCGGTTTCCGTGCTTCCTGTACTAAGTAAAGTGTTTGAGAAAATTATGCTAAATCAATTGCTTTATCACTTCAATATTAATGAACTATTTCACAGTCAGCAATTTGGGTTTACGAAGGGCCGCTCGACAACGGATGCGGCTGCAAATCTCATGAAGCACATTTATGACGCATGGGAACAATCGCAAGATGCAATAGGAATATTTTGCGACCTCTCCAAGGCATTTGATTGCGTGGAACACGAGACGCTTATCCGCAAACTTGAACACTACGGACTCACAACTAATGCACTGAACCTTGTTATGTCCTATCTCAGTCAGAGAATCCAGAAAGTAGACATACATAGAGTGCAGTCATGTGGATCACCGGTGAAGCTTGGAGTACCACAGGGCTCTATTTTGGGTCCGTTTCTCTTCTTGGTGTACATAAATGACTTGCCCCAGCTGCTAGAACACAAATGTGACATAGTACTGTTCGCTGATGATACCTCTCTCATTTTTAAAGTCAACAGGCAACAGGAAGATCAAAGTCACATCAATGAGACTCTAAGAGATGTGCTGAAATGGTTTACTGCAAACAATTTACTATTGAATGCAGCTAAAACGAAATGTATAAAATTTTCGTTGCCTATTGTAAGACAGGTTGACACTACTATCAGATTAAATGGAGAGAAGCTGAACCTCGTGGATGAGACTGTTTTTCTCGGGCTTACCTTAGATCGCAATTTGCAATGGAGCCCACACCTGTCTGGTCTTGCTGGTAGATTGAGCTCTGCCGCTTATGCTGTACGAAGAATCCGGCAATTCACCAATGTAGAAACGGCGCGGTTAGTTTACTTCAGTTATTTTCACAGCATTATGTCTTATGGCATCCTAATTTGGGGCAAGGCGGCCGACATAGAGACAATCTTTATCCTGCAGAAGAGGGCGGTCCGGTCTATTTACAATCTTGGCTCCCGAGATTCACTTAGAGAACGCTTTAAAGAAATCGACATCCTTACAGTAGCTTCTCAGTATATATATGATGTAATATTGTATACACACAAGAACATCAAATCTTTCAAGAAAGTGTCGGATGTGCATGGTTTCAACACTCGGAATAAGCATAAACTTGCCGTCCCTAAATTTCGTCTACGAAAAGTCAGTAAGTCTTTTTTGGGAAATTGCGTGAGGTTCTACAATAAAGTGCCTGTAGATGCATGGGAATTGCCTCACAATTCATTTAAAAGATACATAAAGACCGCTCTCTTGAAAAAAGCATACTACAAAGTGGATGAATACTTATGTGATGGCACCACCTGGCCAAGGTTGAAAACAGAAGATAATTAGGACATCAATGTGACTTGGCTGCGTCCCGAAGATATTCGTGTATGGTGTCCGGCTCTGTTGCCGTTGTCCGCTGCGTACTAATTGTAATACAATTGACAAAAATAATGTTTTATTTATTTGACATGATGACATGAAATGTATATTTCATCAATTTTTGTTATTTGACATTTGGAGACCATATACATCTCCAGTTTATGTATATGTATTATTATACTTATTATTTGACCGTGGAGGCGTTTTACACCTCTGCTGATTTTAATTTAGTTTAAATTGACCCTAGAGACTATACATCTCTAAGCCATTTAGATTAAGTATTATATTATAGTATTAATTCTGGGACCCTATACATCCCTTTGTAATTTAAATTTTCACAGATATTTGACCTGGAGACCCTATACATCTCCTGCTCAAATAAAACGTGCCAGTAAAGTAAAGTGTTCTGGTTTTGCTGTTTTAATAATTACTTTTTACACTTGTTTCTAAAATGCGGTATTTTTTTTTTCTCTCTTAATCTTTTAATGACTTTTGTGTAGTTTGTCTGTGGTTGCGTATTGTAAGAGCTAATGTAACTTGTTTTTAGAAAAAATGACTTTGTGCCAAGTTTCTTGCGGCGCATTCTTCTTGGCAATCATGGTCTTTCCGAAAGCGCTGGTAGACTCAAAAAAATGACGTGTAAAAGAGCATTCAACTGCCTATTTGCTGAATAAAATTTTGAATTTTTTGAATTTTTTTTTTTTGAACGCTTTTTCTCAGTGTTTTAAGAAGTCCAGTGTTAGCCCTGCTCATAAGAAAAATGTACGCAGTATGGGGTCAACTTATATTGGTCTGAGAAATCTACAGACAGACAAAAATTTTAGATTTTGAGACTTTTCTGAGTGGTTGTGTTATAAGAGCTACTTTCATACCAAATTTCAAGTTTCTAGGACAACTGGAAGTACCCTTTAGGTTTTCACAGTACGGGGATATACATATTTATGGAACCAACTTTTTAGTGACTGTATCTTTTGGTTGAGGTTGACTTAGAAGTTAGATTTTCTAACATAATTATTGAAACTGATCACAAAATTTCACAAAAATTTGATAACTTTTAAACATTTTTGTTTTTTTTTTTAATAAAAAAAAACAAAAACGAATCGACAAAAAATGCTAACCTACCTATAATTAGCGAACCTGCTTACAAAATTTAACGAGAATTGGTTGAGAAATGCGACATGCAGAGGAGAGCAGCCGGACGGACATACAAAATAATTTTTGTCCAGGATGAAATTGAGAGACTTCCAATAGACGGTGGTCGCATGAAAAACGCATTATGCTGGTTAATATTTGATTCGCTGTCCCTTAATTTCTATTTCGGTCACATGACGGGTGGGTTTGGAATTGTTTTTAGGGTTCCGTACCTCAAAAGGAAAAACGGAATCCTTATAGGATCACTTTGTTGTCCGTCTATCTGTCTGTCTGTCTGTCAAGACCCTTTATCTCTGGAATGCGTGGAGGTAGCATGCTGAAATGAATATCAAATACTGCGGTCCCTTAAAGCTGTGAAAAAATCAACCTTCTAAGTCAACGCAATCAAAAGATACAGTAATTAAAAGGCTGTTTCCATACAAATTGCAGTACCTCAAAAACCACAAGGGTACTTCCATTCGTCCTAGAAACTTGAAATTTGGTATGAAGGTAGCTCTTATAGCACATCGACTCAAAAAATTCTCAAAATCTTAAGTTTTTGTCTGTCTGTAGATTTCAAAGACCAATATAAGTTGACCCCACACTGCGTACATCTTGCTTAGGAGCAGGGCTCTGCTAACATTGGACTTCTTAAAACACTGGGGAAAAGCGTTAAAATCTTTCTACGGAACCCTCGTGCGCGAGTCCGACTCGCACTTGATCGGTTTTTTTTTAAATTACGACACACGTGGCTTTGTCACAAAATTGCCTTACTACGTACCTGCACGGTTGTTCATTTCATGTGCTCGGCCTCCTGGAATCAGATTCCTACTACCTTAGATAACCGTTTCACAACCATTAACTTAAATAATTAATGCTTTCACCGACTCTTGTGCATATGGAATAAGAATTCATTGTTCAGAATGAATAGCAATTAAGTATATAGCAATTTGTTCTACGTACGTATTTGAGTTAAATTTAAATTCATAGGTACCAAGATGAAACAGCTTTACGATTTTGGATAAAAGTGCTTTAATGTTTATACAGTCCCCATAAAATATGAAACGGGCAAAGTTTTAGGCGAGCCGGAATCAAGTTTATGCTCTCTCGATATGAGCCGTAATCGCTGACCCCTCCCCTCCCCCTTCCCCGGCCTGTAGCATAATACGAGTCCAAATAAAATCGGGAGTACACATCAATGTCGATGTCGCATAAAAAATGTATGAGGCATCAAACTCTTTTCGCTCGGTGTTATTAAAGCCAGCGGGGCTTGCTACACAAACTTTTCTATCTCATGAATATTCCAGCCCAATCATCTTCCATCCATGACATCTGATAATGTAATGCCTCCTGATTACAGCTCCGACTCGCTGACGTGAATAATAATAGCTTTTTATGTAAAATTGGTTTTGGGCATCGGTTGTTTTTGGATAAGTAATCCCCTAATTAAACTTTTATTGAAGTTACAGAGTTCAGGGTTCAATTACCTACTAGCAATGATATTATATAATTTAATTATCTATCAATTCATTGGAAAGTGGCCCGAGTTTTACTTCCACTAAAATCAATAAGTTTGTATACTAATTAACAGATTCTCAATGCTCGTTCAATTGTCTTCTTGTCAGTTCAGACCAAATAACAATTTCTATTCCGCATATAAAGCGTACGATCGACTTTTCCTGCAAAAAATTGGCTGTTAGACGTTCGACAGTGTGCGGGGCGCGGGGGAGGGGGCGTTTGTGCTCGCCGCACATTAACAGAACATTGTCCGATCGGCTAGCAAGGGAATTCTACCACTATCTTTCTTCCTAAGACAATAAAACGCTTTGTGGGTTGCCAGATTGCCAATGATACCAATTTCGGGAACCGTGAACGTACTACTTATAACTCATTGTCGTACTTTCGGGGTTTAATTATGTGAATCGTACCTTTACCTATACCTACTATTTTAAGCCCCAAATCTGGCCTAAGCCCCTATACGTACAGAACTTATGCGGCGACGCTGTTCAGGCGCGCCTCTGGATTGCCAATTACGTAGGCACGAGCCGACAACTAACTTCAACTAAGTAATAATGCTGGGTGGCTCCCTACCTGAAAATATCCTAAGAAGAAAGACATCGGATGTTCAGGAAAAGTTCAGGAAAACCTGACAAGATTTCCCAGCTCTGTTTATTTTATTCCGAATGTTTGTGCCTGCTAAGTAAAAGTCACTTCTTGTTATTATCCTGCATAAAATATCAGACGGGTCTCAAGACGCTCTCAGTGTTCACCGATATCTGTGAAGTGATGCGAGTTTCATTGTTTCGGATCCCCCTAATGATCCCCGACACGCCGCGGCTGTTCCGGAACTCGGAACAGTTATTGTTTATCTCGATAGGCTTTACAGACTTTAATCCGTGCGAATTGTAACTGAAAATCTTGAATGTGGTGAAAATACTCGTAAGTAACACAAAATCTAAATGGTAGTCTCGAAATTTAAGTCTGTCGAATTAAAGTAACATCAAAGACAAACCTTGAGGGAATAAAATACTCAAAGAATTAAGCTTGTGCTGATACAAAAAAAAAACACGAGCTCTCTGTTAGAAAAGTACCAAGTGACCTAGTTCTTATAGGTCGCTTGATAAAATTATACATGTGTAACGCTCATAATTATTTAGTTCATAAATATGTTGCCATTAGTTTACTTAAACCCAAGATTCCCTCGGTAATATTTTAAGTTTGTATAATGGCAACACTGACATTGGGTGGAGAGGGTAGTCCAGACGAGTTTATATAAGTCAAACACCCAATGCAGAGAGTTCAGTTATCATCGTCATTAAATATAGTCAACTTGGTTAAGCATAGACTATGTCCGTTTTCTAGCTTAAGGCTATAATCATAGTTACTTTTAAAGAAATAAATTAATATAGTTCAGTTCTACAGTTGTTTTGCTGATCTATTCCCTCTGAAGGCTTCAACCTTCAGAAGTGGGATAAATACGCTCACAAAAGGTACGTAAATTTTCTTTTTATATTTTCTAATTTTTATTTTTATCTTTTATGTGTTTTAAATAACAAGTAACAGAACTAACGTACTCGCACACAGACGTATACACAGCATGCACAATACACGCGTCTTGCCTGGGCAACTCCCTGGAGATGTATACACATCATGCATAATACACGCGTCTTGCCAGGGCAACTCTCTGGAGGCGCACTCCTAACTCTCTACAAAAAAAATAATAATAACCGTTTTAACAAACATTCTATTCTAACTAATCATTGAAGTCCTAAATAATGTAATTTGAAGGTAGTAAAAAAAAAAAAAAAAAAATACTGACGGTTAAAATGTATACCCTGTTCTTATTTTAGTTGGTAATGTTAATAATATTCGATGAAGAATAATTTGTAATATGAATTTCAATTGTTCTCTTAATATATCTACAAAATTTAATAAAATCGAAGTTATTTGCACAAAGTTCCCTTACAGTATAGTATATAAACACAGTATATATTATGTAGCCTTATCATAATTTTATAGCGTATATTATTATTATCCATATCATATTATTATAGCTTTTTAGTTCTTTTCCGACTACCCTCGAAACGATTTGAGCTTGTGAAATCGACAATTCCCTTAAACTGGCTGTCGAAACCTTGATTATTATAAACACAATAATTAAACGACTCATTTGGTCAATAGGGGGAAATTTATAGTCAATAATATGAAATGGATAATAGCATGAGAAGTTCCAGCTTTCCCATCAATCCAGCCTAGTAAGGTATTCGTAGTTACAATTACATCATAAATTCGTGATCGGTGGAATGTGGGTATTGGCGACACTCTTCTATACTGCGATGCTTATGCAGTTTTATAGTTATTTGGCCATAGGTTATTGTATTTTGTATTAAAAAAAAAAAAGAAAAAAAAGTGAATGATGGCGACTACCTACCCTATTTTATTATAATGTTTTAAAACAGTCAAAAAAAAAAAAAGCTGTTAGTCTAGATGACAATACTAACTTATGGCGTATATGAAGTACCTGCTTTTATTTAATGCCTAATGAACGTTCTTCTTTAACGTTTAAGCGTATAATTGCTCAATGTAAAATGTGACTGTAACGAAGGGTAAACTGTCATTGAATATTATTAATCTTTAGTAAAATCACAGATTGGTCACCATCCTCATGTAATTTATTGCACTATTAATTTTATGTTAAATCCTGGACAAAAGAAAATAATTCTTATAATTCACAATCAGAAGCTATAGATACCTACCGTTTAGATTGTTGAAATCAACTATTCTTGTTTCGAGTTTCAGCAATGGAGCTTGGTGATGAAACAGACAATGGGCGACGTAGTCGCAGTCGTACTAGAAGCACTGTTTTGAGATCTCGGTACCTGAGGACACCAGAGCGACAATCTACTAGAACCAGTCGTGCCGACCGAGATTCACGTAGCCGTCGTACCCGGTCACGTAGCCGCAGTCATTTGCGAAACCTACGGGATAAGGGAGAAGAATTGGAAATTCAGAGACAGAGAGTCGCGGTCTTAGAAAGTCAACTTGAACACGAGAGAGCGAGTCTACGAGAGAGCGAGCAACGTGGCGCATACCGAAGCAGGCGCGAGCGGTCACGAGGGAGACAAAGGTATGACTCAGCATCTGTATTGTTTGAAGAGTTCATTAAATTGATTAAAAACACATCTAGACCCAGTGAACGTGAAACCTTTCCTACAATGAATAATGTCATTCCAGAATTTGATCCACTAATAAAAGAACAGACTGTAACCACATGGTTAGGCAAAGTAGATGAGTGCGCCGAAATTTATGGTTGGACAGATAGGCAGGTCATACACGACGCACTACCCAAGCTCGTAGGGTTGGCAAAAGTCTGGTACCAGGGATTGCCGTCTCTCAAGCGTTCATGGGCTGAGTGGAAAACTCTTTTGGAGGACTCCTTTCCGGCTACCGAAAATTATGCAGAGCTTCTGACTGAAATGCTAAATAAAAGAGTTCGATTTGGAGAATCCCTAGAACTATACTATTTTGGCAAAATTAACCTGCTGAACCGCTGCAGAATTTTCGGTAAAAACGCCGTAGATTGCGTTATCCACGGGGTTGATGATAGGGGCGTTAGGGTTGGAGCTCAGGCCGCAAAATTCCAAAAACCCGAAGATGTCCTAGAGTTCTTTAAGACTGTACGTAACAATGTCGAAAGAAGTTTTAATAGGGATAAGCGTGCCCCTGCTGTCAACTATAACACTCGTACAAGGTATAACGATCAGTCGAGTTCATCAAAATCTAACCAAAACTCTTCGAATCCTCAACAAGTGACTTGTTTTAATTGTAAACAGAAGGGTCACTCTAGTTTCAAATGTCCAAAACCTATAATAAAATGCACCCATTGCCATTTTTTGGGACATACCGAAGCAGAGTGTCGTAAGAAAAACTCTAACCCACCAGTTAACAAAGAAAAGACAGTTTTGAAGGTTTTGGTGGACTCGAAATCGGATCAACTAGTAGAAACCTCGGAAGGGATAGCTGATGGCAGTATGGAGGTTCAGGGTACAAATTCAAACAACAAGTACAGGTTGCCAATAAAGATTAACAACAGTAGTATTGTTATTAGTCAGTTAGATCTTGGTAGTGAGGCAACCCTAATTCGACGATCCACGGCCGCGGAGGTAGGATTAAGTTGGGCTGTAGTAAACGGTCCTTATTTACGTGGCTTAGGTAACGTACCATACCTACCAATAGGTGCTACACGTGTTACTATCGAAGTACAGGGGTTAGTAGAGAAGGACGTAGAGGTTTTTATAGTAGATGATCACCTTATGAATTGCTCTGTCTTACTAGGGCATACGTTTAGCGAACGTCCAGATTTACGTATTGTTAAGACAGCAACAGAACTTCGAATAGAAAAAGAAGACGAAAAGAAAGATGAAAAAGTTCTTTTATTGTCTTCATGCGATGTTAATATTCCAGTAGGCACTTTTCAAACTATCCGTGTTAAATCTACGCCTATAGAGAATGGTAGCGTTTACGTCTCTGGTTCCGTTCGAGGTTACCCCGGCACCGAATACTACCTATTGCCAGGGGAATATCAGCTCACTCGAGGTGAATGTAATATACTAATTCACAGTTTGGGGACAAAGCCAGTAGTTATAAGGGAAAACTCATTAATAACACGCGCTAGGAGTATTCCAACAGAACAAACAGTTAATTTAGTTTTTAAAGATAAATGCTCTCCCCCAGCCTTTTCGGTAAATTGTGGCGATAGTGTATCTACAGATGAGCGAAGACTGTTAGAAGAGTTGTTAACTAAATATAAAACCTGTTTTTCATGGGGTATGCACGACTTAGGCTATACTAATGAAACCGAACTAGTGATTCAGCTAAAGGACGCTGAGCCGGTTGTATACAAACCTTATAGGTTATCATTTCACGAAAGGCAGAAGGTTCAGGGGATGGTCGATGAAATGTTAGAGTACGGCATTGTTCGAGAATCTAGTTCACCATATGCGAGCCCGATAGTCCTAGTGCAAAAGAAATCGGGAGAGAAGCGTCTGTGTGTGGATTACCGGGCTCTTAATGCCAAAACTAAACGTGATCATTACCCTTTGCCAAGGATAGAAGACCTTTTGGATCGCTTATCCGGCCAGAACATTTTCATAACTTTAGATTTAGCGTCAGGGTATCACCAAATACCAATCGCTGAGGAATCAAAGGAAAAGACTGCATTTGTTACGCCGGACGGCCAATACGAATACAATCGTATGCCGTTCGGCTTAGCTAATGCACCGGCAGTCTTTCAAAGGGTCATACACAAAGTGCTTAGCAATGCTAGAATCAAGCATTCAATTGTGTACATGGACGACATTTTGATCCCAGCTAAAACCATCACAGAGGGGCTAGATCGACTGGAAGAAGTCCTGATAGCGTTGCGAGCAAGTGGACTCACTTTGAAAATGGATAAGTGTCACTTCTTCAAGGAAACCATAGACTTTTTGGGGTTAAAAATTAGTAAAGGCGAAATAAAACCAGGTTCACAAAAAACTCTAGCAGTATCTAAGTTTAGCACCCCTAGTAACCAACACGAAGTCCGTAGGTTCCTTGGACTGGCCAGCTTCTTCAGAAGGTTTGTCAAGGACTTTGCATCAATAGCGAGGCCTTTGACAAATCTTTTGAAGAAAGATACACCTTGGCGATGGTCGGAAAATGAAAGTAGAGCCTTTGAGACTCTAAAGCAAAAACTAATAGAACGCCCCGTCAATACGTTATATGATCATACAGCGGAGACACAGCTCCATACCGACGCGAGCAAAATAGGTCTCGCTGGGATCTTGCTGCAAAGAAAAGGGGCTGAGCCATTCAAGCCAGTCGCAAACTTTAGCCGCCAAACTACCACTGACGAACAGAAACTTCACTCGTTCGAGCTAGAGACACTGGCGGTTATTAGTTCGTTAAATAAATTCAGAGTCTATTTGCTAGGTATAAATTTCACAATCTACACTGACTGTCATGCCTTACGCTCTACTTTCACAAAAAGGGACCTCGTGCCACGGATATCTCGATGGTGGATACAATTTTTAGAATACGACTGCAACATAGAATACCGATCAGGGGAACGAATGTCCCACGTAGATTGCCTGAGTAGGAACCCTGTAGCTGATGACTCAAATAATAATCATGTTCTCGACATACTTACAGTGACTACCGAAGTTTGGATCTCAACTGTCCAATCTGGAGACTCGGAAATTAAACGTATTAGAGAGATTCTTGAGGATGCTGAAACTGCCAAAATCGCATCAACCTATAAGGATTTTAGGCTCAAACATGGTCGGGTGTTTAGGATCATTGATGATAAAACTGAACGCTGGGTGGTGCCAAGAGGGGTTCGTTGGCAGCTACTAAAGTCCAACCACGATGACGTTGGCCACTTTGGATTCAAGAAAACCTTAGATAGGATCCGTGCATTCTTTTGGTTTCCAAAGATGCGTAGGTTTATAAAAAAATATGTCTCTTCATGCTTGGGTTGCGCTCATCACAAATTACCATCAGGTCCAAAAGAAGGCACACTACACTCAATTCCAAAAGTGGAGATCCCCTTTCACACTGTACACGCTGATCACCTTGGGCCGTTTATACGAAGTAAAAGAAAGAATGCATATTTATTAGTAATCGTAGACGCATTCACAAAATATGTAAATTTAACGCCCGTTCGCACCACCAAGACAAAGGAAAGCATTAAAGCATTCCGTAATTTATTCTCACTGTTCGGTACTCCAACACGCCTTATTACCGATAGGGGTACTAGTTTCACGAGCAAAAAGTTTAAGTCGTTTGTAGGCTCTCAGGGGATAAAGCATATTCTAAACGCCGTTTCCACACCACGCGCAAATGGCCAGGTGGAACGCTATAATCGAACTATTCTAGCTGCTCTTGGAGCTATGACTCATGATAAAACCCAAGATTCATGGGACACTTACGTCCCGGAGGTACAAATTGGTATTAACACAACAGTGCACGAGGTGACTAAACTAACTCCTACCGAATTGCTATTTGGAAAGAGGGTCGCAAGTGCATCTCAGGGCATTTTAAATCAGGTATTGGACGAAGTTGGAAATGGGACGGTTGATAAATCCTTAGATGAGGTTAGGAAAGCTGCTAGCGAGGCTATATTGAAAAATCAACAGGTTAACAAAAAGCGATATGATCTCCGTAGAAAATCTACCACAAAGTACAAGGAGGGCGATCTAGTGCGAATCATTAGGACAGTACCTTCTGGATCAGGGCAGTCAAAGAAACTGGAGCCTAAGTGCCAAGGCCCATACAGAATCAAGAAGGTACTGCCTCATGACCGATTTATAGTTGAGGATACGCCACTCACCAAGAAAGGTAGACGTTATGAGGGCGTAGTGGCAATTGATAAGGTGTTTCCCTGGCTCAGTTATGGGGCCGATTATTCTTCCAGTGCAGGTAGCGATGACGAGGTAGACGACGCTTAGGGTTCACGATCACTGGTGTGCTAAGATGACTAATAATTATTGTTACTGATGATTGTATAAATTTATAATTTACGTATGTTTGATTGATGCCGAGTTACTCATACGGGTGTCATTTGAGATGACCAACAGGGTGCCATTTGAGATGAACACCCATACATTGTTTGAAATGACCACCAAGGTGCCATTCAAGATGAGCACCTCGGACGTGATTTGAGATGACCACCAGGGTGCCATTCAAGATGAACACCCTTACGCCATTTGAGATGACTTACAAGGCGCCATCCAAGATGAGCACCCCGTATATGATTTGTGATGACCAACCAAACTTATACCCAGTTGAGATAGACTCCAAACATAATGGATGGCTACAAGTCATTCAAGATGACCATCAGATGTCATTTGAGATGACCACCAAAGTCATTCGAGATGACTAACTGACAGTCATTCGAAATGACGCTACAACAGTGACTGTATAAATTATTAATGTTAAATGTAATTAGTTTTCAAAGGTTAAACTAATTTACAAGTAAGAACCTTTTTTTTAAGTCAGTTAAAAAAAAAAACATTGTATTAACTATCCCTAATTTTGTATTATGGCCAAAGTCTGTATAGAAACAACTTTAATTTACACAATTAATTAAAATACTACTGTATTATTCTATTGTTTATCTTAATGGATGTTCTTTTACATACTTATTGTTGAAAGATAGATAGCTTAATCATGATAGGTAATACTCGTTATATCAAATTAATAAAGGCCTTAGCTGTAATTTAAGTAAGAACAAGAGTCATATTGTGATATAACAATAATAGTGATGGATCTTAAACAAATAAACAATAAGTGTTATCATTGTTTCAGGTCATAAATAAATATTGTTACATCACAATCTAGCTCTCAAAATACTCTCTCTGGTATTACATCGATATTATAAACGAGGGACTCGTTTCTAGAAGGATGGCCGACTGTAACGCTCATAATTATTTAGTTCATAAATATGTTGCCATTAGTTTACTTAAACCCAAGATTCCCTCGGTAATATTTTAAGTTTGTATAATGGCAACACTGACATTGGGTGGAGAGGGTAGTCCAGACGAGTTTATATAAGTCAAACACCCAATGCAGAGAGTTCAGTTATCATCGTCATTAAATATAGTCAACTTGGTTAAGCATAGACTATGTCCGTTTTCTAGCTTAAGACTATAATCATAGTTACTTTTAAAGAAATAAATTAATACAGTTCAGTTCTACAGTTGTTTTGCTGATCTATTCCCTCTGAAGGCTTCACATGTTCAGATACCTATGAATGAAATGTGTCTCCAAGTGAGGTGGGAGGCTGCACGCCTGGCCTACGGACTAAGTAAGTAGCCGGCGCTGTCCTACTCTGCTATGGTCATTGCGCAGCGTGGTAACAGGCTGAGCGGAATGGATAAAACTCTTTCATATAGTGATTTTTCCAATAATGAGGTATTAATAACTTACAGCATGGAGGTTCATTGAGAGTTTACGTAAGATAACGAGTGCAGTCTTCGGCTCGTTTCATACATTACTTTATCTACACCACACATTACCTACTCTAAACTGTGTTTAAAAGTCGAAGGCATAACAAACCTGTGACGACTGTATGTATGTATATTTGTGTGTCAACTGTATGTTTTTTTTAGAATTAAAACTATTTTTCCTCTATATAATAATATTTTCAAATTATTTTGTGCATGTTTAATACAAAACTACCGTGAAATTTGATCAGTAAAATGAGGCTGTACGTGAGTGATCCGTTTTTAGGGTTCCGTACCTCAAAAGGAAAAAACGGAATCCTTATAGGATCACTTTGTTGTCCGTGTGTCTGTCTGTCTGTCTGTCAAGACCGTTTTTCTCTGGAACGCGTGGAGGTAGCATGCTGAAATTAATATCAGATACTCAAGCCTGCGGTCCCTTAAAGCCGTGAAAAAATCAACCTTCTAAGTCAACGCAATCAAAAGATACAGTCATTAAAAAATCCACTTCCATACAAATTGCCGATTTTAAAAAACTTAAAGGGTACTCTTATATAGCACAACCATTCGGAAATGTCTCAAAATCTTAAAATTTTATGTCTGTCTGTAGATTTATTGACCAATATAAGTTGACCCCACACTGCGTACATTTTGCTTAGGAGCAGGGCCCTGCTATCACTGGACTTCTTAAAACACTGGGGAAAAGCGCATCTTTCTACGGGACCCTTGTGCGCGAGTCCGACTCGCACTTGGCCGGTTTTATTTTTACTATTTTGTACATTTCAACAGGCTTTTAGTGTTTAACATTCACAATTTAGCTTGCGTAGGGGGGGGGGGGGGGGTTCATATTACGGAGGGGTCGGCAACAAAAAACATAATATTTGGCTGAGAGCCTTGTCCCTTTTAACGCTTTCCAACTTTTTAAAACTCTGACTGGGGTTGCCAACTGTATACTTTCTTATCATTAAATCAAAGTATTGTTATTGAACAACATATTGAAATTGCTCAAAATTCTTTTTTATTTATATGTATAGTGGTAGAGATCCATTGATGTACCAAATGTTTAAAGTCGATGGTAGAGATCCCTTTAAGGGATAAGTTTGCCTTTGTACATTTGATTTTGTTTTGGTGCACTACCTACCCTACCTACAGATAATGTAGGTACTAAAGAGTAGTGCTGCGTATATAATATCGAATTATATCGATACAATTTTTTTGAATGATTCATGTGTATTTTGTTTTTGGAATCTCACACATGAAACGCACAATGAAGTTTAAGGCGCAGCTATCTCACCAATGGTGTAAGGTAAACATGTCCCAATTATTAGCATGCTAATTCCAATAATTGACATACTGTATTGCTACGTATTTAGGATTGAAGGAGCCAACTATTGGGACAGTGTCGGTCACAGGGACGTTACTCTTGACTACAATACTACTTAAAGTAATTGACAGCCCTAATTCAGATAAGCTTGTAGATTACGCACGTAGGTACTTTACTTTTGGGAACAAAAACAAATTTGACCGTGGAAAATACCAAATCAATATACCTATGCAAATTAATGAACAAACCAATAAGAAAAACTTGGAAATTGTAACGCTCCACATTCTTAATAGTCTGCTCTACAATATATTAATAGAGATGAAAGATAAATAAAAACACAGCTCTCCACAATGCTAATGACTGACAAACAGACGATTGAAATTACATTTTTTGTTGGCGATATATCAAGGGGCAGGCGTACAGTCAGTAGCATGATTGATTTTGTCTTTACGTCAAAGGAAACTTTCGCAAACGGGTCCCAAAATCGAAAAATGGCCTTCACACACCCTCAATATTTTTGAAAGACAAAAAAATCAACCCAATTAGGTACCCTAAACTTTTTTCTTAACATTTTATTCTACCACTTTGCGAGTATATCCATGCCATGTAACATCTTCCTAGTTCGAGGAGTCACTGTGCTATGCCGCGGACAGTTAGACAGACGGAAGATAAAATTATAAGGGTTTTATTTACATTATATTTTACTTATATTATTTATTATATTTTTTTTTTAGTTACTAGGGAAAATAATTTATTTAATATAACAGAAAAAAATAATTATAAAAAAAGCTAATTAAAATAAAACTAAAACTCAAAATATAAACTAAAACTTAATCTAGAAAATCTAAAAACGAAAAAAATTTAAATCATTTAATTAATTCATTAGTCAACAAAACCCTAAAACTTTTTTTTCTTTTTTAGACAGAAGGTAGTCACAGGTTCCTATGTTTAGTTTTGTATAAAGTTTTGTTTAGTTTTTTTATTTCACTGATTGAAGTTTTTTGAGGTGGTTCCTATTCTCCTCTATCTCTCTTAATACATGACATCATGACATACATAATTTTATTGGCGCCGAATAAAAAAAATGTATACTTAGTCAATATTTGCTTACTTATTTATGAAGTTTTTGATCAATTCGATAAAAAGGGGGTGCAAAGCGAGCATGGTAAGTTATTTTACATTCTAGCTGGTACTGATGGATGGCCTACTCCCGGATATAGTTTATTCCATTTATTCCACTGACATAAACACGAATGATATACGCTGCAGTGTCCGTCCCTCGCCGCTCACACACTCCGTAGACACAACATACGAGTACACACCACTTATCTCACCCGAAAATTTCCCTGCAAGAATATTCATTTGTTATGACATGTACTTACTCAAACAGAGCGATTTGATTTATAATCTTTGCATTTATTTGTTTTAGATCAGATTTAAACTCGTGCATTCCATCGAGTTCTGGATACTTCATGCTAAATACGGTACTACACTACATGAGTGCAAGTTCAAAGGTATATCTATGACACTCGTCATGCGCATGCGTGTGTCGCAAAGCGAGCTGTCAATAGTTATTTGTTATACAAGGGTGCAAAGTTGTATTTTACCAGCGAGTGTGGAATTGAAACACGAGCAAGCGAAAGGGTTCTATAGTTGAACCACGAGTAAAGCGAGTGGTTCAGAAATAGAATCCTGAGCGTAGCGAGTGCTTGAACACACGAGAAGTAAAATACATTTGCACCCGTGTGTAACACAAAACTTTTCACCTCACTGTAACGAGGAAAGCGCAACATGTAAAAAAACAGCTCATAAAAATTAATCTTCATCACTGGAGTCACTATTTTTTTTAGGATAATAATATCGTAAAAAAAAAGTACAATTTTAAGGTTTATGATGACTTAAAATCATTAAATAAAGCAAAATTTGGTATTTTTAATAAATTCTCAATCCATTTATCAATTATTTAATGATAATTAATATCGAACGAACCATTATTATGAGCGTTTTACGTTTTGTTATCTGTCAAAAGCTACTTAAGCACGCTCCACTCCAAGGTCAAATTACTTTCCCCACTAGTGGATAAAATGCGATTTTACCCGCTTGTATTAAAGGATAAAAGACGGCTTTCCGAGGTAGTGAGGGGAAAAATACTTTCAATCATCGCCTGCGGGCGTAGCATCCAATACCGATGAGGGCAATAAGGAGTGCATGTGATGCAGTGAAAGCAGAAAGCACTCAGGCTGTGAGAACCAAGATCGCCACTACCGACACTCGGATTGAGCCCACCTAGTGAACGCCCGGCCGTATTTTTAACCCCCGACGAAAAAGAGGGGTGTTATAAGTTTGACATGTGTATCTGCGTGTCTGTGTATCTGTGTGTCTGTGTGTCTGTGTATCTGTATATCTGTGTATCTGTCTGTGGCATCATAGCTCTCGAACGGATTTACCGATTTTGATGCGATTTTTTTAATCGAAAGCTATTGTTTAATCGAGATGGTTCTTAGCTAAGTTTTATTAAAATCGCTTGACCCGTTTTTGAAATATTGAACTTTGAAATGACAATGACGGTGGTTTTTCAACTTTTCTAATTATTATTAGGTCAAGTCGGAAAACGTAAAAAGAGAATTTCTCTTTAACGTGCGTATTGAGCTCACCTTATTCGCTCCGTTTTTCAAAATTCATATTCGCTTGGCATTAATTTAATAATTATCTGTAAGTAATTTTACCTTTCGTACTATACACGTATTGTAAACTTATCCTATTTTTTACACCGGACGGAAAATAATTTTTAATAACGCTTGTCCAACTGGAAATTGATTACCTGATGTAAAATCCAAACTTCCATGCAATGCAACCAGCTTTCATCCGTATTTTAACCCCTTGTAGCAGTATCAGTCAGGCACAGTTTGCTCACTTTGTCAAAATAAAAACCTATTGGTTAAAACAAAGCAGCAATTAAAACTGTTATACTTGGAAATGTAAAAAAAAATCAGGGCAGTAGTGTATATAATGAATTTAAAAGGAAAACGATCACAGCTAATTATTAGGCTTTACATGTATGAGTTTAGTTAGCTATTTCATCAAAAAAAAAAAAAAACGGAACCCTTTTATGATCAAGTTGTTGTCAGTCTGTCAGTCTGTCTGTCAAGACCCTTTTTCTTTGAAACGCGTGGAGGTAGCATGCTGAAATTAATATCAAATACTTAAGCCCGCGGTCCCTTGAAGCCGTGAAAAAATGAACCTTCTAAGTCAACGCAACAACGCAAACTTGAAATTTGATATGAAGGTAGCTCTTATAGCACAACCACTCCGAAAAGTTTCAAAATCTTAAAATTTTATGTCTGTCTGTCTGTTAGATTTCACAGACCAATATAAGTTGACCCTATACTGCGTACATTTTTCTTAGGAGCAGGGCTCTGCTAACACTGGACTTCTTAAAACACTAGGGAAAAGCGTTAAAATCCTTCTACGGAACCCTTGTACGCGAGTCCGACTCGCACTTGGACGGTTTTATTTATTAAGTTTGCAGACGTAATTTAATGGTAAAATTTATCTTAAGTACTTCCCTTTTGTTTATTGGCATCACGTATCTCAATTTTCCCAAATTACGTAATTATTACAATAGTAAAATAATTTCAAAGCGAGCTCGGCTTGGAAATGTCAAAAAGAATGCGATTGTGATTCCGTGCGAGTTAGACAATAAGGCTGCTGATCGACACTTACATATTGATTGTTCTATTTAACTTTTGTATTATTTTATAGTTCCAATTAAGTACCTACTTCAGTTATTAGGTAAGTACTCGCCCTAAAAAGCGTTGCGAGCACTTACTTATTCAAAAAGTTAAACTCAGCCACGGTACTTCCTGTGATCTGTAACTTCGTGAAAATAATTCATACCTATTGCCTTATTGAGATAAGCAGCTTTGGTAGATTGTGCTTTTACATTTCTGAGAATAAGTAGATTTGTGGTTTTTATTTTTCCTTATTTAACGTAAGTAGGTACCTAGGAATACATAAACATAAGTATATACTTTGGTTTTTTTTAACCAAGTCTGCTAGAGACACTGGGGAAATAAATTGTACATCTTAAGTACTTACTGGTTTTTGTAGCAACTAGTTTTTTTCGATGGTATTTTTAATTGGCAGGCTCATTATATTTTCTTGTATTCAACACTCAATCAGTGTTAATTGACACAACTAAGACTTCAATTCAAAAAGGAGAAGGTTCTCAATTCGTCTTTATGATTATTTTTTTCAAATATTTATTTATTTATCGTAAGAAGTAGCAAGTAAACGCTTTGAAAATACAGACAAGCTACAAACAATGATACACAAGTACAAAGGCAGAATTATCCTTATAAGGGATCTCTACCAGTCGACCTTTGAGCGGTTGTTTTCAAATCTCTCATAAAAATCTGCATTGTGTTGACTGTTGACTACTTAACTGTTGTTCAGAATTTTAATTTTGATCGACATACGGTCATAAAGTCATATAGTTATGAAACTAACAATTACTTACTTTAATGTTTATAAATTTAAATACTTTGTTTTTTTTATGTGATGTGTTAGGTATCTATAAGGTTTGACTAGCTGGCTAATATTGGACTTTACCTCCAACCTCTAAAAACTGCTGTACCTACCACGGGCTCTACGGACATTTAATAAATCTAGGAAACCGACGATTTACAAAACGATTTTTCGGGTGGTACGGTCGTGGAAATTCATTCCTGACCCACCATGGAACCTTTTCACAGTAAACGTCATAGTGACATCGCATAGCTTGTCAAGGAAAATCGTTATGACGTTTACTATGAAAATGTTTAAGTGAAAATGTTTAATAATAAGTACTTATATCATATTACACTTAGGTATAAACATGTATGGAAACGTCCAATTCAAGGTTGTTTTTTATTGAACACTAGCTGACCCGGCGAACTTTGTTCCGCCTTAGACGCCATAAATGAGCAGATTTTTGATTTTTCATCCTCTTTACATTTATTTATATTTTATATAAACAAGTATGCGTTAACTTTGGAGGGCTTCCTATTTCACTTAGTTACTAGATTTAGATTAAATTGCTCTTACCAGTTCTACTTTACTTTACTTATAACCAGCCTGTAATGTATCTATGTATAACAAACGCAGCGAGCTCCGAGCCGCGCAGCCAATTTACTCAGGAACAACAAGAACTTGCGTTGAATTTAAAACTAGGTAGACCTCATAAAGGATTCTTGAATAAAATGCATAAACACGAGGACAAAAGGTCAAATAAATATTAAAATTTTTGTCTGCCTGCCAAATGTATTCAGCGCAGGCGGCCCACTACTTGGGAATAATGTTTATTGTCACGATAGGTAACCTATTATTGTTCAATTGTACTTTGAATGCTCTCTATTCCCAGTTGAATTCTTAAATGTGTAACATACATACAAATTTATACAAGTTGGGGGCCTAGCGCGCCATTTATTATAAAGATCAGCCAATACTTCGGTCAGCGAATCAGCATTGCCATACAACGTGGCAATGCTGCCAGCCTTCTGGGCACCCTTCCCATCGGCGGCGATCTGGGAGAGATTTCTTATCTTTAGTTAGTATTTTATATTTTAGTTTTACAATGTACTTAATTTGTTTTAAATAGTGGATAAAATAAGTACAAGTTAAAAAAGCTTGCTGCAGCATCGTGTGGAGTGTGACCCTTTAAGCACTGTTCGTCACATGCTTTAATTCCCAAATAGATAGCACAGGTGAAAATTACGAATGTACTTAGAGATCACCAATTAAACATTTCATGAATTTAATTTTCAAGTTTTATAGTTTTTCGTATACATATAAAAATGAAAGGAATAATAAATTATCCTCGTTTTTATTCAAGTCCACTTCCTATCCTTATTGAATAACTCTTCGTGATGCTTTCCCGACACACATAGACCACAAAAATACAACTTGGTTTGTATAAAAGTATTACCTCAACTCAATATAGTCCAGCAGATAAAATATTCCCCCAGTGGGCTACGGGGTATTTATTCAGAGAGGTGTCCGGTAGTTCGCCGTCGCTGCACTGCGCAGCCTGCTTCAGCCAAGGTCGATATCGCAGTCAGGATAAACTGCAGCTTGACCCCGATTGCCAGGATACAGATACGGAGGTTAGGTTTCGACGTGGGTTATACTGGTAAATTTAGGCGGTAGGTCAATGACCGGCTGGCCTAGTGACTGGATATGGGTGGCGGATTGATTGGATTTGAACCTGTCATTCACACAACTATAAGGGTGTATAAATGTTTGTATTTGTGTCAAGGGTAAGTTGTTTGTGGATATTTGTTCAATATTATGAAGTGTGCTACGATAGAACATTTATAACATAATCGAAAGTAATGAAATTAAAAGTTTCATCACACTTGAAAAAGTTGATTTATGTCTTATGCGACTTTTTTTTAAACGTGTTCTTACGACTACCGGACGATGACGACCGGTTAGCCTAGTGGTTAGAGACCCTGACTATGAAGCTTGAGGTCCTGGTTTCGATCCCCAGTCGGGGCACAAGTTTGTTATGATGAATACGAATGTTTGTTCTCGGGTCTTGGATGCTTAATACAGGGTGTTTGGTATAACGATGTAGGAACTTTAGGAGGTGATACAGGGGACTATTGGGAATAGCTTGAAGCCTATATTATGTCTTAGTCCAATATGTGTTTTTTTTTTAAATTGAGTTTTTCTGATTTTTTTACTTGGTACCAAAAGTTGACATAAAAAAATAATTTTGAACAAACTGTGCAAGCAATCAAATTTATTTCTTTATAATTGACACCGCAAGTATTTGATTAACCTATCACAAAAAAAAACAGCCTAAAAATTATAGCATAATTGCGACAAGTAAAAAAAGTATCACTCAATACAACATGTTGAACGCCGCGACCGAACAAAAAAAGTTGCTAGTACGAAGTAGACAATTATGCAAGGTTTATTATTGGATCAAATCATTTATTTTTTACAACTTATGTTTTCCAAATAAAAAGCAAATAAAGACACTTTTGCATGCACTTCATTTTAAATTAACTTTGCAATTAAATGATTAATCGATAAATAAATCCCATTCTCCCACTTGTTTACGCCACTAAATACAGTTTTAAAAACACATTTTGTTAGACACAATGAGTGTTTTCTGTCAAAAATAAACCTTTTTACAGCTAATACAATGTAAATAAAAACTACTTAGGATATTGATATTTTAACCATCACTATCCTAAGTAGTTTTTATTTAAATTGAATTGGGTGTAAAAAGGTTAATTTCTTACAGAAAACACTCATTGTGTCTATCAAAATGATGAATAAAGTGTGTGTGTGTGCGTAACAAAAACTACTCAGGATATTGATGTTTTAACCATCAATTCAAACCCGCCTCGAGTGTAATGACCAACTTAGCACACTTGTATCATAATGTACTATTATAACGACTTAACATTATATTACTGTTTACTGCAAAATAGTCAAGAAACGTATTTTCTTAGGTCTTTCCTTTACTGTCATTTAACTGGAGATACATAAAGAGAGTCGAATACGCATAACAGAGCATAAATAATCAAGTGCAACTAGTGAAAGCTACGATCACGCTACGCTACACCGTGCGCTGCGCGGCCGTAGCGCATTCAGAATTGCAGATTCAAAAGGACGACAGCCAACATATTGTTTGTAACAAAACTGAAAACAACACTGAAATGCGTACCAAAATAACTTATTTTAGTATGAAAATGTATCCATCCATCGAAGTTAAAAAGCGATCAACACCGATAAAAAACTGTTTTCCTCCAGCACTTCGGCAGACACCATTGGAATCGAATAAGTAAATTCTAGGCTATTCGAAGAGAAGCGCGTCACAGTCCAGACTGTGATCGATTCAAGAATCGATGCCCTCACACCTGAGTCGATTGCGTTCGTTATAACAAAAAAGTAAAACCGCCTTCAAAAAAAAAAACCTTAGAAAAAAAACGTAAAATAATCCTCTAAAATAATGATAAATAATGCGTTTATTTCGGACAACAGAAACGAAAGCCTAAAGTTTTATGGCCTAGCACTAAGCTGCAGAAATATGAAGTCGGTGCGGTGCGTGCGGAATATTCTTTGAATGAAGCACCGACTTGTTTTGACGTAGTGAGCAGCAATTTCCTAGGTAACGACCACATGTTGCAGTGTATACACCTGTAAGTATCGGGTATTTGTCCCGATAAATCATTAGGTAATGTGTCGATAGATGCGATCTTAATTTAAGAGTTACAATTATAAACTTCTAAGCTAAGCGGCTATAAAACTTGTTGGAGATACGGTAACCGAAATACAGGCTTGGAAGTCGACCGAGATCCTTTAAAATCTGAACGGGGTGAATTAATGGCTCAATCAAAGGAATAATTTTTAACTCTCCCACATGTCTTCCTATTAAACACATTGACAACAAATACAATAATTTAAAGAGCGCCAACAATGCAAAATGACATTAACAAATTAAGTATCATGTTATTAATAGGTACATTATAAGTACCTACCAGTGAACGGTTTCGATTGCGACATCATCCCTCGTAATTATTAGAAGCTTTTACTAGTAAAGTACGATTACCAGGATGTCTATGATGTTATCAGTAAGTACCTACAGGAGCAATTGAATGTATCGTATCTAGTGAAATTAACTTAGATAAACTGCAGACAAGGCTGTGTTATACTACCAAAAAGTAAATATGAAGTATTAAATATTATGCTCTTATTATATTATTATGTTACAATGCGTGGACTTATAGCCCGACAAGGTAGCAGCAGTACATACCTACGAACTTACACGATGCGGATTATTAGTAGACTGGTATCAATTTTACATCTGCTGTAGTATCTGTCTGTCATAATTGTCAACGTCATTGAACGTCATCAAGTGAAATATTTATAAATTTATAATAGAAGTTTATGGAACTGCTACATAATGAGGAGGGTCCTTAAAACACGAGTGTGTTTTTATGAAACGAGGCGAAGCTGAGTTTCATAATAGGATAACACGAGTGTTTTAAGGCCTAATTATGTGGAGTTGCATACATTACTTTATCTACACACATATTATAAGTACTTACTCTAAGATGGGTTCAGAAGCTGAAGGCATATCATACCCATACCTGTCACGAATTTGACTGTTTTTTTTAAATCATAGACAAACATACCGAGCTGACGTTTCGTAAACTGTTTTTTTTATTGTTAATTACTTACCACATTATTATTTATACACGTCGGACTGAACTCGACTTATATACGTGAGTGATCCGTTTTATTTCACTATGATTGTAAATTACGATGGTTTTCAAATTTTAAACATCGAATTCGATATCGAAAAGTCATTACGACATCGATCGAAGTCGATGTCGTAATGACTAATACTTTACTGCTGGTGGTGGTTGGCGAGGGCTAGCGGAGAGTGTAGGCTTGAGTCGGTCAGGAACTAAGAACTGTTAGGAATTAATTCCCGTCGCGGACCGAAAGGAACTAAATCCTATCGCACGATTTGAATCGGTCTTCGCTCCTTTAGTTCAGTAGATAGAGGAGTGGAGTGGATGAATCGCATGAGCGGAACGGAGCGGTGATAGTGACCGAAACCGAGGAGCGAGATAAATAGCGCTCGTTCAAAGTGTCTCTAGAGCAAGTGGGAGTGAGATGGACAACTATCATTCCGTTCCGTGTCCTTCACAGATCAAAACAGTTCCAACTCGTTCACTGAACTACTGAACTAAAGGAACTAAAAGTCCGAACTAGTTCCTTTCACCGATTGAACGAGATCGGAGCGCTCCCTTTAAAGACCGAACAGGCACAACTCTAGCGCAGAGCAGTCGACGGCATGCTGCAATGCTGGTAATTTTCTACGGTTTCTGAACGCATTATAGAGGACTTATGGTATGTGTGTAGATAAAAGAAATTGCTCTTTTAAATTATTATTACCTACTATTAATAATGGAAATATCAAACAATATTATTTAATTTGATAAGGCGTCTTACTTACAAGGCGTTCTATTTAAAATGTTGTGATAGTAAAGCGTACCGGTCTACCCCAGACTGGCGCGATCAGCGGCGGCGGCTTACCGCTAAGTACCGCGTTCGGACTGCGTCGAAGCCGCGTCAGAAACTCAGAATTAATATATGCCGAGGACTATTTACCATCGTATGATAACTGACCGCCACCGTGATTGCTACCTCTGATCGCGCCAGTCTGGGATGTAAAACATATTTTTCGAAAGTTCTGCAAGGCAGTTTAAATAGTACTTAACGATGTTAGTTAAAGCCTTTGACATGGACTAATTGGGCTTTGACATGGGCTGTTCATCAAGGTCGTGGTTTATTTGACCGCTGTGTAGTTTTTAGATACATATAATCAATAAATCGGAATCACAAACTGTCTTTAAAAAGTCGTCTTCGATGTAGAGTAGGTAGAGGCCACGTAGAGTCCTCCGTCAAAGAGAATACGAGTCGAGTCAAAGAGAATATCGCTAAATAGTCCTTACCCCTTTAAACGGAATATCTTGCGTCTTTGTCCTTAGTTCAAATGACTTCAAAGACACTGATTCCCAGAATATTAAACATAGAAACACACACGCCGAGACTACAATTTAAGACGCACTTAATACTTCGTAGACGACTTTTACGTCGTCCGTAAACATCCGTTCCCAAGCTGGAGTTTTTTTCTTCGTACAGATATACAATTTCTGTTCCACAGAAAATGTTTAGGACAGCTATAAAATTGTATATTTTAAAATGTGTTTTTTTTTATACAAAAAATAATCAAAAGATTGATTACAGATTTTGTTAAAAAAAGAACTGTGCAAAAAAATCACCTTTATGGAAGTGACAACTGAATCTGCCGCTGATGAAATAAATGCAATTTCTGCTGGCGGGTTCGTTTTCTCAAAATTCTGACAATTTAATCCATTCTGTCATATTACGTATAAATTATTGCGGATCTTGGTTTTGTCCATTCAGAGATACGTAGCGGCAATAGATCATTTAGTGCCATTTTGGGGTTCCGTACCTCAAAAGGAAAAAACGGAAGCCTTATAGTATCACTTTGTTGTCCGTCTGTCTGTCTGTCTGTCAGTCAAGACCCCTTTTCTCTGAAACGCGTGGAGGTAGCATACTGAAATTAATATCAAATACTCAAACCTGCGGTCCCATGAAGCTGTAAAAAAAACCAACCTTCTATGTCAACGCAATCAAAAGATACAGTCATTAAAAAGGCGGTTTCCATACAAATTGCCGTACCCCGAAAACCTAAAGGGTACTTCCAGTTGTCCTTGAAACTCCAAATTTGGTATGAAGGTAGCTCTTAAGCACAACCACTCAGAAAATTCTCAAAATCTTAATTTTTTATGTCTGTCTGCAGATTTCACAGACCAATATAAAATGACCCCACACTGCGTACATTTCACTTAGAAGCAGGGCTCTGCTAACACTAGACTTCTTAAAACACTGGGGAAAAGCGTTAAAATCTTTCTACGGAACCCTTATGCGCGAGTCCGACTCGCAGTTGTCCGGTTTTTTTACAATATATTTTATGCATTGTTCGGTATTGTTGGTGTTTGTGTAATTTAAAATCATCGAGCAATTATGTCACCTGACCCTCCAAACCCCCCGGCTCAACAACCCCGGAAAACGCGGGTAGCCACAAAACCTTCAACTGACAGTGACAGAACTGACATACATGACATGAACAGGATACGGATGGTTAGTCGATGTCCTATATCCCGATGTTCACCCACGGCTTCAAACAATCAACCATGGTTATTCGCGTCGCGAGACTCGCGGATGCCAACTTCATCGCTGAAGAGCACAAAGGAGTGCATAAGACTGGCAGCCACAACACCTTGCTGCGCGCGTCGCCGCTTCGAACCAGATACGCGTTTTTTCCACTTCCTTTCACGCCCCTTCATATTATGTTTATATGAGAATTTGGCGGGAAACCGATAGAGTGGATCGTGTCGTTAATTGAATTTTAGTTTCTGTGCTTAATGTTGTTTGGTGGATAATAAAGATAGTGTATTATACAACAAATTGACGTGAAAGTGCCCAGCAAATGAAGAATTCAAGTGAAAACGCGTATTCCCTCTGTTTGTGACCCCCAAATATCCGCCGGCTGCTGCTCGCCGTAAAGTACACTATCGCTTTACGGAAGGCATGAGCAGTTGACAGGACGTGACTAGGACAGACTGACACAACTCTGACGATGACAGGACTTTAATATACAGAAATTTACAAAACACATCAGACGTGGCTGTATGGACTCAGTTCCTTTGCCTATCCCTTATGGGATGAATTAAATTAAAAAATAAATAAAAAATTATGTTTATATACCTAATTGATCTAGATGTAGTTTCTGTTGTTCTTTATTAAATGTAGGTATGACATTTCTACGCAATTGTTGCATTTTGCCGCAATTGCCGTCAATTTAACCGACAGCAACCGGGTCAACGGATACTGTACTATTATTAAACAAAATGCAAACGACCGCTCGCTGAAGTGTTTTGTGCAGCGACTGCAGCCTGCAGCGTAATGCATGCTATATCGAATAAATCAGCCGCCTGCATCTCACGTCTCGTAATCTGCTGTTTGACAGTAACCAGTCAAACCGAGACGCAAATAGTCAGCACCAACGTCATGCGCGGACAACGACCTCCTTAACAGACATAATATTAATAAATAAATATTAGATACGATGTTGGCACGATTCTGTTAAGTGGGTTGACTGGGATAAGACTTTCTATGCGATTAAAGATCAGTGATCTTTAGATCCCATTCTGTCTCATGATTTAATTGAATTGTTTGTAAATTATTTGCTATTTGTGGAAGATGTCAAAACAAAACTTACTTTTTATTAATGGTTTTGAAATATAATGACCAAAAATATCTAAGAACACGTCTTGATCGCGTCACGTAACCAGTTGTTCGTGACCGCAATGCAGCTGCTTCAATTATTATACGGAAAACGGCTGAAACGAAATATCGTGGTAAATAAGTAAAGCACGTGTGCCTAATACGCGATTAACTCGAATGTAATGTATAAAAAAACTACTTAGGTATCTGAATAAGTGTGGCAAATGTGGTAATCGCGAAAGTTGAAGATATATCAAGGAATTGTAGCTACCTACCCACTTACTTAGTTTGCACAGAACCCTCATACTTACCTAATTATAATAACGTGACATTGTTGTGTGTGCGAAACGTAACGGCCATCTAGGTAAGTATCTTAATTAATAATAATCTGGAAGAAAAAAATCTCCATGACGGAGGTCGCGCCCGGAATGTTGGATAAAGTCCAGACCTTCGCTGATTTTCGGGCTAAATGCAGCCGCTGAGACATTCATTACGTCGAATATTACACGCTGACAACGTTTAATACAGCTGCCGCGTATATCCCGGATATATCATTACTCGTAATTTATTCATAGCGTACTCGTATTTTTAGAAGGATCTGTGTCGCGACGGGAGTTGCTAAGATATGCTATTAGGCGCAGGTGGAGGCAGCGGCTGGAAATCGACGCGCGCGCGATACGTAGTAAACATAGTAGAAAAACCTTTCCCACGGGCCAGGCAAAAACCAATCTTATGACAATGTCATAAACATTTTGACAGGGGAGAGCTTTTCTCAATTTAACTATACGGCGTTCCTACATTCCAATTTCTTAACAGCCGCTGTCAATAATGCTCTATCGAGGTTACGTTACGAGTTACGCTACGTGTCGAAAAATTAGCACTTTTCGCAGACAGCGTGGTTTAATCAGGCACAAATATACCGAACACCTTTTTTAATTTATTCCTAGCCAACACTTGATTACATGTAGAAGTGTCTGTTTCTCATGGAGGACCTCTACGTGAACGTGATACCTTGACGCTGTTGACTGGCTGCGCTATCTGGATGTTGACTTATGATGTAATTTAGTGTGATTTCCTATATACTTGTATAATGCCATACGATTAAATAATAAATGGCTGTCATTCATAACGCTTTTATCAAACCGACGAATAAAGCGCAGCTAAAGGAAAATATATGCGTGTCTACTTTTCCGGTGTTAATGAAATTCAACCAGTGACATTAGGTAGTAAGTCGGGTCCGATCCATTTAAAATATCAGTGAGTGAGCACAGTGAGCACTATGAGCAGGCTAGCCTCGACCGCATCGTATGTGGAGTCTATATCCGTCCGCGGTGCTTGGGTTGAATGCTGATTGGCATCATTATACGGCGGAAACAATCGCCTCCCCGAAACTGTTGACGAGTCACTCGAATGGTCCCGCACATTACAAGTTAGCCTTTTCTTTCCAAGATGGTTCTATTTACGTTTCCTTATTGACCTTATTGTTCACGGAGATCTGTCTTATGTCACAATTACAATGCCTAAGTACTTATTGCAATTTGCCTTTCTCTAATTTTGCATCAAAATAGTCATTTGCATTTGGGGACTAGGTACCTATTTTGTTGCTCTTTGATTACAAAATAATAAAAATTGGCAGCATAACATAGTATCAGTCATATTTCATAAAGCAAAAAAAAACAATAAGTACTTACAGTTCTAATGAAACTACAGAGGGTCGAGCACGACTTTACGAATGCTGCGTAACTTTACGGTTATCGTATCGAGATCGAGAAACCTCATACTAATTTTTAGTTCCAAATACGCTCACGGGCGGGCGCTGTTCCGAACGTCATACAAACTCGACAACGTTTACTATTCGATTTTACGTGACGCAGGTTTCGAAAAGTCGTGCTGGACCCACTGCAACGTAATACATACCTAACTAAAGTACGTGTTATCCTTATCATAAATACCTACTACTCACCTACAAAACAAAATAACCCATTATAATTATTCTAAATGGCACCACCTGGTTTAATCTGATCTTACCTTTATTCCATTATGGTTGCCTGGTAGAGATCGCTAAGTAGCGATTAGTCCGCCCATTACTACCTTGCATTTTCTTTGTATCTCTTTTCTGTTTTGTTTATTATGTGGTGTTTTATAAAGAATTCTTGTATTGTATTGTATGTATATAAGTAACCTTATTTATTTAAAATTTAATAATATTTAATAAGGTCAACGGCGGTTGACCTCACGATATTTCCCGCATCGCCCGGCGGGATGCCTGCAGCATCACGATGATCGGCGGCATTGGATCTGCTGCTCGTCGCATGCTAATATGCCTTTTGGAAACATCCTGTCCGTTTTCTTTTGCCTTAACTTTGGGAATTTATGCTTTGTTTATTTCCGTAATGTGACATGTTTCTTTTTATTAGGTAGGTTAGGGCGTTCGTTTTGTTAATTATGTATATGGTATTCAGTAACTTGCCAAATCTGCTGCTGAATTACTTTGAAAATATACTTAGATACCTACTCGCATGAGCATGAAATAAACTGGAGTGACATACGAGTACCTACCTACTTGTCTTTTCATTGATCTCTATTCCGTAGATTTATATATAAGTGGTGGCGCTTATGAATTCTAGTGCCTATCGTGTCTACATTTATAATTTGTAAGTATTCGAAGTTTTACAGCACACACCAAGGATGAAGCAGAAGATCGAGGATTAGAATCCCAGATGTCGGGCTCGTATCTTTAAATTTTTGAGAAATATTTACTTACTACGAGATAAATTAAATTTGGAGACCAGGATCCTTTCAGTAAAGAAAAACCTCCTGGGCCCCGTTTCTCGAAGCTATTAGACAAATAATATTAGTGTTCCGTCTCGTAAATTACCTACATGAAAAAATTAAACAAAACACAAATATTAGGTACCAGCTTTTGCCCGCGACTTCGTACGCGTAGACAATAACGTAAGTACCTAATACAAATACTGGTTTTTAACAGATGTTGATGATGCTGTTTTTTTGTCTGTGAACCCAATGGAACTACCTACCTACTTAATTAAATGTTGAAAACTACTATACTTACACCATTAACATTCTAAATACAGTTCTTGTCTGTCATGACTACCTGTTTTTGCTAAAAATCCCGGGGGGGATAGAAATAAGTAGGTAAATTATACATTTAGACCCATTAAAAAATCTTTCGCTAATAGAAAGCTACACTGTTTCTGATTGACATTAGGCTACTTTATTCCGAAAAAGTGCATTAAAGTTCCCGCGGGATAGACCTACGTATTTTAAAAATTCAATCAAAATGTCAATCAGAGACAGTGTTATAGCTTCCTATTAGTGTTTCTTTTTTAATCAGTCCCGAAATTGAATTCACCTATTTCTATCCCGCCTTGAATTTTGCATTTTAACTCTTTAGATTGACTTAATAAAAAAACTTTCACTTATAGAAAGCTACCAGTTCTTGACTGATATTGGCTATATTAGCGGAATATTATTTGAATGAAGCACCGACTTCATATTTCTGCTGCTTAGTGCTAGGCCATAAAACTTTAGGCTTTAGTTTATGTTGTCCGAAATAAACGCATTTTATTTTATTTTATTTATTTATCATTATTTTAGAGGATTATTTTAACGTTTTTTTTCTAAGGTTTTTTTTTGAAGGCGGTTTTACTTTTTTGTTAAAAGATTTTTATTTCACAATTTTACGTTGATTTAACATTTTCAGAATTATCCTACAACTCCTAACCGTTAAGGAGTTGTACCTTCCATCATCAGCTCATCAACATAAGATGATGACTACCGGACGCAAATACTTGAATAGCGTTAGAAATTATATGAAACACATGATACGTGCCTATAAAATGTGAGGGTTGCCCTCGATTTCCCTGAGATTCCATCATCAAATCATGACTTGGTGACAGTGGGACAACCTCAGGAGTATACCCTTTCGAATAATGATTTAACATTTTCAGAATTATCCTCCAACTCCTAACCGCTAAGGAGTTGTACCTTCCATCATCAGCTCATCATCATGAGATGATGACTACCAGACGCAAATACTTGAATAACCTTAGAAAATATATGAAACACATAGTACGTGCCTGTAAAATTTGAGGGTTGTCCTCGATTTCCTTGGGATCCCATCATCAGATCATGACTTGGTGACAATGGGACCACCTCAGGAGTATACCCTTTCAAATAAAAAAAATAATTGAAAATCGGTAAATGTACATACATAAAAATAAAAAATACATACAGTGGAACATAGAACCTCCTCCTTTTTTTGAAGTCGGTTAAAAATTCAATCAAAATTCCAAACAGAGACAGTGTTATAGCTTCCTATTAGTGATTTTTTTAAATCAGTCCCGAAATTGAATTCACTTAGGTATTTCTAATTCGCATTTTAACTCTTTAGATCGATTTAATAAAAGAAGTTTCACTAATAAAAAGCTACCAGTACTTGACTGATAGCTCCAGATATTACTCCCTACAAAAAAGAAAGAAACAAAGTTTAGGTATTTCCCTATCCCGTGGGAATTTCGAAAAATCCCGTCTTAGTACAAAGATCCTTAAGAAATATCTGTAAACTTTCAAGTCTCTATATCCGCTAGTCAGTTATTATGAAAATAATACTATTAGGTCTTTATCCCGTGGAAATTTCGGAAAATCATGAAAACTGTTTATAGCTATTATTGTTACCTACTTGCATGCCAAATTTGAAATATCTATTAATTATAGTTACGAAGATAGAGTCACTTTGATTCGGAAATATTAATCCCATTTATTCTCTATCCTGTGGGAATTTCGAAAAATCCTTCCTTAGTACACCTCTATGATACTGTAGGTCCATTTATGCCAAATTTCAAGTCTCTAGCACCAGTAGTAAATTTCCTTTATTGTTAAGGGACCATAATTCCTATATATTGTGTTTAATATTGTATTAAATGTACGTACAGTCAGCGTCACATATATGGTGACATCCAAACTGATCAAATACTTCGGCGCACCGTACGATTTGTATGGTGTGCCGAACTATTTGATCACTTTGGATGTCACCATATATATGACGCTGACTGTACCAGTTTTCTTTCTAGTGAGACTATAACTATCTTCATTATTAATATATTTTACTTAATTAAATACTCAATAACTAACTAAATTTATTGATTTCCTTAACCCTATTTTAAAATAGTTTCACGACTAAAATTTTTCCATTGAAAATTATACTAAGTTTGCTTTAGTTAATAGTTAGTTCTTATCTTATTTTCATCATGGTGGACTCCAATACAACAAATGATCACGATTTTGTTACTAAAAGCTATTAAATTAATATAATTTACATCACTTTAAATAAATCGAAACTTAGTGCTTTATTGTTATTTACAGTATTTACATATTCCTGCCGTTTTTTTTTATAAAAAAAAAATACTTTTTTCTTTTTAATACTACCAAGCTATATAAGACATTGATAAAAATGTTAAATGTCGAATAGGACACCGATTTGGCTGAATGATACATGTCACTCAATGTTTCCATGGTCTATTTTACTTTTTTAAAAGTTAGTAAAGTAGTGTGCTGATAATGTGAGGTTGGCCTAATGAAAAAAAAAACAATGCTGTTACAGCCACGACAGCTGAATCAGTATGGAATCAGCTGTGATGTCTACGGTCAGTTTCAATTATGAAAAAATATTGTACATATGTAAATTTAAACAATAATAAAATTAAGGTAAAAAACATTAAATGAAACGGGATAAAAAGTATAATAGTGTAGTGGTAATGGTGTCTTGGTGAACGGTTGTTGTAGTGTTTAGCTTGGATAATGGCCTCGTGGAGAGTGCCGAAACGCGACAGCGTGTAGTTTAGTGGTGGTGGTGATAGTTGGGTCTGTGTGACATGTGTTGATTCGTGTAGCAGTGGAGGCGGAGGTGCTGCATGGAAACATACATTTGCCGCACAGATTAACTATTTTTCACTAGTGGTCGCGGGTGAGCAAAGTAATTGTTTTTAGTTCATAAATATGGACCTCCGCAAAGTAACGCCTGATTCAATAAATTATTCATTAGAAATATTATTTTTTAGTCTTTTTACCCAGAGACACTTTCCAATTCCTAAAGAGATTCCTAACGTAAATATTATACCGTAAATAATATAATATTCCACGCGGGCGGAGCCGCGGGCGCTCTCTAGTAGTCTAGTAAGCTTCAACAAACGAGGCCCTGAGGGTCGAGCACGACTTTACGATTGCTGCGTAACGTTACGGTTATCGTATCGAGATCGAGAAACCTCATAATGCCTCATACTAAATTTTAGTTCCAAATACGCTCACGGGCGGGCGCTGTTACAAACGTCACAAACTCGACAACGTTTACCATTCGATTTTACGTGACGCAGGTTTCGAAAAGTTGTGCTCGACCAACGAGATTATAGCCTATAGAGACCTAATATAAGGCGACCCGACCATGTCCATGACCCGACCAGGTCTATGATTTGTCATTGATATATTTCGCAACCTATTTGCTTTCCGTCAGTTTCGACCATAAACTAGAACCAACGACGGTTTGACATTTCAAATATAAATCACCGTCAATTTACTTCATCATGTCCTCTTGTGCCGTTAAATGATGCGAAAACAACAGGAAAACATGTAATGTAACAAAAAATAATATCACTTTTCATCGGTAAGTCCATTTCTTTAATTTAAGAAAATATTTTCAAAAATTTGATTAATGCAACGCGGGTCAAGTTAAACTGGACAGGTCCGTCACGTGTCCACTCCCCGTCCTTTTTGCTCTTACTGTAAACATGTATGTCTATCCCTTATTATCGTAATTACCGTTATGACGCCAATGCCTAGAGCGGTGCAGTGCATTTATTTTGTATTGTCGATAATTATCCACTTTTTTATTTGTGGATTTTATTTACTACTATCAGTATGTACCCAAATACTTCACAATTTTAATCATAATTATTCTTTTCGTGTATGATTATTGGATAAGCAATGATAGCAAAACAATGTTATTTTATTTAAACTGTATGTTTTAACCCCCGACGCAAAAAGAGGGGTGTTATAAGTTTGGCCGCTAGTGTGTCTGTGTGTCTGTCTGTGGCAATAGCTCCTAAACTGTTAAACCGATTTGAATGCGTTTCTTTTTATTTGAAATCAGGGTTTCAAGCGATGGTAAACTAAACGAGTTAAAAAAAAACTTTTATTGATTTGTTGAACTTTAGAGGATTATGTGAAATAAAGCGGATCACTGACGTATATAAGTCGAATTTAGCTCAACACGTTTCGGACTAATTCAAATAACTCCCACTCACTGTCTCGCTGCCGCTGGGTCGTACGCTGCCAGAGGAAGGACTACTAATTAGTCCGAAACAAGTCGGGCTAAACTCTACTTACATACGTGAGTGATCCGTTTTATTTCACTAGATTCTCTTAAGTTCAACAAATGACCAAAAGGATTTTTAACTCGTTTAGTTCACCATTACCACAAAAAATTTCATAGTTTAATATCTTATCTTATCTTATACTACTTTAAGATGTTAGTTCCTTTACCAGGTCATTTCAAATTGCATTTCTTAGTTGCAAAATTAAAGTCACAGGCAAAAGCTAGTTACTGATAAGCAAGCATAAAAAAATGCAACACCTTTTATCGATATCGATAGAAAGCATTAAGTCATTAGCGTACGTTCCCTAGCGATCGGGTTCGGAATACTTAGGGATACTTCGGAGTACTTCGGAGCGATCACAACTCCCCCTGCACCGCAGCTAGTTGACAGAATTGTTTTCTTTCGACATGTATTTCGTCTTTAAGGGATAAGTGCTCGTAGTGCTCGACCCTCTAATGAATCTACACGCAGCAAAGCAGCAAACTAACAATTCGCAGTACCTAACTATAAAATATAATTTAAGTACCTACCTATTTATGTATCTCATATTAAGTCTATGTATATCTTCTATCTGATCAAGCAACTATTAAGTATCTTACTACCTACCTATTGCAAGTTTTTTAAATGAAATAAACCTATAAACTTGTAGGGTAAACAGGGTAAGTAATTGGTATGATCGCAAATGTTGGAATAGGTACCTAACGAATTAATTTTCAAAGCAGAACGTTACAAGGTTTTTATAAATGTGTTAGGTACGATTTATTAGATACCATTACGTTGGTAATAAATTGCGAAAATATGTTATTCGCAGGATGCTGACAAGTGGACAAGGTACTAAATGTTTTATGGTTTTCTAAAATTGTCAACGGACTTCAACGGAGTGAAAATGCAGTAGCCATTTTTCGTCATTGACGTCAGCAACATGAGGTTAACAAAATAAACAAATGTTAATTTTGAACTTACCGTTTTACGCAAGGCAAGGTTGGGAGACAGACAGGCGTTAAAGTAATCTACCATTGTGTTTTGATGTTTTCAGTTTCTGTGAAGAGGCATTCTAAGAATTCATGTAGTAGGTAGGTAAGTAGGTAATTGTATATGACAACTGGGCCGTGTTTTATAAACCTACAAGTTGCAATTTTACAGGCGTTTATTGGCAACACTTGTCCTGTTTTTTACAATTTGCGTTTTATAAAAGTACTGTGCTACAATTTTACAAGCTACAAGTTACAGGCGCCTGTAATAGTTTTAAATTCATAATCGAACAAGCGTTTTATAAAAATATTGTAAAATTGTAACGAACACTTACGTAAGTACGTCTTGAGACCTGTAACAATGGGTGCAGGTGCACAAATTTTTGAATTAGGTGTCAATCAGTACCAAATCAATATCTATCTCTTCTTCAAGTTATTGAACTAAAGGTCATCAAGGAATGATTCGTTTATTGAGGAACTCGTCTGAGTCGGACTCGGAAGAAGAGAGTCCACGGCAGCACAGTACTAGGGAGTTTTGGCCACGAATAAATACAGATTTTGACAGACCTTTTCAATATTATAATGAAAGGTCCAGAATGAACTGTACGCAAATAGACTAGACTAGCTTCTGCAAGAAATTGGGAGCTCATTAGAATCGTCGAGTAATCAAAATGATTCATTGAGCACGAAGCTTCAATTCTCTGTCTGTGTCTGTCTGAATGCAGTATCATGCAATCGTTGACATGCATTTTTTGGCCGTTTTTTGCCATTGTTTAGAATAGATATATTTTGCTAGCCGACCCGCGAACTTCGCACCGCCATAGGTCAGTCATTCCTTAGAAAATTAATACCTAGCCTGCTATTCGAACCAAAGATATAAATCCAACAAATGTAACATCATAAAAATCGGTCCAGCCGTTCTTGACTATGAATAGTGCAATTAACACGATTTTGTTTTATGTACTGAGATAGATTTTTATTTATCAACTTGCATGGGTATTTTTAATATGTAATATAAAAAACCTCTACGTATTTGTAATTTTTGGCAGCCACTTTTTTTTAAATTAGTGATGTCCATTACACTTGTAGAACTTACTTGTAGTCGAGATTTACAGTACCGTATTACAAGTGTAGCTTTACGTGTGTCTTTATAAAACACCTGTAATTGTACATAGTGCATTACAGGTGACTGTTTCCTGTAGACTTGTGTAAGCTAATTTTGCACCTTAATTAAGTAGAGCTAACCCTTAAGCCCTCTAGTGTACAAATCAAGAACTAATGTTTCAATTTCGATGTATAATTTACCTTTATATTACAATTTATTGAATTATATTCAGACAAGTTATGTTGTGTTAAATAATAATTATTAATATTGTGGTCTAAAGTCAATTTTGTAGTGTTTTGATTAAGTAAATTAAATAAGTAGTTGGACTGACTTGGAACCCATTATTCGCGCTAAAAGAACACTCCGCCCAAATAATTGGGAGGGGATAAACTGCCTTACGAGTAACGGATTCCAGTTCAAGAGACTCACTTCTTTCTGGATCTTGGGTTGAATAACTAGAATAAGCAAAAGTGCTGTCAGTTTATATAAATATATTCCAGAAAATATATTCAATATTAAGTTCCAAGTCGTTTAATTATAATCGACCTATATCTAGCAAAAGTCTAACAAGTCAGAAGTGGGATCGAACAAAAGGTATGTAACAATTTATATTCTGGTGTATTAATTTAACTGCATACAAAAGGGTTGAACGTTGAGCAGCCTGTAGTCAAGAATCAAGACTAGTAGTTTATTTCTTACCACTTTAAATGATTTTTAACGCTTAACGAATACCCCATATTGAACAATTTTATTAATTAAGGGGTAATTTCACATATTAAATGAGTGTTTAAATAAATAAAATAAAAATGTTAATACTGAGTAAATATTACTATTAAATCAACAAAATTGATGATTGTGTTATATATATAATATTAACAACATAAATATTGAGTTACACGTCCACACTAATATACACACACATTTGCGCCCTCCGGGGTAGCCAGCCATACCGGTCAGGCTCTGCCTGACTCTGGTACACTTATCATACATACTATTGCTTAGACATACAGGCAATGGTTACACACATTTGCGCCCTCCGGGGTAGCCAGCCATACCGGTCAGGCTCTGCCTGACTCTGGTACACTTATCATACATACTATTGCTTAGACATACAGGCAATGGTTACACACATTTGCACCCTTCTGGGGTAGCCAGCCATACTGGTCAAGCCTAGCTTGGCTTTGGTACACTTATGCATTCATGTACGCGCACTCCCACGCCATGGCTAACCGATTTATTACATGTTTGGTTTTAGTACTGCGTGCAGTGTAAGTACATCTGTTTAGAATTATTGATGTCCGAAAATTAATTTTTCAGAAAAAATATGGAAGAAAATGATGGAATGCCAATGCCACCACAAATGGAGATTTCATCCCAAGAGCCACTTCCCATAGGCGTTGATCGCGGACGCAGCAGGACGCGAACTACTCGTCAGCGTAGCCTGCGTACTCCATCACGGCATCGAGGAGTCGCCCGCGAAAGCCGTTCGAGACGCCGCCGTCGGTCTGCGCGATCTCGTCGTTCCGGAGATGACACCAAGTACTACGACTGTCGTCGTGCATCCCGACGTCGTAGCAGGTCCAGGGAGCCGTCTCGGTATCGCAGCAGGTCTAGGGACCCAGTGAGGGGCAACACTACGTCCAACTGTGAGCATAGGCAACAATACCAAAAACCTGAAGGTGTCACTCATAATATACTGGCGCAATTTACGCAATTTTTAGATAACCTTAAGTCAGCTGGCAATAGTACTAAAGAGCATTTTTCTAACATGAACGTAGTACCTGAATTTGACCCCTCATTAAAGAACCAAAGTATTAGTAATTGGCTAACCAAGGTCAATGAATGTGCAGTATTGTATGGCTGGACAGAACGTCAAATTGTACACTACGCTTTACCAAAATTAGTAGGCGTAGCGAAAAAATGGTACGAGGGGCTACCTACCCTCTTGTTTAATTGGCACGAATGGCAATCCAAACTTAAGTCTGCTTTCCCATCAGAAGAAAATTACGGCCAAATGTTGTGGGATATGCTAACACTGCGGGCTAAGTTTGGAGAGTCACTCGAAGATTATTATTATGAGAAGGTAGCTCTGTTGAATCGCTGTGATATTGTAGGGAAAAGGGCAGTAGAATGTATATTACACGGTATAGACGACAGGTCGGTACGTCTCGGTGCCGAAGCAGCACAATTTGATGACACAGATAAATTATTAGCTTATTTACGTAACGTTAAGACAGGAGTTTTTAAAAACTCAAACGTCACTAACAAGAGATATCGAGAGTCAAAATCAAATGCTCTTCCAAGTTCAAATACCGTGAATAGATCTACCTCAAATATACGTTGCTATAACTGTAAACAAGATGGGCATCCGTTGTCAAAATGCCCCAAACCAATAAAAAAATGTTCAAAATGTTCATTAATTGGGCATGTTGATTCTGAATGTTTTCGTTTCAAATTCAAAGGTGAGGGTAGGCAAGAAGAAAATAAAGATAAAACTGTTTTGTTAATTAACGAATCGTTGGAAAACAAACAGTCTAGCAAGTATATACAAGACATATTAGTGAATGATTGTAAGACAACGTGTTTTGTAGATCTAGGAAGCGAACTAACTTTGATACGTGAATGTGAGGCAAAGAAAATATTTGATAAGTTTGATACCAGCGTTAGCCGCCCAATGGTAGGATTTGGAGGTGCGGTTGTTAACTCTTTGGGTTCTTGTATGGCGCATATACAAATTCAGGGCGTTAAAGCTAAAGTCGCATGTGTTGTGGTACCAGATAAATTACTCAAGTACCCATTACTAGTGGGCCAAACGTTTACCGAACAACCTCACGTCCAAATACTCAAGACTGAGAAGGATTTATTATTTAGAACTAGTTATGATGTAGAGGGGCTAAATAAAAGACTTCTAAAATTAAGGGTAGTTAGCGACGTTACGATCAAAGGAGTAGATTTATTAGAAGTGGAGTGCGGCTCTAAATTTGACGGTGATGTTTATGTTCCTAGTAAATGTCGAGGTCAACCCGGTAAGGAGTATCAAATAGAGGCGGGAATATATTCCATTAAAAACGGGTTGGGTCAAATCTTAATAACTCCATTGAATTTTAAACCGATCACATTAAAAAAAAACGAGTTGATTGCTCGCGTAGAAATTGTGCTAGAATCTTTTGGGTTTTGTGAAATAAATAAAATTAAGAGTTCAGAATCGTTAGAACCCCTCACTTTACAACAATTAAATATTGGTGACGTTTCTGATAACCATAAAACGAAACTCCTTAATTTGATAAACTCTTACCGAGATTGCTTTGCGACGTCGTTAAATGAATTAGGATGTACAAACATTGAGAAGATGAACATTGATCTTAGTGATGAACAACCAGTAGTTTATAGGCCTTATAGGCTGTCTCAAAAGGAGAGGGAAGAAGTTCAAGGTATGATAGATGAGTTGAGCGCCACCGGGGTTATCAGGGAGTCCAATTCACCATACGCTAGCCCAATAATATTAGTTAGGAAAAAGACGGGAGATAAACGCCTGTGTGTTGACTACCGAGCGTTAAATCGGAAGACTATTAAACAACATTATCCCCTGCCCTGTATGGAAGACCAAATGAATAGATTGTCCGGTAATTCATATTTTTGCACTTTGGATTTAGCCAGTGGATATTACCAGATAGAACTCGCAGAACAGGCAAAACCAAAAACCGCATTCGTTACACCTGACGGTCAGTGGGAGTTTAATAGGATGCCTTTTGGCTTAGCAAACGCTCCGGCCGTGTTCCAAAGAACTGTGAACAAAGCTCTGGGTGCTCTCCGGTTCAATACAGCTGTGGCTTATATGGATGACGTTTTGGTTCCTTCGGTAACGGTTGAAGAGGGATTGGAAAGGTTGGAATTAATTTTTAAGAGATTGAGAGAATTTAATTTAACATTGAAACCAAATAAATGCTATTTTTTTAAAACTTGCGTTGATTTTCTAGGATTTGAAGTAACTGAGGAAGGTATAAAACCAGGTTACAAAAAAACAGAGGCTGTAAAGTCCTTTCCAGTCCCTAAGAGCGTCCATAATATTCGACAGTTCATTGGATTGGCCAGTTTCTTTAGGAAATTTATAAAAAACTTTGCCGTCATAGCTAGGCCACTTACGTGCTTGCTTAAAAATAATGCCGCATGGAAGTGGGGTAGCGAGCAAGAACAGGCATTTCAAGAATTAAAGGAGCGACTTGTTTCACGACCTATTTTAGCACTATATAATCCGTTATTAAAAACTCAATTGCACACGGACGCCAGTAAATGGGGTGTAGGTGGCATATTACTCCAAGAGCAGGAGAACGGTGACCTTAAACCGATAGCTTATTTCAGTAGGCAAACTTCACCTACTGAACAACATTTTTCCTCATACGAACTGGAAACTCTAGCTGTAGTTTCATCATTAGTAAAATTTAGGCCCTATTTACTTGGGATGCCGTTTATTATAGTTACGGACTGTAATTCCTTACGTGCTACGTTCATGAAACGGGACATGATCCCAAGGGTCGCTCGTTGGTGGAGTCTGATACAGGAGTTCGATTGCGATGTTAAGTACAAGTCTGGGCAAGGAATGTGTCATGTAGACGCCTTGAGTCGGAACCCCATAACTAGTGATGGTTTATTAGAACTAGACTTACCACAAGTGTTAAGTATTTCCAAAGAATGGCTAAAAACTGTCCAGTCTGCTGATAGTGAGGTAGAGCGGATAAAAAGGATATTACAAGACCCCGACAGCAGTAAAGTAGTAGATGTGAAACAAAATTTTTGCATTAAGAACGATTGCGTATACAAAATAACGGACAATGGACCAAGATGGTTGGTGCCGAAGGGTGTAAGATGGCACATTCTGAAAGCATGTCATGACGATATTGGACATTTTTCTGTCGAAAAAACTATTGACAAAATTAAAGAGACTTACTGGTTTCCAAAATTAAACAAATTTACAAAAAAATATGTACAGTCCTGTCTAGAATGTGCACACAGCAAGGTGCCTTCAGGCAAAAAGTCTGGCTATTTACATCCTATTCCGAAGATCTCTAAACCCTTTCACACCCTTCATGCCGACCATTTGGGTCCGTTTAACACAAGCAGACGTAAGAACAAATATTTACTTGTAATAATAGACTCTTACAGTAAGTTTATTATTTTGAAGGCTGTTAAGAACACTAAGGCTTATACAACGATTACAGCCTTCAAAGAATACTTTGCCACTTTTGGATGTCCCACTAGACTTATAACGGATAGGTATTCTTCCTTCACGGGTAAAAAGTTCAAGTGTTTTTTGAAGGAGGTAGGAATAAAACACGTTATGAATGCAGTTGCTACTCCACGAGCAAATGGACAGGTGGAGAGGTATAATCGCACGATCTTAGACTCGCTAACAGCAATGAATTATGGCCTTGATGAAGTAGACTGGGATAGTAAGACTTTAGACGTTCAGTGGGGATTAAATAACACCACTAACAAGGGAATAGGGCGTAGTCCGGCGGAGGTATTGTTCGGACTAAATTTAACTAGCATGGCTGAAGGAAAGTTACGATCAACGTTAGATAATGATGACGAACAAATTAACCCAACAAATAATTTAGAAGTCATTAGGAAAGAGGTAGATGAGCATATAACAAAAACTCAACAAGAACAGAAAGATCGGTTTGATAAAGCTAGATGTGACCCAAGAAAATTTAATATAGGGGATCTGGTTAGGGTTGAAAGATCTATTCTGTGTCCAGGTAAGAGTAAAAAGTTAGTACCTAAATGTTTGGGGCCATACAAAATTATTGAAGTACTAAGTAACGATAGGTATACCGTAGAGGACACGGCCATAACTAAGCGCAAAGGGAAAACTACATATCGTGGCGTACACCCAGTAGAGCGAATACATCCTTGGTTAAATTTTAAAAGGTACGATAGCGATGAAAGCTCTGAGGACATAGAAGATCGCGAAAGTAGTAATGATGAAAGTACGGGTTAACAATTAAAATTAGAGATTCAATCATGATTTAGAAATGTTATTTAAGCATAATTGTTTTAATTAACAATATTAAGAGGTGGGTCAAATTCATGTTATAAACTGGAAGGATGATTTGTTTACAATGAGATACATATTGAAAGGATGAATTGTCTATACATAGAGGTGTTTGTTGGAAGGATGTTAATTACATTTTATTTCAGAGGATATTGGAAGGATGAATTGTTATACGGAGAGGTATTTTTTTTTTGAAGGATGTTAATTACATTTTATTTCAGAGGATATTGGAAGGATGAACTGTTACACTGACCGAGAAGCATATACTTAAAGTCTGAAAGATATTAATTATATTTATCTAAAATGATAATACTATTGTAATATGTACAAAAAATGAGGTTACAAGAACGATAAATTCATGCTGTGACTGTAAAAATGATATTGTGAGGATGTGTAATTACTTACTGAAAATACTGTTTTTAAATTAAATACTGTTTAAAATGTACGTTCTTATCGCCTAATAAAAATATATATATATATATATAACAATAATTGTATAATTTAGTAGTTCAAAAAGTATACTAAAGTTTAAAAATTGCTTAAGTACATAAATATTTATGGATGCTTGTTGATACACTATTGAACAACCTATATAATACATTGTGTGAAATACTTTATAAGTAAAGCAAATGCGTAAATTTAACTAGCACATAAAGTATACTTAAAGTGTTTGTTTTGTAAGTAAATAAGATATTAAGTTTTGTAATTGTTACAAATAAATAATAACTTAGAAATTGTCACGAGGTCGTGACTCTAGTGGTCAGGATGGACGAATCTGTAAGCTAATTTTGCACCTTAATTAAGTAGAGCTAACCCTTAAGCCCTCTAGTGTACAAATCAAGAACTAATGTTTCAATTTCGATGTATAATTTACCTTTATATTACAATTTATTGAATTATATTCAGACAAGTTATGTTGTGTTAAATAATAATTATTAATATTGTGGTCTAAAGTCAATTTTGTAGTGTTTTGATTAAGTAAATTAAATAAGTAGTTGGACTGACTTGGAACCCATTATTCGCGCTAAAAGAACACTCCGCCCAAATAATTGGGAGGGGATAAACTGCCTTACGAGTAACGGATTCCAGTTCAAGAGACTCACTTCTTTCTGGATCTTGGGTTGAATAACTAGAATAAGCAAAAGTGCTGTCAGTTTATATAAATATATTCCAGAAAATATATTCAATATTAAGTTCCAAGTCGTTTAATTATAATCGACCTATATCTAGCAAAAGTCTAACACTTGTAACCTGTAACTTGTAGGTTTATAAAACACGGCCCTGTATGAAGTCATACAAAATGCGTCGTGCCGTGCACCTAGAGTTAGAGTCTGGCCATTGAAAGCTAGGACACGTCGAAACATAAATTCGTCCAAACGCGTCAATATCCCGGGTAGAATAACCCGCCAGACCGGGCGATTGCAAGCAGTGCCGCGGCGGTTGGCGCTGCTTGACAAGAACCCGCGCGTCGTAGGCCCTAGGTTTTACGAAAGACTACCCGCTGACTTAAAAAGTGAATGTTCGGACGAAACATTTGGACGCCGCCTTAGGAAACTTCTTATGGATAAATCATTATACTCCGTAAAAGGGTATAATGATATTAATTTTAAGCATTGACTTAAGATTATGTTTTTATTTTCTGTACGATTATGTACCATATTGTTTTATTTTATTTGTTATTGCTTTTATTTTTATTTTTATGACATTTTCACTTTTTGTGACTTTTTACAGATTTCTTTAAATTAAGTAAGTACATAGTTTTAATTGACATTTGATTATTTATAAAACATTGTACATGGTTTGACATTTTATTTTTTGTTGTATTTCGCATTAATTCTTATTGTATTTTATTTTTCTTTGACGATCTTTTTGTGAATTTATTATGTTTTGACATTTAAAATGTAATGTAATTTTCAATAAGAAATAAAGAAATCTAATCTAATGTAACCTAGTCTTAGTAGATATTTAAACGGCAATACTACCTCAAACAAATTTTTAGACCGACTCGACTCAAGAACAACATGTAGGTACTATGGTCATGAAATAAATAAATAAATAAAAACCGGCCAAGTGCGAGTCGGACCCGACGAGGACCGGACGAGGGTTCCTTACAAAATATTATAAAGCTTTTCCCCAGTGTTTTAAGTTGTCCAGTGTTAGCAGAGCCCTGCTCCTAAGCAAAATGTACGCAGTGTGGGTTCATCTTATATTGGTCGTGAAATCTACAGACAGACAAACATTTAAGCTACCTTTATATCAAATTTCAAATTTCTAGGACAACTGGAAGAACCCCTTAGGTTTTTAGGGTACGGCAATTTGTATGGAAACCTTTTTAATGACTGTATCTTTTGATTGCGTTGACTTAGAAGTTTGATTTTTTCACAGCTTCGCGCTCCGCGCAAGTTAGGATGCAGTCAGGATTTACAAAGTTTTTCTTTAAAGTACCTACATACCTACTATACTTACGTATTTTCTTTCAGTGTGCTTATATATTTTAAGAAAATGTCGTTAGTTGAATGTTAATTGACAATAACATTGTCATATCTAGGTATTATTACACGACTGCCCAAAGAAAAAGAGTGTATTGTTTTCAGGGTTCATGTAATTTTGTTTCAGCACTGCAAGACAAAAGTGGCATTACTACTATACCATTGAGAGAGACGGGCGCTTCCCCGCCTTGCGCCTCAACCTCTCTCTACCCGACAAGTTCGAGTAGACCAACGCAGCGCCGCGCCGCGCGGCGCCCCCCGCGCCAGCGAACGCATCGCATCGCAAGCCAGCCAACCCAACCCAACACCCAACCAGACCAGTCATTGAGCGGCGGTCTACCGTTGCGCTTGTGTTGCGATTGAATGATAACAATTTACGGCCAAAGTGACATGCGCGTTTACTGGTCCTAATTTCTAACTAAAAACATACGAACGAATTGGATTACAGTGATCGAACAAAGTGACAGTGCTGTGTTATCACTTATTCTCATAAAATAGTCCTTACCTATTTCGCGTTTCTTACTCCGCCAGTGCAGTGTTTATGTTGGGAGCTTGGCACCCGCTCCGTCCAGCGTGCCGAAGGGACGTCGCCCTCGAGGATTTCTTAAAAAGGTGATGAGTTTAATACCTATTTAGATTTTGTTTACGAAATGTTAATAGTGCACTGCTCAAGTTTTTAGCATATTTTGGTTTACCTATTTAATTTTAACTTAAAAATCGTAAAGAAGCAAGGATGCGTTTATTTATATAGGCCCATCATAATCCGGTTTTTGAAGAACTCATATTTGCTACCCATTGTCTGAACTTGTTTTATAACCATGTTAATTTGTTCGTCTTGTTTGAAGGTTATTTGATTTTTTCCGCGGGTAGGTACCTTGTTTTTAGTAAGTACTTAACTAATAAAAGTTGCGGAATCTAAAACTGGCTATCCTCGACAAATCGTAAACTATCCATGAGGCTGCTCGCTGCTCTATAACTATGACTGTAATAGGTACAAAGTAAAATATGAGTAGGTGCAGTACAGAAGTTTATTAAGGATTTTTGTACATATTTTGACGATAAAACTAAAAAAAAAAAACACTAAAGCCCGCTTCAGAACAGAGACCACGTCGATTATCTTGCAGATCCGTTTCAGTTTGTGTTCGATGTTCGATCTAGGTACCTACCTAAGAACACAGATGGATCCGTAGACAAAGATTCTAAGGATAGATCGTAACGAAAATTATTGTGGTTGTAGCAAAGAATAGGATAGTTTCGCCAGTTCTCGACAGATTAGTGGAGTTGTCAAGTTCAGAGTAAAAAAAATAGAAATAATATGAATGGGTAATGGAAAAAAAGGCATGTAATGAATATAGTCTACTTTCGTTTAATGGCCTTTATTTTTATGTAAGACCTATAAATAATTAACCAAAAAACAATAAAGCCAAAAATGCCGATTTTACCAGTTTTCGACCGAAATTTCCGGTTTTCGACTATATACCTACCTATTCGCCAGTTCTCGACTATGGGATTTGATGACAAATACATGAAGAACTCTAATGTTATAAGAAAATTAGTTATCTAATAAAAACCCGTACTTTGTTAAAATATAAAATGTATACAACGTTATGAAAACAAAATAAAACGTGTACCTACCTAGGTCAATTTTGATTTATTCATATTTCTAATTATAGAAATAAAAATCCATTTTTTTACTACCGCTACTTTTATCAGCTAAGTAGATTTCGGCACAAAATACATTCTGTGGTGAATTTAATGTGATTCTTGTACATAAACACAAAATATCTATTATACAGTCTATTAATTCGAATATGGTAATCGGAATATGGCATATAGTTGATACATATCCCATTTTTCGACCAAGAAAGTTGACGCTTGGTATCTATCTTTAAGACATTTGAAATAATCCGGTCGAAAAGTGGCTGACACAATTCTGGTGTTAATAAGATTCAAATTAAAAAATTAGGTTCAGTAGTTTCTTTAATAATATGTCGAAAAAGATGCAACTTTACTGGACTCGGCGACGCCAGTTTTCGAACGCAACGGTCGAGAACTAGGTACATATTCTACGAAAATGAGGTAGCCTGTTACATAAGAATAAATAATAACATAGTAGAACGGAAACTCCCGCTCCGGACGGGCTCAAGGTCACGATATTAGGGTATTCGTTAAACAGACTACTCAGTCCGGCTGTCACAGCCGGCGTCGCCGCACGCGCGTTTTGTTGTTTATAATTTGGTTGTAATAGTTTTACGTAAGCCTGTACGTATTTTATTTTATATTTGTAGGTAAGTAATACTTACTTAAATCACCTTAAATGGCTTCATTTGGTATGGCACTCATAATAAAGTCTTATTTAGAAGTGTCTATAATTATGTAGGTACGTAATGATTTATAAATAAAACTGGAATAAAATAATGATTTCAAAGCAAAGAAAAACTTATGTCTTAGTGATATTATCTTTAGATGTAAGTACCTAATATTTAACAGCAAGCAACCCTAGCAACACGCCTGGATGACAGAGGGGTGTAACGACTTGAAGGGGGAAGTAGGTATATAAATGGCGGCGTTTTGGACTCTGTCAAAAGAGATTCCGTTCTACTATGTTACTATTTATTCCCGTTACCCCTGTTATGCCTGTTACCGATTATTCATTTTTATACTTTTTATGATGATGATGATACTTTTTTCAACAAAAAATAGAATACCACTTATTTTTAATAAAGAGTAAAACTCATAATCTATCAATACAATTAACAAACAAATCAAAAAACATAAAATTACCTTTAAAAACTTATCATAAACTGTGGGGCTCCTCACTGTTTTTTCCGCAATGAAGTGTGCATTGTGACACCTTCGTTGCGAACCCTTTTTGTTCCTGTTTTTTTTGTTCCGTACTCAATTTACAAACATGCGTTTTGTCTGTGTGCATACCTACAACCGAACTATTTGGGGTTGTCACAGTATTTTTATTTTACGCACACGGGCGACAGCGGCCTGTCGGTGTAAGCTTGCGCGCCGGCGAGCTTACGATGGCACGTGTACGCATAGGATTGACAGTTTAGCTACTGCGCCACAAGGAAATGATAACTAAACACTTAGTGAAAGAAGTTTAATTATGTAATGAAATATTATGTAAAATTGAATATTGTGCATGCTTTGACATTTTATTTTACTATATCTTGTATAAATTTTTGTTGTATTTCTGAATTTCTCATATTTTTGACATTTGGCACGTGTACGCATAGGATTGACAGTTTAGCTACTGCGGCACAAGGAAATGATAACTAAACACTTAGTGAAAGAAGTTTAATTATGTAATGAAATATTATGTAAAATTTAATATTGTGCATGCTTTGACATTTTATTTTACTATAGCTTGCATAAATTTTTGTTCTATTTCTGAATTTCTCATATTTTTGACATTCAAAATGTAATTACTTTCAATAAGAAATAAAGGAATCTATGTAATCTAATGTTAAATTAAAATATTACTGTTCAACGTGTTCACTCATTTTATAACATGCATACATACATACATACATACATATAATCACGCCTCTTTCCCACGGGGTTAGGCAGAAACTATGGCTTACCACTTGCTACGATCCTTACACACCTCTTTAGCCTCCTCCACATTCATGCATCTCTTCATACACGCTCGCCGGTTCCGAGTACTACGCACCTGACCTTTACGAAGAATATAACTGATATTGTCGGCGTAAGTTCTCCTAGGGCGTCTTCTACCGGCACCGCCACTCACATTCGCTCCGTAAATTCTTTTAGTCAGTCTTCTTTCATTCATGGAGAGGTCCACATGACCAAACCACCTTAACATACTTTTTTCAATCTTAACAACCACATCCTCTTTCAAACCACAGCGATCTCTAATTACACTGTTCTTTAATCTGTCACACGAACACATTTTATAAATTGCTTGATTAATTATGCTTTTTATTTTACGATATATTTTAAACATTTTGTTATTTTCTTTAACTATCGCGAATATTCGAAATCGTACGAACAGTTCCCTCATAAAATCCAAAGGGAAGCGACCGTTACGACGTTACGGCGCGACTAGGCGGCCCTCCGTTTTGGCATTCGCGTTTCGCCTTCCACACCCCGCGCGACCCGCGCTCGCCCCCGCTCGCGTCCTGACACGCACACAATATCAACGCAGTAGTTTACTGCACCCATGCGTCCGTGTCGTTTCTTTTTACGTTAGTGTATATATTCTTCGATTTAGTTTCTAATCTTCCCAGTATTTCTATTTTATACCGATTAGTCAAAAGGTCGATGAAAAAGTCGAAAACTGGCGACGGTCGGCGAACTGGCGAAACTACCTATACTAAGTTGTAGGCCTGTGGCGTCGCTGGTGGGGATATAGAATAATCAAATCTCTGCAGTTATTTATTAATTTACCACTTACCATCAGGTGACCCACTGCTCGTTTGCCTTCCTCGCCTTGTAGGTATATCAATAATTTATCTTCTATAAGACCTATAAAACAGTACCGTGACACAGAATACATAATAGTACAAGTCCACGGGATAGGGAACTAGCCCATTTTGAAATATTTCACAGCGGCAAAGCCGCGAGGCATAAGCTAGTTAATTATAACCACAGAATAGATAATAGTAGGTATAACTAGATAATTGTATTCTGGACAAGTAGTGATAGTACACATAGAACGTGGTGCATCACTAGGGACTATAAATGACCAAGAAGGAAAGGGTTAGGTATACCTACCTACCTATGCGAGAGAAGTAGGTAAGTAACAATATCTACGTATAACTTACCGGTGTAGCTTTGAAAGTGTAAATATCTAGCAAGGAGGATGAAAGTAAACGGAGTGACATGGCCCATGCTTCGAATCGTTCCCCCCAGTTATCTTAAAATTCAGGTTATTTCTAGATGGCGCCAAGGTCGTAGCCAGCGGGCCAAATAGTGACAAAACAGCGGTCTTAATGTGCAAGCAAGGTAGATGACGCAGAATGTAAATAAGTGGCCTTATTGCCTGGCAGTACGATTGCGACCATAGAGCATATTGTATATAGGTATTCCGACTTTTGCCAGTGAATTTTAACAGGCGTGAAATGTCATGTCATGTATCATTTAGGTTACCATCATAGATATTAACAGTTGGCTAACCTGAGAGCACAACTACCAACCTGAAAGCGGAGTGACTTCCTCAAAGATAACCAATTGCAGGTCTAGCAACCGTATCCTAGCGACAATTGTTTTAGCGTAGCAATAGTAACGTTAACGCGCGAAAAATATGATCGGTAATTTTGATGTCAGTCAATTTTATCAAACCGTAAAATTATGTTTTGTTCGTTTGATGCTTTCGTTTGACGTCATTCCCAAATGAAAGAGACAACTAGATCATATGACAATACGGTACTCTTTTCGGTGATTGTCAACATTTAGAAATGCGTGTGAACACTTATTACAGCTAATTTGGTCTAGATGGCGCTGTAAATATAAAAAAAATGGTCGACAACCGCATAAAAAACCGTTTTGTAATAAGTAACGGCATCTCTCGTTAATTTTTGAACTAAACATCGGTACGGAGAACGATTCAAAGTATGGCCAGTATGGGCTTTGTCGCTCCATTTACTCTTATCCTTCTTGTAAGTTATGATGTTTTGCATGATCACATCGATTTACCAACGCCAAAGAATATATATAGGTACTAACGTAAACGCATAATTGTGTCGCATTACAGAATACATACCTAATACCTACCTAGTAATTTTAACAAAGTATTGTATTGACATCGGAATACCTATCATCGATAATATCGATGTTCGATATTGAACAGGTGCAATTTAACAGAATCGACAATGCATCGCAGCTGATGGCCTACATCCGGTTGGCGCTATGGGATGACTTGACTGCTGAAATTGCAAATTTTGCCTAGGATTTATGTAGTTAAAAAATACTAAAATACGGCTTGGGCAAGGTTATGTAATATCTTCTCTCTGTCGTGGAAGCTGACGCCGGCAACCTTTTTATTGAAACCACGGATAAATTTATAGCACCAGGTACCTACTGCAAACTCCAACCATATCGTGAAGAGTAGAACAAAACACCTACCTACTTACCTATTTATTATTTAGACGTCTGCAGATGTGTTTAAATTCGCTATTGACGGTTTAAACACAGATAGCCAAGCTAAGCCAAGGTTAAATGTACCTACCTATTGGCTATCAGTATATACATTTTTCAAGTTAACAATTTAGCTTGAACATGAACACGCCTGTGCGTATTGGTACCAATTTCTACAAGTTTGTGATCAAATCAACACCTAACACTGTTCTATGGATAGATAGAATGCAAATAGTCGTTATGTGAATGTGAAGGTCCTAGAATGCACACATTTTGTAGGTACTTTTCGACATCCGAGGGTGCGGAACCGGTTGCAAAGAGGCAAGTTCAAGTACAAGGGTGTTAGGCTAAGTCGAACGTACACATCGAAACGTTGAAACTGTCGAAGACGGTTCGATATTATCTGAGATACCTATCTATCTAGTATAGGCATTTAGCTACACGATACACGGACTTATGAATTAGAATGTTGAGTAGAAAACTCATTAGGTCTTATCAGCAGAGTTTTAGTTAATCTGCCGTAACAGGGTGTGTACCTACCTAGCCTCTAGAACATTGTAAAACTTTCTACTGTTTTGATTTCTCAGAGCGGTATCACACTGTGCGGAATGAACATGGAAGTACCTAGGTATTTGTAGCTTTCAAAATGGCACCAGGCTTTACCTTAACACAAAAGCCACAGAACAAGCTAACGAGGCATCACAGTTACTGCTAATTTGTGCCGCAATGAAAAACAAACTTGAAACTTGGAAGGGTTAGGGTTTATAATGCTTCTGTGTTCTTTTTTTTCTGAATGTCTGTCAAGGTCAAAATATACGTCAGCCTGAACCATTAAAATCTTCAGAAATGCAAGTCCTGATTCAATGGATCTGGAGTTGGGCCTGGTGGGTATTAAAGCACGTGTTTCTGATAGAAGGCACAGCTGGCCGCTGCCTGCGACAGGCGATGAGGCGATTGCTCGGGTGCGTGACCTACTTCCTAGGGTCGCCTGGTTCCGGCGAACACCGCACAATTCGCTAGTGGGTAATGGGTATAACACTTAAAAGTTACGGCTTTCGCATGGTAATATCGCTAATATTAGTGACTTAGACGTCGTGTTTAACTTGTACTATTTGGAACTACAAGCCTCATAAAATTTGTCTATTGCTTGTGAGGTTATGTATAATGTATATGCTTGTTAGGTATAAGGTAGGTAAGGCTAACCTAACCTAACCTACCCACCCATAAGGCTGACGGCGGTTTTGTGCTGGATGGCGTGTAGGTAGCTTGCTTGAAGTAGGTAAGTAGGTAGGTATTTGCGTTTTGCCATCTCTTAGCAATTTTTTTTAATAATTTCTTTGGCGCGTTTTTTGGTGTTAGATCCTCACGGTTCCAACGTTTCCACTCTATATAAGGCATAAATATGTAAATCTTTCGATATAGTTAAAACACATGGACACTCCATGGTGGGAACTATCATTACCAAGTCAACATTTCTGTAAAAACCGGGCAAGAGCGTGTCGGACACGCCCAGGATTAGGGTTCCTAGGCCATTACGAAAAAGCTCTGGCATAGATACCTAATTTAAAGGTATTTTCATCACACCTACTAGAAACCAGTGTTAGCAGAGCCCTGCTCCAAAGCAAACTGTATGCAGTGTGGGGTCAATTTATATCGGTTACTGACAATGTAACAGTTTCTCTGGTAGCGGGGGACGGGGGACGGGGGGACTCTGGACTCCAACAAAAATGAGCACTCGATACAATCGATGATTTCGCCAATGTCAAGTATGAATACACTCAGTGTTTAAGACGTTGTTCGGTAATTTTAGCGTTGTAACCCCCCCCCCCCCCCCCTTCGTCGGATATTAGCCAACGGTTAACTATTTTATAAATAAAATAGTTAACCGTTGTTGCCCAGGGTGCACCGGCCCAAACGCTACTCTTCCCCCTTAAGACTCTTAAGAGGGAACCGTAACGCTCGAGTACACGAGGAGGTTATCCGACACGCACCCCAATGAGCACTTCAAAGCTAAATATTTCGCAAACGAATAACTTCATCGAAATACGATCTTCGAGCACCCCTAATATTTTTGAAATACCTACTCAACGATACCCCCACACTAAGGGGTGGGCGAGAAATAAAAAAAATCATCCCCGTTTTACGTGTAAGGGAGGTAACCCAAAAAAATTTTTTTCAAGATTTTATCCAAGCACTTTTTGGCCTAATTAATACCTATGTATATGTATGCAAAATTACAGCTTTCTAGTACCAATAGTCTCTGAGCTATGCCGCGGACAGACCGACAGGCAGACAGACGGACATAATGAAGCTATAAGGGTTCCTTTTTGCTGTTTTGGCTCCGGAACCCTAAAAATGTATAACTGAGCTTCATGGAATCCATTCCGTTTGCTGCGCATAGGTATATGCTCAATAAACTTAAAGCAGGAAATTGGCGATATTGCCAGTCGAATTGGTATACCTACCTGAAATAATAATATAATAAAAATTAAATGATATATAATTTTGAGTCGCTCAGATATCGAGCACTCACATATTTCTGACGGTGGTAACGTTAGGGTCGAGTCGGGAACAATGATTAAAAAAAAATTCTCTTCACTACTTCGGAAAGCCGTCTTTTATCCTTTAATACACGCGGGTAAAATCGCATTTTATCCACTAGTCGGGAAAGTACTTTGACCTTGGAGTGGAGCGTGTTCAAGTAGCTTTTGACAGATAACAAAACGTAAAACGCTCATAATAATGGTTCGTTCGATATTAATTATTATTAAATAAATGATAAATGGTTTGAGACTTTAATAAAAAATACCTAATTTAGCTTTATTTAATGGTCTTTAAAATTGTATATGAAACATTTGTTTTTTTATAATGATGTTGAATATAATTCTAAACGCACAAGTTGAGTCGATGCAATTTCAAAACGCATCGTCAGAAATGTCAACACTGTCAACAAAAATTTTCTCACCAGAGTTTTCTGTTATAATATCTTAAAAAAAATTGAGGTTTCAGTGACGAACATTTATTTTTATGAGCTGTTTTTTTGCATGTCGCGATTGAATTATCTGAATTAAATGATTTATTATTAATAATATTAATTTACACCAATTGACCTAGTCCCAAACTAGGCAAAGCCTCTACTATGGGTACTAGACAACGGATAAACATACTTATATAAATAAATACGTACTTATATATGTATATGTATATATATTAAACATCCAAGACCCGAGAGCAAACATTCGTTAAGTTAATTCTGATCCTTCCGGATCTTAAACAATTTGTTTTGATTGGCCCGATTGGTAACTAAAAGATGTAGCGAATTTTTAAATGTATTGTGTTTTTTTCTAATTTCATAATCCCGTAAAACCTACTTTTGGTGAAATAGTTACGCTTTTAAATTATTAAGGATATGATGTTGCAAGTAATAGATTAGGCTCTGTTAGGTTTGATTTCTAAAAATTCCTCAAATATTTACGTACGGTTTCAGCGGAAATTAACCTTTTGGATTATGAAAATTTGAGCAGGTACATATTCTCGGGTAGTTAATTTTCCAAGTTTTAATTGGTTGCCCCTGACAGTAGTGCACAATGAGACGGTAAGCTAGGTGTAGTGTACGAGTTACCGACAGTAATAGGGGTCGGATGGGTCATTCGAATTCGAAACTTCTGCTATGAACCATAAGAATAAATAATAACATAGTAGAACGGAATCTCTTTTGACCGAGTCCAGAACGCCGCCATTTATATACCTACTTCCCCCTTCACGTCGTTACACCCCTCTGTCGTCAAGGCGTGTTGCTAGGGTTGGTTGCTGTTAAATGTTACTTACGTCTAAAGATAATATCGCTAAAATATAAGTTTTTCTTTACTCTGAAATCATTATTTTTATTCTAGTTTTACAAAATATGAGATTTATAAATCATTACGAAGGTCTGCATATTATAGACACTTCTAAATAAGAAGTTATTATAAGTGCCATACCAAATGAATCCATTTAAGGTGATTTAAGTAAGTATTACTTATCTACAAATATAAATAAAATACATACAGGCTCACGTAAAACTATAACAACCAAACGCGCGTGCGGCGACGCCGGCCGTGACAGTCTGACTGAGTAGTCTGTTTAACGAATACTCTAATATCGTGACCTTGAGCCCGTCCGGAGCGGGAGTTTCCGTTCTACTATGTTGTTATTTATTCTTATGCATGAACACACTTTATTATTGCTCAGTCGGGTGCTCAACTGTTCTTGTTTGGAAGCCAGCTGATTAATTAGTTCTAGATTTTTATCTAAACAATGCTAAACTCAATGTATATGTATACGGCGTAGTTATGATACCCGCTTGACACTTTAAGGCTTTTAAATTTTGGCTGGTGTTAATTAGTAGAACTTTATATTAAGAATATAATATAACTAATAATATAACTAGATATTAAGAAGATGCTCGTTTGACGGCGATTTGGATTTGAAAGACTGTACCTACTTAAGTGTTTTACCGTTCGAAAGTGAGACTTTTTTTACTAAATTTTCTTCAGCTTGTTCTAAGACTTTTTACGATAATCCAAACCCCTGTTTCTGGGGTCACTAACCAAACCATTAAGCTATTCTAGGTATAACTAAGCTACTTATTCGTTCGTCTTAATGACGTTATTTAAAAAATGTCAACGTCTACTAGCTTAAAGCGGCTTTGGCATAATAATGAGGAAAAGGAATCAAATCAATATAAATGACTAGACTTAATTGATTGATTCTGAATCACAACTATCACAAGTATCGGCTAATGAACAGTCGGTAACTTACTAGTCTTGTAGTGGGTATCCATAGAATTTTAACCACCGAAGTAACAATATGGTGTTTAACTAATTAACTACATAATTATTATTATCCTGCGCGCGTCAAGACACAGGAGTCTTACTATAAATTTTCCACTCCTATTTGAGTTCTGAATGACAGTTGTAAATTAGGCGACGCGGGTCTGGCGATAAATAATAGCTTATTAAATTTCGAATAGACATGCGAAGATTATTGTCTATTATTTCCCGTTCAACCATCAGCAGTGTTAACACTGTTAACTAAGTACATGTAGGGTTTGTGTTAAATGAAGTCAGTCGTGTCCGTGTTTGATCGCAGAAAAGCAAAGAATCTTAGCGGAGTCAATTTAGTAGTGATTTAATCATGCTTGCATAGTGGCCAAGATGAGCTCACCCTCGTATCTACCTGATCGCCTTGAAGACTTGCTAGCAGGAACTTCAATTAACCAAAACCAATTGTCTGCTTAAAATTGTGTACTGCCAAAGGTGTTGAAAAAAGTGTCTTATTTTGTTACTGTTTACGTAAATTTTGACCTTAGCGGATTTGACGAGTTAAGTTTTATTTATTTAGCAGTCTGCTCCTTATTGAAATATGTTGACGGAATAAGACTTGATGTAACTTTGTCCTTTTGAAAGTGATGAAGATGAGGAAAAGGAAGTAAATCTCGTATTTTCACTGTTACTAAAGAATCCGCTGTATGGAGTTGTGGAGGAAGTAACAGTGAGTCATACAGTACCTACGGGTATTCGAGGTGTAGGTAGCCTTCCAATGAGGTCGTTTATTTTATTAATATTTATGGAATTCATATAACATTTAACTTGCATTTACATTTGAAATGGGTAATTGCAACGAACAACTTGCTACACGTGGCTCTATAAATGGCTCCTTGTAGCATCTTGTTTAGTAGTTTTCCTTTTATGGTCTGATCCGATCAATTATGTGAATAATTAAATTATTTTACTATGGTTAGATAATATATGGACTTACTTCATGCACATGGAAGGAAAACATTTACCCTCATGATCTCAGTAGGAGTATCTTTTTGTATTTTTTCCCCCAATTTTTTATTTTTACGGTTTAAAAAATATATATATAACATTTACCCTGTTATTCATAAACCTTATATTAACTATAACAAATATGCCGCTAAAGTTCGTTTGTCCCTATTTGTCACATTGACATTTTCTCTAGTAAGAAGAAGACAGAACCTATTTTAGCTAATAGAGGCTTGAGTGACGTTTATGAATAAGGGCATTAGATCCCAGCCTGAAATGAATAAAAATTACTCAAAATGCGTGTCAAATACTTTGACACGTCACTTAAGTTTTAACTCAAGTTTTGTTAACCGACTTCAAAAAAGGACGAGGTTCTACGTTCCACTGTATGTATGTTTTTTTTTATGTATGTACATTGATTACTCCGTCAATTGTAGACCGATTTTCAAAATTCTTTTTTTATTCGTGAGGTATACTCATGAGGTGGTCCCATTGTCACCAAGTCATGATCTGATGTGAAATGAAGTCGGTGCTTCATTCAAAGAATATTCCACTCGCACCGCACCGACTTTACATTTCTGCTAGTGCTAGGCCATAAAACTCATGGCTTTAGAGGATTATTTTATATTTTTTTCTAAGGTTTTTTTTTGAAGCCGGTTTTACTTTTTTGTTAAAAGATTTTTTCGTAGTAATGGAACTTCTTAAGTCATTCCCAGTTCCCCACATGCGTTTTGTTTCATGATTGTCCCATGATATTTATTATCATGCGAAAAAATACTTCTCTGATATCGTGCGACCGTGCAAGTATCATTTCCTTGACTGGATGTTACATGGAGATCCGATTGGACAAGACAAGCGGCCGTCCCGCGGGGCGCGCCACTCTCTTACGTTACGGTCGCCGGGCGGCGCGATAACGATTATCGTATTATCGTATCGTATCGTATTTTAAGGGCTGTGAAGTTTAGCCTTGTTAACACTTTTTATCAGCAACGTACTTTCGTAAATTCGGCACGGATTGCTTGATTGCGGACCTTTAGTCTTCTTATAGCTCGGAGCAATAATACTCAACACACTGCTACACATTACGAATTCACTGCTTTATTAATTGCAGATGAGCTCCATTTATATGATGTTATTAAATGCAATCATCATTTTAATTTTCACGTCTAGTCAAGTGGATATCTCACAAGGCACAAAATGTGTGCTTGATGTGTTATTAATATGTGTTTGGTCAGAAAAATGAGCAAGCCGGATCTTTACGGAGTGACGTAACCAGTGTGGTGTGCTACCCTAAATTTGATAATAATAATAAAAATTAGGATGAAAACGAGAGTAGGTAGTTAGTTGCTCAAAGCTGTCAACTGCGTCTAATAGTCGTGCGCGCAGGGCCTTGGCGCCAAAGAGATTTAACATTAGTATATGTAGAGCGGTCATTGGCAACAAAGTCATAATCCACAACTTAGTACCACTAGGTACTAAGTCATTCAGTATGGTATCAAACGCCCGACCTGACAGGTCGCGTTGTGTGCTAGACAATTTTTCGAAAATAAATCGTTTTCACAGGTTGTGCTCGTGATTGCATATCTCGTTACGGTAGAAATACTGGGCGAGATTTCAGTTTGTTTTCGTATGTATTTCGTATTATTTATCCGATAATGAGAAAATAAATAATTTCCATAGACGTTCCTAGAACATTGCCCGTGTTGAAATAAGCGCCCTCTGTTGTTCAGTAGCACATAAGTAGTTTTAATGTAATCAGGGTTACCAGATGACAAAAAAATTCCTGACATGTCTGGAATTTCAGCCCTCAGTCAGAAAAATAGCGAAAATTTGTTGTCAGGATTTTACATATAGAAAGAGAAATCTGGGCTATCGGGTGGATACCCACCATTAATATAACATTGACACAAAATATCAGGAAATTTATCGAAAAGCCAAGGATTTTGTCAGAAATATTCATGTTCGGCTCTGGTAACCCTAAATGTAATATATCGATAGAGCTGTGATATACTTAATTGTGATTTATCGATAGAACTAAAATGTATTTATATCATCATCATCATCATGTCAGCCGAAAGACGTCCACTGTTGGACATAGGCCTCCCCCAAGGCTGTCCACTCAGACCGGTCTTGTGCTTTCCGCATCCACCGCGATCCCGCGATCCTCACCAGGTTGTCGCTCCATCTTGTTGGAGGCCTATCTACAGCTCGCCTCCCAATCCGCGCACGCCGTTCGAGAACCTTCTGGCCCCATTGGCCATCATCCACGTCGATTCCTAGAGGCATTCGAAACGGTTTTGAAGTTCGAGCTGAAAACTCTTGGGGTTTTGGAGCTGAGCGGGTGCCATAGTGATCACTCCCGGTTTTAACCGCATTGATCACAGGGACAAGGACAGGGGAAATGTGTTCGTTGTGATGTAGTGTGTTTTTATGTCAATAAATATTGTGAGTTTGAGTTTGAGTTTGACATCATTGAATATGCCTCCTTACACAATCCGGGCTCATCCAGGTCCACTTCCTTCCCCTGATATTTCAGACGTATGTTAAAGATTGACATGCTATACTTAGGAGGAGAATTTTTTGATAAATAGGAATATAACTAGGACAATCCCAGATCGTAGGAGCGAGAAAGACATTATAACAGTTCCCCTTACATTTTTTAAATAAGACCTTAGAAACCCACCCGAATATTTCATTGCCTCCCTAACTCATTGTCACTTGATTCTATGAAATAATTTTTGACTCAAGTTTTTAACCTTCATCGATAATTTTATCGATACCTTGATATTGCTATGCTAGCACCCCTATCATCAACGCTACCTGCCGTACGATAGCTGAAATGTGTTGTAATTATTTTAATATCTATTTTTGCTATTCGATGGTAGATGGCGATATTGACACTTGAGGTGAAATATTTTATATGAGCAAAGTCACAATGACCGCTCTATATATACTAATGTTAAATCGAACGCTCACAGAAAAGGGACCACGAATTAGTTCGAAATATGTTGGACTAAATTCGACAACTCGTATACGTGAGTGATCCCTTTATTTCATTATAACTGAGTCTGAGGGTAGTTTTATGTTAAAAACGAAAGAAAATGTTTACCATAAAACAACAAACGTTAAGTTGATACGATAACGTGATACCTACTAGCTTGATTTGTGACAGATGCGTGAGCTAAATGTCAAGACATTTGCTTTAAGGGAGTTATCATGAAGGAAGGAAACCGGCTTAAGGGGCAAGGCATCATTTTACCGTCGTTTTTTATTGCAACGCACTTTACCCGTTTCGAAAACCAGTTATTTTTATATTTAATTTAGCCGCTTCAGTTTACTTATTTACATTGAACGTATGAGTATAGTTTAAATGATATTTTTTTGATAATTTAAATTCAGCTGTTATTCACTGTTTAGTTTTAGTAAAACCAAACATCACTTTCTTAATTGGTAAAACAAGTGTTGTAAAGGCTGATAATGGTGATTTATTAAAATTAAAATTCATTTCAGAATAATGATCCGGAATTGTAGACACAAACCAGTTTCATTGAACTCTTTCCGACAGGTGTTGTCATTAAGCATTTTTTTATCTACGCACACAATAGAGGAACATTGTAGGTACAAATTGTTTGTGTATCTAAGTTTTTCGGTGACGGCTGGAAATGAAAGAACTGAGAAAATAAAACTTTTTTACGGCAAGAAATTCTCCAGGGCGTAGTTTTATTTATGTTTTCATTGTTGAAAATGTTTAGTCGCGCACGCTTCATTGAATTATTTTCGCTACTTATTTATCCAGGCAAATAAAGATACTCTGCTGCTCTTAGTGAAGTAACAACAGCTCCTTTTACTCTCATAATAGGAAAATGAATTCCCCAGAAATAAGGAAACAATATACCAAATGACAAATGCTGAGTACGTGACTTTTAGAAGTAGGTAGGTTAGCTATTTCAATGTGCTTATTATTTTTAACAAGAGTTTATATACTTGATAAACTTTGTTTATTCTTAATTCCTGTTCAAACGGATGTTTGAATTCTTATGTCAAATTTACGCATTACAATAATTAGGTCTGTAAGCAAATTCATTTATAAATAATTCCGTCCCACGCTTTCATCAGTTCAGAGTGTAAAATAAGCTACACAAAAATAAGCACTTCTTTACCCTGAGATCTTCTTTTCGTTGAAACTACGAAGTTTTCTTTAGAGCTTTACAAAATACAGGCTTAAACGAGTTATCTACTAAACTGAAACCCAGACAGCTACGACAACCACGCTCCTCTTACATTGCAATAGCTCGGCGTTTTCAAAAGGAAATAAGTACTATAAAGCGTGAAATATAGCCGGTGCGAAGCGAAGGTAGGTCATTAAATTAATTTTATTATGAGTGTAGATGTTGGCGACGAAGAAAATCGATAAGAATGAAAGTAAATGCATGTTTGTTAGAATACGGCGTCCTTGGCCGCGGCCGCCGCTTCCGCCGCTTTTGACTTGCGGCCAAACACAACAGTTGACACGTCGCCCACCGCACGCCATCAAAATATACTTTACTATACCATTCACGCTATTTAAAAATATTATGTAACGTTTATTTATAAGCAGAATCGACGACGTGCAATTTATTGCGCGGCTTTACAGCCCACTTGTAAATAAATTAAAATGTAATGACACTAATGAATGATCGGGAATTTGAGGTTGTAAATCGTGGCAGATTAATAAATTTCTTTAGCGACATACTTGAAATTACTGCAGAATTAGGACTTATCGTTCATTATACCGAACCGACAATGACATGTTTGCAACTCAAATCCATCTAAGTAGGTACCTACCTGAATGGTCGACTGACAAACTCGACGAATTGGTTAATAACAATAAGGTCGCCTTCTTGCGTTGCCTTAGGTCAGTCATAGAGATAGTTGAAGAGCTGAAAATATTAACTGTTGACATGCTTGTTACATGACATGTTGGAAGCTTTATAGTCCCTTAGTTTGGCCTTTATAGGCCTAAAAGCTGTGCTATTGCATATGTACAGTTTCTAACGACACAATGTCAAATTAGTTCAGGAGACCGAGAGAGAGAGGGAGCCCTTCAATTAAGAATCGCATCGAACTCACACGGAGCTAACAAACAGGAGGCGAAATTGTTGATACTCTAGATTTTTAGTCTCAATGCCTGTCCAGTTCGATCTTTGAGAGAATATCCTGGTCGGCATACCTACCCAGTCACTTGCAGTTCGTACACGTGCACCTACACGACAGGTTAGTTGGATGTAAATAGAATCACTTCGAGGTAACAGTCTATTTTTGCATCGTTCACGCCCAGAGGCGAGTATCGAACTTTTTAAGTTGTTACAAAAACACTTCGACGGATGGACGGACAACTGAAGTTATGCACTTGTTAATTGAGCATGTATCATTAATAACAATATAACGTTGACTTTTACATCTTGTACATAAGTAATTACTTTTAAAGAAACGGCGCTTCCGGACAATATGAGACCGAAAAAAACCCACAAGAAAAAATATGCCGAATAAGCAGATACAAATTGCCTTTTCTCTATTCGTGAACACTTTACCAATGCATATAAATAAACTAATAATAGAAATACTTATGCCTACGCAAACCCAGGGTCAATTTAGCGAAGTTCTTTATTTCTCTTCGACCCGGAGTTTGACTTTGCAGTAACTAATAATTCATGTACGCTGTTCGAAGTGCATGCGAAACGTGTTGATGATAATGCAGCCTATCAGGTGAATCGCGCTCAGAGGTTCGAGCACGACTTTACGAATGCTGCGTAACGTTACGGTTATCGTATTGAGATCGAGAAACCTCATACTAAAATACGCTCACGGGCGGGCGCTGTTCCAAACGTCATACAAACTCGACAACGTTTACTATTCGATTTTACGTTACGCAGCATTCGTAAAGTCGTGCTCGACCCTCGTTATCGGTAAATGGCCGATTTTTTGGGCGCGCGCACGTTTGCGGCGCTCGCGAACTTTACGTCGCGGTATTTGCGTGCGGAATGTATGGATACTCCACTCCCATCTTAAACATTAAGTATTTCATAAATAAAAGTGTATTATTATGATTTATGACGTGACGGGATGGTGTGTCATAAAATCATGGAATAAATATTAAAATCACAACCTTGCCTGAGGTTGATCAAACATATCTAAGCATAACCTACCTACCTACTCATTGAAATGCATGCAGATTTGCATAATGGGATACTTTTATACAATCTCATCCCGAGATGGCTCACGACGTTTGAAATTGAGTCTCATAACTTTATTTTATTGAATGTGGTGTGGGCTCTCTGACAAAATGTATTTAATCGCATTAAAAAATACGATTGGTATAACGAATTTACAATACACATGCGATGTGTAGCAAGTTAGCAAGGAATATCCCTTTTCGTATATCTTAGATTCTTCGAATTATAATTCGATATAAATGTAAAACGTAATTTTAAACAAATAAATTACATTTGCAATGACTAAGTACCTACTATCAGACGCCTCAGCGCTTCTATCCTAATTTCTTTATCTATTTTATTTTTTTATTCAAACTTTCTTAAGGACTTAAAGTTAATATTAAACGTGGTAGGTACAAGAATTGCTACTTTTTTCGGTTTAAATAGGTGTGCTATTTAATAAAATGTAAGTATCGTGTATATGCGAGCTCTACCTATAAAAACACTAACCCAATTCAATCAAACACAATTACTTACATAGAGACATGATACCTCTGATTATGGCTGTATAACGAATAATTATATCGTCAATCGATTGTAGCACAATGAGCTCATTACGCTGCTTTGGTTATTGTGTTACCGCGCTACGGGCGTGTTAATGTGATAACCATATTGATTTGTCGCTGGACAAAGAATCGCTATTACTGAGCACGATTAACTGACTTACTAACAGACAACATCAAAAGACCAAGCAGAAGCTAGCGTCCGCGATTTCTGTTTATATACTTTAAACTTAACATTAGGAACGCAAACTTAAATAGAATGTGAATTGAATTCAATGAAATAAAATCAATAATGCGCCGCCGTCGTTGTGACTCGGTTCTTAAAGAATTTTAAAAACACGGTGAGGGTGCATTTACGCAACAAAACATACTGTATGAGGAAAATGTGAGGCATAACAAGTTTCGGTCTGGTCCATGCTTTAATTGAGAAATCAATTTTGTGCAAAAAAAAAACAAGCAATTCGTGCCACCGAAAATATTAAAAAGTTTTAGCCTGCTCTGTACTGGCGCTGTCGATGAGGTTGCATTTATGATAATAACGAGCGCAAAGCCTTTGGCAGTGGCTGGTTTACAGAGGTGCAATTTTAACTTCGGCAGACCGTTATCCAGTGTGATTCAGAACTCGAAATCGCAATAATGGTGTGTTTGTCTGCAGTCTGCCTTCCATTCACTGAATTTCATAGGAACGGCGAGCCCACGGCGGCGCCACGGTGCTCTTTGCGGCTCGTCTACTGTGCCTGCCGGGGTTATTGACCCGGCGACCGTGACACCCCCCCCCCCCCCCCCTGCTCCTCTTTCTACATTTTCGCAACTCCGCTGCCGCAGGGACATCGAGTCTTTTATTTATTTTGATATTTGTTCTATTCGTTCCGGATTACCAGTGTCCCAAATTGGTCCGCTGTAACCCGATTAACCTCTCAATCATGTGAATCATGCTACATTTTGAATTGGAATCGTACAAATACTTTTATATTAATTGAAATTTTGTCATATGTTGCGCAACTCCTTCACTAAGTTGTGCCACATGTGCTCTGTCAAAATTGATTAATTTAGGGGACGTGGTATATGTTTGGGACTAAGTAAGAGTTTCCATTGAGTGGTGGCTTAGTTAGTTGCACGAGTTAGTAGCGATATGCTTTGCTTTTAACTAGGTACAAAGGTATACGATTAATTTGGTGCTGGCGACGATCGAGCTGCCAAATTGTGCTACTAAATCACTAATGAGTAACTAGTCTAACCCACCCATCCACTTTACGTTACTGTGTATTCCATATACATAGCACAAGGGGAATAAACGTACTACCAGCGAAGGTAAATAGCTACAGCTGGTGACGTCATTCTGCAGTTTGCGAGGGATTGGTGCTATTAGACAAATATTTGGCACCCATAAAGCAATATTAAGGCCAAAATATCCAGAACTAATATTGACTCTGTTTTGGTATATACTGGTAAAGAACTAATTAGTTATTTTTAAGGTTCGTTAAACTTCTAGTCTATTTACATTCCACTGCTGGACACGTGCTTTTTCTCAGAGCGAGAGGTTAACTTTACTTTATTTTCATTATGAGTATTTTTAATGTGAATCGAGAATTCTTCTTTGGTCGAGGTTTATTACCGAAACACTTACCGTTACCGTACCGCCTATTAGACCGATTCTGATGGACGTGGGGGCGGGCGGACCAAGCAAAACGCGTATCGATTAAATATTTAAAAACAAATTAGAGAATCTTTTAACAAAAAAGTAAAACCGCATAAAAAAAAAAACTTTAGAAAAAAACATAAAATAATCCTCTAAAGCCATGAGTTTTATGGCTTAGAACTAGCAGAAATATGAACTCGGTGCGGTGCGAGCGGAATATTTTTTGAATGAAGCACCGACTTCATATTTCTGCTAGTTCTAGGCCATAAAACTCATGGCTTTAGAGATTTTTTTCTGTTTTTTTCTGAAGTTTTTTTTGAAGGCTGTTTTACTTTTATGTTAAAAGATTTTTATTTCACAATTTCATGCTGATTTAACATTTTAAGAATTATCCTCCAACTCCTAACCGTTAAGTTGTACCTTCCATTATCAGCTCATCAACATGAGATGATGACTACCAGACGCAAATACTTGAATAGCCTTAGAAAATATATGAAACACAAAATACGTGCCTACAAAGTTTAGGGGGTTGCCCTCGATTTCCCTCGGATCCCATCAGCAGATCATGACTTGGTGACAATGGGACCACCTCAGGAGTAGACCCTCTCGAATAAAAAAATAATTTTGAAAATCGGTCTACAATTGACGGAGTAATCGAGGTACATACATAAAAAAACATACAGTGGAACGTAGAACCTCCTCCTTTTTTGAAGTTGATTAAAAAGTGTGACGGAGCTATATCACAGAGCAAACTACAACGAGTCGTCTTTGGGTCTATAATGACTCCCATAAAATTTTTGATCCGATTTTTGAAGCCCATAACGTTTTAAATTATAATTTTTCTTCGTCATATTATTAGAAGTCATATTATTAAGCAACATAAATTGGAATCACGATTTTCTTAAGTCATAATTATTGTTAGGACTAAATAAATAAAGTCATAGCGTTCAATGTCATGGTAATAATGACACTTCCTAATATTAAAAGTAATAAAATCTTTTGTAATAATTATTGCAAGGTCTTGTTTCGCTGGTCATAAATATTGTTAGTCACAAGATTACTTCGTTACAACAGTCAATGGCATGGTAATATTACACTTCATAATGTTAAGGTAATAATTATAATCATGTGTCATAGTTAATGCAAGGTTTGCTGGTCATTTTAATTGGTAGTCATAGTATTAGTTTGTACTAACATTTAATAACAGTTCTAATCTAACCTAGCCCACTTTCCTGGTAGAGACTCGTTTCAGTAGGGGTTGCAGTTCTAACCTAACCTAACCTACTTTCCTGGTGGCGATTCGTTTCTGTATTGGTCGCAGTTCTAACCTAACCTAACCCACTTTCCTGGTAGCGATTCGTTTCTGTACGGGTCGCAGTTTTAACCAAACCTAACCTACTTTCTTGGTAGCGATTCGTTTCTGGTTAACACGCAGTTCTAATGTAACGTCAAATTTCATTGAATATGCGTGTACTACCAAAAAATTTAAAAACATAATTATGTACCGAACAAATATGACTAACATCAATTAATACTTAAAAACATGTCGTAAAATATTTCCGAATAATTATAAATATTCCTTTAGATGTTATAGAAATAAATTTAAAGTACTTAGTGCACTTTAGGAAACGAGATAATATGGCTAACAATAATTACTACTTTAAGATATATGCCTTAAAATGTTTCTGAATAACCATCGATATTCCGTTGGATATTATCGATATCAATATTATGACTTTTTAAAGTTATGATCAATAGCATTATGAATAATTGAAGTTAGAACTATTAAGCGATATGCTTTAAAATAAATATGACCATCGATATTTATGAGCATGAATAATATGGATATCAATTTCTGACTTTGAAGATTCGGACCAAAAAGATTATGGGAGAAAAAGGGACCCCGTCATCTTTATCTGTGATTGTGTTGAACCGGTATTGAGGTAAGCGGTTGTGGTTTTATGATAAAGTCCATGCGAATCGGTATTGCTAATAATCTACTGAATTCGCGATAACGGCTTGTGTTTGTTACGGTCGCTCACAGTCATAAGATGCTAATGTAAAGAATTTGCAGACTACAATACTAATATAATTAGGTTTTCTCATTTTCGCACGAATAAACTGAATTCAATAACAGTCGAATACAACTTTCGCACATTCAGATTTTTCGCCAAAAGTGGGTCAATAATTTTAAGAGTTTGGACAGTTTTACACCTGTGTACTGTGTGCGCTGTGTTCTATTTTTCTAAATTTGCAGTTTTCTCTCCGGCCGCCTAAATTATTCAACCATTCGTCGTGGGTCCGTTACAATAGTAAAATCGATGCCCGGAGACTAGGTTACAGGAGATTTATGCGGCATGTCAGGCTAATGCTGTGAAAACAATGCCTTTGACTGCAACTTCCATATTAAACGCTGAAGTTATATATAACACTTAAGTTTGAATTGTTAACCATTAGAATAGTACTGATTAAAATACCAACTGTCAAAAGATCTGTGTTAAAATACGCTAACAATATATTTCACTGGAAATGGTTACGGTTTTGTAACTCTGTGCTAGTAGCCGCGTGATTTAATTTATGATCCACCGCGGTAGGTCAACTGGGTCGCAAAGCTACTTACCTATTTAGGAAATTTGTTAGCATTTTTGCATAAAAACTTCGTTGTTTGCGTATATGTATTGTAGAGACGGCCATGGCACCTTTCGTTTTCCAATTTTACTGGTACAAACTAGGTACAAAGTACAAGATCCAGTGATACCGGCTGCTATGGTCAAGATGTTCTTTGCTATTATTTTTTCATGTGTCGAACGGATCACTCGACACGACCGTGTTTTGCTGTCGAATTTTGCCAGTTTACCGGTTTATTGCATTGCTATATTTAACTTTGTCGCTTTTTTTTTTCAGTATAATATTTGAATAACATGGTAGATTGCGATGCGTTTGTTGGAGCATAAGGTACTTCAGTACTTAGAGGATAGATAAATGAGTTTTAGCGTCATAAGTACGAGACTAACGCTACATTAGAATTATAATGTTACTGAATTACTAAGGGATAAAGAAGCCAAAATCCTTGTGTCACTGAGCCGAAAAAGTAAGTTAGTCTAATGCCCGTTTTCACCAACGACTCCTAAAATTTAAGGGATCCCTTAGCTCTTTTAGGTGACACCTAAGATCAATTTCCGTTTCACCAACGCTTAAGTAACACCTAACTGCTAAGGGGGCCCCCTAAGTTTAGGGGCTCGAATATTGACCCCCTAGCGCTAAGTGACAGTTCGCGCAGTCGCAGATGCGTTTTAATTTTTATAGGTTTTTTAGGCATTTGTAAGTAAGTAAGTAAACGCTTTATTGTACAGAAAATACAGAAATAAATACAGGTTACCAACAGTGAGATACGGTATAAAGGCGGACTTATCCCTATAAGAGATCTCTACCAGTCAACCTTTGAGCGGTAGAGAGAAGTTAATTTAAGGGACCGACAAAGAGTGCGTTTATAATCACAAATAGTGAAGGCGAATAAATAATAATACAATACATAAACTCATACAAAAGCCAACCATATTATAACATACTACTACATAATATACATACATACATACAATACACATACTAAATACAAACACAGTTGATAAAAAATAATTCGTAAATATTTAAGGACATGGTGTCAGCCACATCTTCTTCAAGTTTTCCCTAAACGAATACACGGACGGAGATTGCCTGACGGAGGTCGGTAACCGATTCCACAGCCTAGCAGCGTGCACAGAGAAGGATTTGGAGTAAGTCCTGGAAAAGGTAGAATGAGAGGCTAGAAGGAGATTGGTACTTAACCGCAAACAATGCTGGCTGCCAACAGCTAAGTAGCTGAAGCACTCAGAGAGGTATAGAGGGGCAGAAGAATTGAAAAGAATGTTGAAAAGCAATGACAAAATATGGACGTTCCTACGATCCCTGATAGGCAACCACTTCAACTGCGCGCGAAAGTGTGACACGTGATCGTACTTACGGAGCCCAAAAATGTATCGAATACATACATTCTGCAGGCGATCGAGCTTGTCAAGTAGCCCCTCAGTAAGGTCCAGGTAACCAATATCACCATAATCAAGCAGTGGTAGCAAAAGAGATTGAGCTAGTGTGATTTTGGTTTGGAGTGGCAGAAAATTCTGCAAGCGTCTGAGCGAGTGAAGCGAGGCAAAGAGCTTCCGACTGACCTCAGCAACTTGAGCCGACCAGGAGAGCGTTTGATCCATGATGATTCCCAGATTTCTGACGGTAGGTGAGAAAGGAATAACTGTATCATCGAAATATAAATTTGGAACTACCAAGTCAGAAATCCGAGAAATAAAATGTGGACTTCCAATTACGATCGCTTGCGGCTTCTTTGCATTAACGCTGAGGCCAAAGCTCGCCGCCCATTTGCGAATAGTGATAAGGTCAGCATTAAGGCGATCAATCAGTAGAGGAAAATCGTCAAGGGTAGCTGCAGAATAGATTTGTAAATCATCAGCATATAGGTGGAAAGAAGAATTTAAAGAAGAGGTAATACCGTTAATGAAAATAGAAAAGAGGAGAGGAGAAAGTACACCCCCTTGTGGAACACCAGCGGTAAGATCGCACCAGTCGGAGAACGCGTCATCAATTTTGACACGCTGGCGCCTCCCATAGAGGTACGAATGGAACCAGGCCAATGCAGTAGAAGACAAATTTAGTGTGCTCAGCATGCCAAGAAGGATATCGAAGTCAATGGTATTAAATGCACTACTAAAGTCAAGTAGAACAAGAACCGTTAGCTGTCTGTTTTCAATATTCAGACGAATGTCGTCAGTGACTTTGACGAGAGCAGTGACAGTGCTATGCCCAGGACGGAAACCAGATTGGAAAGGATTAAAAAGATTATGTTCATTAAGGTGATAGGAGAGACGTCGATTTACGAAATGTTCAACTATCTTGGATAAAACTGGGAGAATTGAAATAGGACGATGATCGGAAAAGGAGTTAGAATTTGACGTTTTAGGAAGTGGGATTACATGGGCAAGTTTCCACAACGCGGGAAAGCAGCCCGAGGAAAATGAAAAATTTATAATGTGGGATATAATAGGTGCAATTAATTCCGCCCCCAACATAAGCATGTCCAAGCTCAAGTCGTCCTCACCTACAGCCTTCGTCCGAATAGATTTGAGGATAATGAGAACATCTTGCGGGGCTATGCAGCCGAGATCAAAAGGAGGGAAGTCAGGGTGTTGAGTAGAGGCAAGAAGAGACAGAGTGTGCTGCTTTGTCAACGAATCCAACTGTACTGGCGACGTACTGAAATGTTTGTTAAGGCCATTGACGTCAGTCAAGGTAGAAAAAAATTGTTGAGACTTGCCCACCCCAAGAGACTTAAGGAACTTCCATAATTTAGAAGGAGGGCAGTTATCAATAGACTGATAAATGTAACGTCGTTTTGCATCCCTACACACTTTATTGCAGCGATTTCGCAAAGCTACATAATTTTGACGATTCTCCTCTGTAGGATCGTTGCGGTGCTTGACAGGAGCCCTGTTCCTCCGCGCCATTATCTTCAAGATATCCGGCGTGAGCCACGGCGCCGGGTTGTGCTTAACACGCGTCGGCCTCAGCGGAGCATGCCGATCAAAGACCGTAAGCAATGCACTGTTAAAGGCTTCCAGCTTACGATCAACATCGGGAAGAGCCTCAATGGCTTGCCAGTCGACACCGCTCAAATCTCTATGAAGGGCTTGAAGGTTTATATCGCGAAGATTTCTTCGCAGAACATTTTTATGCCTGCGTTTAGGTGGACGGATTTTAAAAGAGGCGTATATTAAATCGTGGTTAGAGAAGGCAGGGGCATTAAATTGGCCATGAAAGATAACCAAATCAGGTGAGGAGGTGATCATTAGATCTAAAAGTGAGGGGGGGGGGGGGGGGCGTGATGCGGAAAGTGTGTGGGACCGAGAAGTAAAATATTGAGATTGACTGAACATATAATGGACTGAAATTTTTGGGAACGGTGGTCATTCTTCAACAAACAAGTGTTAAAGTCACCCATGAGAATAACATGTTCATATTGTGGACAAAGGTCAACCAGAGTAGATTCGAAGGATTCAAAATAATTTATGTTGGATGATGGGCTGTAATAAACTCCGAGAAGAACTTTCGTGTGATGGAGGGAGACGTTAAGAACCAAATACTCTGGAGATTTGGAATAAGAAGAAAGAGAAGGCGATTGCGTGGCTACTTGGCAAGCAATATCACTTCGCAGGTATATGGCAACACCGCCCCCGCGCACAGTACCCGGGCCGCAATTCTGAGATCCAGTTCTGTCGTTGCGAATCAAACGATACCCAGGTAACGAGTAAACGGACAAGTTAAGCGACGGTTTCAGCCATGTTTCCGAAACGAGAATATCATGAATATTTTTGCCAGAAAATGTAGAAAGTAGATCCGAAAAATGGGCAGGAATAATTTGTGCATTTATGTGTGCAACGTTAAAAGTTTTGGTGGAAGGTGAGAAAGTGCTGTGCAAACGATCACCAAGGTCCGGCACATCGGATAGATCGCTCAGAGTTATATAAACTAGAAGAAGATAGTGAGTAGTATTCGCTTTGATGACTAGCGTCAAAAACGACAGACATGTAAATAAAATTATAAATATAAAATACCTAATTACTTAAATACGTATACGAAATAGAATAAAATAGTGTATGTCAATATAATATAAAAAGCCTAAAACATATATGCAAGTATAAATCGCACCACTAGCAAAACTCCTTCCATCGCTCGCCAGCTGCTATTTCTTCAAGAAAATGCATCAAATAAAAAAACAAAAAAACATTACCAATTTAAACAGAATTTAAAAGTGAACAAATAACAAAAAGATAGGGTACATTCAGAGCACAAAAAATACCGCGGACATGCACATCGTGTTGCCCCGCACAAGTAAAAACGAAACGCTTACTCAAACGTCAGCTGTCACAGTGACGGCGACGTATTGACTTCTGACATTCAGCGCCAGACGAGTCGAAAATTTTCGATTTCTAATAGAACAAAATCATAAAATCATTGTGAAACATACCCCAACTTCTACGTTAAAAGTGCGAGACTACCCCGATTATCCACCAACAATAACTTCAACCTAAGTGTGCCCAGAACCCAGAAAAAATAAATCTAAAATAGCAAAACAGTATTAGACAAAATAACAACAAGGAAACACTTCAAACAAACAAACACTACACTACTTCCGCGACCTAGATGGGCTCTTCTGCCTCTGCGGCCGAGGACGCAACACAGGCGCCCCCACAGCTCCGCTTGGCTCCTCCTGTGCAGCTAACGCCACTGCAGGCGCGCTAGGCGGCGCGCCGGCCGCGCCCACCGAGCCCGCCGAGCCCGCCGCTGGCTGACCCTCGTTGGCTGTCGCGTCTGGTGGAAGTGCGCGAAGCTCGTCCAGGGAGGTGATCCGGTACCGCGTCTTATCCCGGCCGAGCACTACAATTCGCCCATCACTTGTCTAGCTCCTGTCAACACCATAAATGCGACGAGCCTCAACAAAGGCCGCGTGCCGAGCGCTGGTCAGAAACTCAGAGAAAGTGAAACCGGTGCCCTTGAGACGTTTCTTTTCTGCCCACACTGCATCCCGTGTTCTTTGGCATGTGAATTTCACCAGGATAGGTCTTTGTTTCTTGCCTCGACGGGATTTGCCTAGGCGGTAACAGGCATAAAGGGACAAAGCGGACATCTGGATTCCAAGCCTCTCCCGACAGATCTGAAGCACAGTAGCGGCGGCATCCTCTGTGTCAGCCTCTGGAACTCCATGCAGAAGGAGTACAGCTGACCGAGATCTCATCTCCTGCTCCTCCAGGACCTTATGAACAAGCCCCATCTGGCATTCCACTGCACTCCATATGAAATTCTTGAAGGCACAGTATTCGTCCATAGTGGCGGGGTCCACTGGCTGTGCTGCCGAAGAGGAGCCTTCAAAAGCGCTCATGCGGGATGAAAATAGGTTCTTCATGTCATCCAGGCTGTTCTGCAGCTGCGCCAAGCGGTCCATGGTGTAGGTGAAGTGCAGTGACAACTTGCAGTGACCTTTGACCCTTGCTCCGATGCAAATTAAAAGTTATTGTTGAGCAGTGAAAACAGCTGGTGGCGGCAGTTAGGAACTTAACTAATAATTACTGTGCAATAATGCTTATAAATATTTTTTCTTTATTTAATAAAATGGAGCTCCAAAATAAACAACAGATTTATTTGCCTACCCTCAGAAAAAAAAAATTGTTATGCAATAATTAACTTGATTGATAAGATTTATATAAAATGGAAGGCTATTTAAATGATTTTGTAGAGTTTGGAAGCTGTTGAATAATTGGATTTAATATTCACATCAAGCTTATTTAGATCAGACTGAAAATCAGATGATTTATATCAAAGTATGATAGGAACTAAAGATTTGTCATAAGATATACCTACTCGTAGAATGTCGAAAGAAAGCGTGCTTTTCATACTTTCGTTCTGTTCTGTATAAAGGAAGACCTCATCGCAGCCGGACGAATGCCTAATACTTATTCATCATCAGTCTATTAATGACCCTCAGAATACAAAACAAACCAGAAGCCGCGTTCAATCATAACAGAACGCCGCGCACTGTGTCAATTTATTATTGATTTCGCTATCCGTTTACACTTAAAATATAATCCTATTTTGTGTTTTTTATATACCCAACGGCATTTCTGCATGTAGGAAACACACGAGAAGCGATTAATTAACATGCGCGCTCGCGGGTTCTGGTCAGTTCTGTATTATACGGGTTTCAAAGAAATCGAATAACACAATACTTTGAAAATATGTACAGTTCATGAATAAATTAATCAGATAACTAATCATTCCAGTTTCAGTCAATGAATGCTAATAAATTTCAATCATCGCACCAAAAGTTCCAAAAAAATTAGATACTTAATTAACAACTGTCCCCGTAAGTTCTTATTTTTCTGGATGGCAAAGATAATGCCATACAGCCTAGTTAACATTTAAAAATAAGAAATAAGACGTAAATTTTTCTATGTTTTTAAAATGTTGTTTTAATTTTTTATAGACGAATTTTGAAGTTATTTCTCTTAAAAAAAAATATCGATACAAAACCGGTTTTAGAAATCACTATACCTGAAACAAACCGTCACTTAGTTAGGTGACCCCTATTAAGGTGTTACCTAGTATGGTGAAAATTAAATTAGGTTAGGGAGAGATATAAGGGCCACTTAGGATAGGGGTCCTCTGACTAGGTGATGACTTAGGTGTCGTTGGTGAAAACGGGCATAAGCTATGTGAAAATGGCTCAGAATTGGCAGACGCGGATACGAGGGAATCATGATTGGCGTCTTACATTAAAACTTGTAAATTGTTGCAGATGAGGCGACGGTGGGTGGCGGTGGCGGCGAGGTGAGCGGCGGCGGCATGGACCACGCGGTGAAGGCGATGTCGGCGCGCGGGCCGGTGGCGCGGCTGCTGGCGCGGCGCCGCTTCGAGTCGGCCGAGCTGGAGGAGCTGTACGCGCGGTACGCGTGCAAGCTGCAGCGCGGCTCGGTCGGCTCCGCGCTCGCGCTGTGGGCCGCCCTCGCCGCCGCGCTCGCCGCTGTCGACGCCACCAGGGGCTGGCGGAGAGCACCCCAGGTATGCCACATCATGTTGCACAATATACCTAGCGCAACAATCGATTTGGTTTGTGTCACTCAGTCGGTTCAGCACTCACGTTCATGATATATGGCACTAGAGGCTGAAGAAAAACACCGCAGATTCCTAGTTGGGGTGTTTTTCCCTGTGTTTTATTTTGATATGTGCCAGGTCTTTTCAGCTCGTCCAGTCCATGAGAGCGCTCGGCTCCCTCATGACGATGAGTTCGTAGTTCCTAAAGTTACTTTTCATTTATAAGACATCCTCCTTCTTATCTGGCCAGTGAACTTGTATGTATGTATCCTAAAGTGATCATTGCAGAGTCTATGAATACCTTCGGATTAGTCTGACATTGACATCCATGAAGCACGCAGTACTATATGCAAAACAGGTATATGTATAATAGTAGCCTTAACATTGTGGACGATGACGCAACTTAAAGGCTAAAGCTGGCTTCGGAAGTGAGGGTATAACGGAGGAAACAAGGTGCTCGACAAATAGGAACACGCGATTTATTTTCGGCGATAAGGCTGATTGAGAACGCGTTCACAATTTTGAGTGCTTGTTTGACGTCGTGAAAATGTAGAACCGAAAGGTAAAATTACTAAAAGCCTCTCTAGAAGTCTTATATAATATTAATTTAATTGTACCCTAGCACCGATTTTTAATTTTTATAGCATTTGTTAATTTACGCCTTTAACAAAGCATTATTGCAGTTTTTTGAGTTCGTGCTATCTTATACAACTGAAAAAAGTGGATAATTGCTATACTTACAATGCACCAACTGTTGTCTGTAGTCTTTTCATAATAAAAAATTATTAAAAAGCAAGTCTCGTGAAAGCTTGAGATGTTTTACCGTGGTTTTACCGAGCTTTATCAGAGAGCAAGCATGATAATTAGTTCGGCAATTAGTCAAGGAATGGTGCAGCGTGCAGCGAGACGAGAAGTGTTCAGTGCAGCACAAACATGTAGTACATTATAGTTAGTACGTCACGTTTTGAATCAATTTAAGATGAATGAGGAAAAACACGTCTTATTGTAATCGTAAAGCTGTATTAAGCAGAGTGGCCAATGCTACTTGCTCTTTTTATGCCCGTTTTCACCAACGACACCTAAGTCATCACCTAGTCAGGGGACCCCTATCCTAAGTGGCCCCTTATATCTCTCCCTAACCTAATTTCATTTTCACCATCCTAGGTAACACCTTAATAGGGGTCCCCTAACTGACGGTTTGTTTTATCTATAGTGATTTCTAAAACCGGTTTTGTATCGATAATTTTTTTTAAGAGAAATAACTTCAAAAATCGTGTATGAAAAATTATACCAACATGTTAAAAACATAGATAAACTAGACAAATATATCATTAATACTAAATTGACGTCTTATTTCTTATTTTTGAATGTTGACTAAGGCTGTATGGCATTATCTTTGCCATCCAGAAAAATAAGAACTTACAGTGACAGTTTTTAACCATCTAATTTTTTTCGAACTTTCGGTGCGATGATTGTAGTTTATTAGCGAGCATTCATTGACTGAAACTGGAATGTTTAGATCTGATAATTTATTCATGAACTGTACATATTTTCAAAGCATTGTTATTCGATTTATTTGAAACCCGTATAATACAGAACAGACCAGAACCCGCGAGCGCGCGTGTTAATTAATCGCTTCTCGTGTGATTCCTACATGCAGAAATGCCGTTGGGTTTATAAAAAACAGAACAGGAGTGTATTTTAAGTGAAAACGGATAGCGAAATCAATAATAAATTGACACAGTGCGCGGCGTGTTGTTATAATTGAACGCGGCTTCTGGTTTGTTTTGTATTCTGAGGTTCATTAATAGACTGATGATGAATATTAAGCATTCGTCCATCTGCGATGAGGTCTTCCTTTATACAGAACTATTCTTCTTCTGTTCTGAGTTATCCTTATATTCCAAATACCTATAATGTAATATTTTTTTAAGTATGAAAATCACGCTTTCTTTCGACATTCTATGAGTAGGTATATCATATGAGAAATCTTTAGTATCTATCATACTTTGTTAAATCATCTGATCTTCAGTCTGATCTAAACAAGTTTGATGTGAATATTAAATCTATTAATTCAACAGCTTCCAAACTCTACAAAATCATTTAAATAGCCTTCCATTTTATATAAATATTATCAATCAAGTTAATTATTGCATAACAAATGCACGATAACCTATAAAAATTAAAACGCATCTGCGACTGCGCGAACTGTCACTTAGCGCTAGGGGGTCAATATTCGAGCCCCTAAACTTAGGGGGCCCCCTAAGCAGTTAGGTGTTACTTAAGCGTTGGTGAAACTGAAATTGGTCTTAGGTGTCACCTAAAAGAGCTAAGGGATCCCTTAAATATTAGGAGTCGTTGGTGAAAACGGGCATTAACCTACTTCAAAAAAAGGAGGAGGTTCTACGTTCCACTGTATGTTTTTTTTTATGTATGTTAATCGATTACTCCGTCAATTGTAGACCGATTTTCAATTTTTTTTTATTTGAAAGGGTATACTCCTGAGGTGGTCCCATTGTCACCAAGTCATGATCTGATGATGGGATCCCAGGGAAATCGAGGGCAACCCTCAAATTTTACAGACACGTACTATGTGTTTCATATATTTTCTAAGGTTATTCAAGTATTTGCGTCTGGTAGTCATCATCTCATGATGATGAGCTGACGATGGAAGGTACAACTCCTTAGCGGTTAGGAGTTGGAGGACAATTCTGAAAATGTTAAATCAACCACTCAAAAAAGTCTCAAATTTTTTAATTTTTATGTCTGTTTGTAGATTTCGCAGACCAATATAAGTTGACCCCACACTGCGTACATTTTGCTTAGGAGCAGGGCTCTACTAACACTGGACTTTTTAAAACACTAGGGAAAAGATTTAAAATCTTTCTACGGAACCCTCGTGCGCGAGTACGACTCGCACTTGTCCCGTTTTTTTGTATGTATTTATGTAGATACTGTAGAACCATGTTTCAGGCTTGTATTCCCTTCTGGGAAAATTGTGTTATATTTCAGCTCATTTTTTAACCCCCGATGAAAAAGAGGGGTGTTACAAGTTTGACCTGTGTGTCTGTGTATCTGTCTGTGGCATCATAGCTCCCAAGCGGAGTGACCGATTTAGATACGGTTTTTTTTAATCGAAAGCTAGTGTAATATAAATGGTTCTTAGCCAAGTATCATTAAAATCGGTTCACCAGTTTGAATTTGAAAAATTGCATTTTGAAATTATAATGTCGGGGGTTTTTCAACTTTTGTAGCTTGGTAAGGTTAGGTTAGGTTATACCGTAGTGAAATTCACCTGTAATGTTTTGTAGGTATACTTAGTATCTTTTTCGATTTTCGTTCCACTTACTTTGAACTCATTCTATCTATGGTGACTGATCCTTGTAAAAGATCTCTGCTTAAATATTCAAATCCGTGATGTTGTATTTGTCGTATAAAATAAATAACCTGCTCGACTCAACATTAATTCTGACGGTAGGATATTCAAATATTCATGTGTTTTAAACCTGAGGTGTTGTATGACCCATCTAGCTCCATAATTGCAGGTGGGCGTTCTTGGCGCGCACGCGATGCTTTGTGGAGGGCTGGCGTGGTGGTGCGGGCGCGCGGGGGGCGCGGCGCCCGAACGGCGGCTGCCACGGGCTTGCTGGCTGGCGCTGGCGGGCGGTGGCGCAGCCCTGGCTGCCACCCTGCCCGCCTGGAGCCCCGGCGCTGCTGCTGAGGGCGCCGCGCACGTCGTCTGGGCCGTCTTCGCCGCCTATGCCCTCCTTCCCGTCGGCGCCCCCGTCGCTGCAGCCTTTGGCATCCTTCTACCCACCGCGCACACCATCGCGGCCGCGCTCGTAGCACATCGCTTCCCTTACCACGTCTGGCAACAGGTCAGTCACCTCGCTAGTATTAAAGATTAGACGCGCTCTGTTAACAGCCACTCTATTTAATTGATATGTTTTTTCCATGCACTCGTTTTAGTTTGAATCTTGATGTTCTCGAATCACGCCTTATGGTTAATATGGTTCGAATTTAGTTTTAACCCGAAATGTACGCGCAGACTTACATAAGTACCTACCTACCTATTTTTAAACCATAAAAAATAAAAAAAAATAAAAAATAATCGATTTATTGATTATTTTTGTTTTTATTTTTATGAAACATTCATAGAATGAAATTCAACATACAATGACAATGCAAAGAAAAATTCGTTAAGCAGCTGGACATAAAAAATAAGCTGAATGTAACTTTGGAATCATATCATTAGCTGATCAATATGCCAAAACTGGCCTCCGCAATCTCTCTTTATAAGCTTAAGTATAACCTTAGCGGAGGCCGCAACCTCGCCCTTGGCTCCAGTTGGCGCCCACCGTGGGGCGACGCCACCTTACAGTAATGATACTGGTTCGCTCGCGTGATGCCGTTGCGTCACCTACCACTATTTTAGTGGCCCGAAAACGCCCTTCAGGTTTTGGCAGTAAAAAAGTGGCTCCCATAATTACCTAATCAGTAATACGTATTTTTTGGTTATGTTTTCAAATGATATAAGTATCATTTTATTGTGTACCACTAAGTTTTAAAAACATGAAAAGGCAAATGTTAATTTTTAAAGGCAATTCACAAACTATTTTTCGAAAGAAAAGCGACAAACCGGACAAACAGCTTATGCTACGCATGTTCCGCTTGAATGATGTCGTCACCCCGTTACCTAACGTCACCAACATTTCCGTTTTAACGACTGATCAATAGCGCTCGTATAAGTTTACGGCGCGTACTTGACTAAATCCTCCAGGAAGCATAAACGTTCTTATTTGTTTTCTTTGAAATCAATATAACCACGGGTCCATTAAAATCACAAACAATAAAAACGACGTAACTTTCTTTGCGTTAGGCACAATAAAAATCGACCTCGAGATAGGCTTGCCGATTATAATGCTATTCGCGAGAACATGCATGCGTAGTCGATGGATTTCTGATGGAATTAGATTCTTTTAGCAGTGCGTTTTACGCTAGGTATAATAGTTTTTTGTTTTGCATGTCTATCTTAACTTTCTCCACGATGTGAAACTGACTGGACTTCTTGCACTAAATATACTTGATACTTAAAAAATAGAGAAAGAGCAAAAGTACTAATAAATCTTAATCTTACATAGGACTGGACCGTAAAATTACAGAATTATCAATAATACATTATATCAATCTTCATTACGATACAGAGTTTAACCCGCGCTGTTAGTGTATATCGACATCGTGTGTAATAGCTACAATGCCATTGATTTCTGTTAGTAATATCGTTCCGCATTAATCAATACACCATCTGGTTAGCATAATCCGACCGTTTGGGCATTACTTTCGTTCCCAGTATATATTTACAAACACGCGGCACGAGAAGAACTTTATTTCCAATCAGAAACGGCAGGCAACTTATAACAACTTCCCTCGAGATGAGAAATCGGAAGAATTTATCTGTTGAATGATCGATATCAGCTGTTGGAGTTATTTTAGTTCCGTTAAAGGAACGATATTATTTACGAGTGTATTTATTTCGTTCGTTGTAACTATTAACAAGCTTCTGAGCTTGTTTAGTTTCAGTTTTTACCCGACTGCGTAACGCAAAGGAGGGTAATGTTTTCTTGTAGCTGTGAAGATAAATAAAAGTTTGATTGAGACGAATACTTTTAAGTATTGTTTTGATTGAGTGGTCGCAGTTTGTCAGAAATTTAAATTTGACATTGTACATCGTTTCAACAATGAAATAATAACTCGTTAATTTATTTCTGGCAAAATTAGCGTAGCATACCTGTATTCCTTAGCGAAACGATTATTCAACGTAACTCAGAGTCGCATTTATGTGTTAGGAGAACTTACCGGTTCTCCAGAATGTAAGGCGAGGCCATTTGTAATCAGATTTTATCATTCTGGCAAAAACAAATGATCAGTACAGTTTACCTTTCGGAATCATGACGGCCTTTACGAGTATTTCGCAACAATTTCAATTAAGTAAATACTATCACTTTGTCTAATAAAAAAAAGTGTTTTATTATAAATTATAACATCAGGGGATTACAATTTACATCTACGCTTTGATTATTAGACATAATAATACGGTTTATTGTAGTTTTCTGGAGAGCTGGTGTTGAAATTATCATATTTCGAAATTACGTTAATGTATTTCCATCATTACGCCTAACTCTAACCTACTTTCCATAGTTAAGAGGTAGCAGCGTACCTGTGTAGGTGGTCGCTATTAGTACAAATAGCTTTCATTTTGTCAATGAATCGAAATGTAGTCAATAGTAATTAAATTAAACTTATAAGTATATTATCGTCGATAACATCGGCTAAGTGTGTACAGCTTTTAACAAGTATTATCTTCCACGCCCTTTGTGAATACGAATGACTTAATGCGATTTTATCACTGTAAGACATAAATTAAATACATTTTACCGCAGAGGCAGGAGTCAAAACGGATTATATGACGATAACGCGATAAGAGTGTTTCGTCGTGAGTTTCTTACATTTCCATATGCCATAATAATTTTGAGAGATAGGTACCTAAATGACAAAGTGTGTGAAATTTATTCGAAGTTGGTCGTTATTTACCCGCTGAAGGGTCTTCAAAGGTCGCTATACGATGAATAATGTCCCCCATACCCCACACATTGCGTATTTCACAAACTTTTCCGACTGTATTTTTTGTCGCTTTGTCTATTTGTTATTCATCTGTCTGTTACTAAATGTTTGGGGGACTTTAAATAAGGCCGTTTTAGTTTCTACACTGGAGTTAGGCAGTTCGTGTTTCCAATTTAGTTGAATGTTTGAATAAAATACTTAGTGTTATTATTTCTACTTGTATGTAAGATACGTTTTCTGTTTTGCGTCGTGACTGACACTATTGTGCCCCTGAATATTTTCCATGAACCTCTCATATTATTCTACTGGAAAAGCAGCCTTTCGCATCAATACAATTTCATATCGAGATCTTTTGAAAATACTGAAAATCTATTCACCAGCGAGCAGTACTCTGATATCGGATGCGAGCTCAGATAAAATAGACGGGCTGCTGCCATTTATTTTTATTGCAATATTATTAATGCTTGTTTTATCATGCCGGGTTTGGACGTGGAGCTCCAACAAGTTAGCTCCAGCCTCGCGAGACAACTTTGTGATTGTTGTCGCAAACTGTAGCCTTCTTTACAATTACGGTTTTTCTCATGTTCTTCATAACTCACGCTCCCTATACTGGAGGAACCTGTTACTTGTCACCTGTTCGCCTATCGTCAAGTACATGAACTTATAACACGCCGTCCTAAACGCCAGGGCCGTGTTTTATAAAGCTATAAGTTACAATTAACAGCGGAAGTCTCATTCTATCACCTTTTGTAAGAAAGAGACTTCGGCTTGTAAATTGTAACTTGTAGCTTTATAAAACACGACCCAGGCTTACGCGTACACGTGACATACGCCATTAAGAGTTTCACATTAATGTTCATTGTTCAACAACTTAATCGCTCGATGCCTTTCAATAACAGTAGTAAATTTGTGACTTTATCTTATTGTTCAAAATGTACTTACTCCTGTTCACTATATGTTACCTTGTTTATTGTTCCTAGAATTGTTTTCAGAACGAGAGTATGGGAACGTTTAAATAGTTAGGTCATTGGAATTCGGCATAAAAGCGGCGACAAGTTGCGGGGGCGCCGCCGGCGCGAGCGCCGCGGGCGGCCGACTTATCAATTTGCATAGCCGAGATAATGCCCGCCTTAACAGTTTACACAATAACTTACACATTACTGTCTATTTGCTATCACCATGATAACTATAGCAATTGAGACCCTTCGATAGTTATTTGTTATACAAGGGTGCAAAGTTCTATTTTACCCGCGAGTGTGGAATTGAAACACAAGCAAGCAAAAGGATTCTATAGTTGAACCAGTATAGTTTAGTTATAGTGGTTCTAAAATAGAATCCTGAGCGCAGTGAGTGTTTCAACACACTAGAAGTAAAATACATTTGCACCCGTGTGTAAAACAATACTTTTCACCTCACTGTAGCGAGGAAAGCGCAACATGCAAAAAACAGCTCAAAAATAAATCTTCATCACTGGAATCACTTTTTTTTTACGATATTATAACAGAAAACTCTGGAAGTTGTGTATTTTTACGTGACTCTGAGTCGGTGACAAATTTTTTGTTGACAATGTTGACATTTATGACGATGCGTATTGAAATTGCATCGACTCAACTTGTGCGTTCAGAATGATATTAAACATCATTATAAAAAACAAATGTTCCTCATAGAATTTTAAGGACCATTAAATAAAGCTAAATTTGGTATTTTTTATTAAAATCTCAAACCATTTATCATTTATTCAATGATAATTAATATCGAACGAACCATTATCCGTCAAAAGCTGCCTGAACACGCTCCACCCCAAGGTCAAATTACTTTCCCCACTAGTGGATAAAATGCGATTTTACCCGCTTGTATTAAAGGATAAAAGAAGGCTTTCCGAGGTAGTGAGGGGAAATATATTTTACAGATCCTATATCGAGTCGAGTTTAGCCCGACGTGTTTCGGACTAATTCGTAGTCCTTCCTCTAAACATCTAACATGTCAGGCAGAACTCTACTTACGTACCTAAGCGATACGTTTGTTTCACTATGATTGAGTAGTTTCTCGTCAAAAACCTTACCCATTCAGAATTTAGTCCGATAGAGTTCTCAAGTTCTATAATTCATTAATGTAATAACTTAGGTAATCCAAATGAAATCTCAACTCCGTGCTAAGAAACTCTTATTATCATTACACTGTCTTTACACCCGCCTGAATATCCATTTTAACGAATCCATTTAATCAAAACGTAGGTAGGTACGATCGCTTAATTACAGTAATGAGATTTCACAAGTGGCTCCCTCATTTGCTGGGTTTTTTGTTTCAAAATCCAACCGCGATGGAAGCACTCGAGTGGGCGGTGCCCTCCGCTAGTGTTGCCTCAAAAGGTAGTGTTTCAGCGTTTATTTAATTGAATACGTGTTCTAACCCGACGTGTAATGTGCGTTTGAGTGTTTTGCTCCCCATAAAGACGTTTTGAGATAATATTGTCGCGGCAAGATTTATTTGCAGAGAGATTTATTTTCTCTCCTTACGTTTATCGATCAACAATTTCTTTCACAATAACATACGCCGAAATGACGCTGAAGCAGTTACCACGTATGACAGATTATTCGAGCGCAGCATTGATTGATAGCGATCCATTTGCCGAAGCATATTGTGTCGATCCATTTATAAAAATCGTTTTACGTTTACACTAATAGCGCTACTTCTGTATAAAAATACGGGAGAAAATATCGCATTAATAATGTAAGGCGCTTCAGGAAAATTGAGTTTGGATAAGTAGTCTCATAATAAGCCAAGCGAGACTATGTTTGAGCTTCTTTCCTTATTAAACTTTTACCCTGACCTGACTGAGTTTTGAGAAAATTACAACAACTATGCGCGCTCTAATGAATTTGCTGTTATGTCTTCTGCGTTTACTTATTCGATCCATGTATTAAATTTAAACCAAACCCTGCTTAAAACAGACGTCCTCGTAAGCATGACCTTAGACGACAGAACCAAGGAGATGTCATCATTGCATATTCAATAGAGTTCCGTTGTCGCCACTGTCTTTGCCATTGTCAAGGGCGCATATTGTGTCCTAACAACGCACCACTGCATAATAATGAAGATTCTGCACACATTCATCAATTTGTAGGTATTATTTACATCCAAGTGATTCGATTGGTGCTGTTAATATAATATACTTTAAGAAGAGTCTAGTATTAGTCTATGTATAAGTACTCGTACCATTAATAAGTAGTCATAATAAACCATTAAATACACTGACCGTTTGCAAGGAATAATTGTGTCCTTTAAAAATACAATCCAAGCTCAATCCGTCTCTACTCCTCCCTACACAGCTACATCCTATAGCCTTTCTTAATTCCGCTTTGTTTGCGATGACCACCCGAGATAGCAGCCACAGCGTAAACATTCTACAAATAGTACATGGTAGGGCTGCCAGCCCTTCTATTTAATATTAAATGAAGTATCCAGCGGAAGCATCCTATTATACCGATACCGTGACATATACAGGCCATTAGTAAATATGCGATATTATTACATTTTAATGATAAACATCACGCAATGATAAGAAGTTTCTGTTAATTTTTCATGATCATGCGATGAATAAGTATTAGTACTTTTAAGGTATTTTGAATTAGTTGTTTAGTTCATAATCAACACACAGATAGACTTATTGTCACATGTAGTCAACACGATAAATAAAGTTATTGGTTGGATACATAGCTCGAGAATCCTGGAGTACCTATAAGCCTGCAAGAGGATCACGCCCCTGTAGAACTGTCAATTTCAATAAACTGTGGCATTGCTCAGCAGCGCTAGATCACTGCACCTTGTCCCCAAACCACGTAATTAAAATCCATAATTCAATATCCATAATGGCTCACACAATAAGTACCTTATTTATTGTCAAGGTATTATTGTTTAAATATTGGACTCCTTGACTCTACTTATGTATGTTAGTAACAAGATGATAATCCTAACTTTGGTGTGCAGATGGTGGGCAACGTGGTAGTGTTTGTGTGTGTGAACGTGGTCGGCGCGCTGATGCACTCTCTAATGGAGACGGCGCAACGGCGCGCGTTCCTCGACACCAGGAACTGCATCGCGGCGCGGCTCGACATGGAGGACGAGAACGAGAAGCTGGTAAGGTCATCATCCATCATTACTATTCATTCCAAACGTGATTAGCACGCTGACGAGATTGCGTTGCGGCGCGTCACGACACTCGTCTTGGCTGTCGACTGGCTTAATTTTATCTCCACCATTACTTTATCGGGGCAACCAAAGTTGCGGACGATTCAATGACGACGGCAGTGCAGTACGTTTCTTACGCAGCAATGCAACTGCACTGGAGAATGAGAAACAGATGACATTATTTACCGTAATGATAATGCATTATGCCGCTGCACTGGCTGTCCATGTCGTGGCTTGGCGCGCAAGCTTGGTAGGTACACTCGGTAATGCCAGTTTAAATCTAAATTCAGATAATCAGCATGCATTAAGATTTTTATTTTTATTGTTTATATAATTATATATATCGCTTTTTTAGTCATCACGTCGACTAGATGTTACGATAAATCTTAGGAGTCCATTACACGTTTATTTCTTTACTTAACATATAAATTAGCTATATTGCCGATCGTGCCTAGTTTACTAACCTAGGGTGTACATGCATGGATCTGCTTATACGGTCCGTCTGACGCATTTAAATCTAATTGCTATGGCTTCATAAGAACACTTTTCTTTAAGCATCTTATTAAAATTCCAAACATCGTTTTGAAATCGGCAAATTGCCGGTTAATCGTTAAGATGAGATTCTTTTTAATTGGCTGTGCTTATGAAATCCAGGAACATTTTTTGGCATCTCGCCAGAATCCTTTTACCCGTAGCTAAACAACGCGCTCCTTAGCCGGAGAACGAAAGGAACGGAAAGATTTGCTGCAAAGTATTATAGCAATGAAGAGAAGACTGCTCCGTCTGTGCCCTTCGTGTTTAAAAATTCGAGTAAGCAGAGCTTACCAGTTTATTCGATTACGCCACGACTAAAAGCTTGAAAGAGCAACGAAAATACTGCGAGAAAACAGTGTTTTGTTTGCAGCAAACAAAATAATTTGACAACCAGCCAGCGCAGTGAATGTTTGACACACCAGTACTACATCAATCAAAACGATTTAAGCGTTTCAAATCTTCGAACATGATATTTGTAGGGCTATTGAGGTTCAAAGTTTGACATTTACAACTCACAATGGCAACATTATGGGCCGAGCTCGCTTGTTTCAGCGCTCTCTACTTTTAACATGAATTGAGTACCCCTATTTATCTTGAAAAAAGTAGTGGTCCTTTATACGAAATTTACTTACTTGATTTTAACACTGATGTCCCGTTTGGGTTTGTCACTCTCAGAATAAAATAAGTATGTATAACAGACTCTGTTTTAATGCGTTTAGAGCAAATATTTAGACAAGGTCAACATTTTCACCAAAAAATTATAAAGACCGCAAAGTTAAATTCCATGACTCATGTTCTTGCTTGATTATTTTGTGCTTGTATCACACGTACCTAAATGTAGAGTCCGTATTGTCAATGGCCACAATTATAAACCCATTATTCTGTCAACAGGAACGATTATTACTGTCAGTGCTGCCACAACACGTCGCCATGGAGATGAAAAACGACATAATATCGCCTGTGGAGGGCCAGTTCCATAAGATCTACATACAGAAGCACGAACAAGTCAGGTTAGTACAACAACAGTGCTTCTACACGTAGGAGGAAATGTAAATAATAAATAACCCTATTCTAGATTAAATTTGGCGCTAATGTATAATGAGTTATGTTTCCGTTTATAAATAATCATAAATATTTCAATAATTTGCTAATGCTGACGAAAATTGGCCAAAAACTTAAGTTGATTGTTTTGTGGTTGAATCGAACATCGATATCGATCGATACCTAAGCCCGACTTGCAAGTGCGTAGTGCATCAAGAATAGAGGATGTTGCGTATTACGCACGAGGTAGAACTAACAGCCGCAACGTAAACACGAGTTTTGATGCGTTTTTGCACGAGCCATGAATCCCTGCTGCTAAACAATTTAAGTGGTTTGATTTGGAGAATAAAGCATCTAATGATTTATAGCTCGGTGTATGGAACTCGTTAAGTTAAAGATAATAATTGTTGAGAACCAACATAACTAGGTACAATCGTAAAAAAAATTAAACATCTGTATTGGATTGCTAAGAGATATTTAAGTGCCTTATTCATGTGTAAATAATCAAGTCTTATCGGCTAACAATAAATAGCATGCTGTGTTTATTGTACCTTTACTTTGGATTGTTTTATTTGAAACCGACTAACTTATGACAAGCCAAACAACACCCAACCCAACTCAGCATATATAATTACCTAATATAGAATATAGATATGAACTTCTGTAGGGCGTTTCGGTCTAACACATCTCGCCAATTGTATAAATTTTGTTCTAAGGCCTCTGAAAGCAATTACGTACGTCGACCAAACCGTCTAGGTATAAGACCCGTTCAATAAGTAGGCGTCGTATAGTGCCTACTTTGGGATTTATTGTAGTAGTAGAGTGTCTTGAAGGGTGCAGTTTTGGCCGCTTTCCAAATTGAACTAGACTAGAAGCAATTCTCTTCAATTGAATAGACACAGACTTATGGCATTTAAATATCGGATATTGCCAGACCTAGAACTCCAGCAACCAATCAAGAATAGAAAAAAAGTGTATCAATTAACTTGCTACCATTTATACTGCTTCAATTAAATTACAGATCAATGTTACTTACTTTAAAATCTGGTCTTGCTTAATTTAAATTGAAAATCAATTCAGAATTAATTTACAGGTCTCAGGCCGTGCTGCTTCGTATGCAAACGAAAGCTCTTTATTGTATCTACCAGTTTTGGCACTGCCGCTGCGCCCACACAAGACTTTATAAAATATTATGCTTACCCGTTTATGAATATTGTTCACCATTTATGCTTCAGGGTTAATTGTTTCGCGTTTAAACTACTTTAAAAGATTTCACGATTCAACTGTATATTTACTCGTAAGTATATTACTTTATATTTCGGATTGTTTATTTTAAACCCATGGCTGTGTTGATGATGTATGTATAATATGTATTACGTGATATTTTCTTGTTTTTTGTATGTTAATCGGCGCCAAAAGGCCGCCATCAGCTCAGCCGTTACGTTTGAGGTTATCCGTAATGTTTCCCAAACTAATTGTTACTGTTGCATTATCGGCGGTAGCCACCTTAAGTGATGTGCTAGTTAAGATTAAAGCCCTTATCAACCACTAATTACTTGCCTGCTTGCTTCTTGATAAAGAGAGCTTGTTTTGTAGAAATTTGATGATTCAGTGCATACGCTGCTTTTATATTTTAATTAGCTGTTGCCCGCGACTTCGTCCGCGTAGATTTCGGTTATCGCTATCCCGCGGGAACTATATAATCTACCCAAATAAAAATTAGCCTATGTTATTCCTCAATATTCAAACTATCTTCTTATAAAATTTCATCTAGATTGGTGCAACGGTTTTCCCGTGAAGAGGTAACAAACAGACAGACAGAGAGCCAGAAAGACAGCGAGACAGAATTACTTTCGCATTTATAATATTAGTTAGGATAATGACTTGACTCTTTGTTAATTAATTACCTTGGCATCCATAGAAATAATAACTAATGACTTTGTGCAAAGTCTTAGCCGCAATATATACGTTCACAGAATACATGTTTAAAACTACACTCAAATAGACCAAAAATAAGTGTCTATGTGTCTGTTTGTTTGTTCCGGGTTACGCCACGACGGCTGATCCAATGTTAACGAACCTTGGGCGAGTTTGGCAAGCGACAAGCATCCATCACAACACACATCATTGGTGATTTCCATCTGAATAGTCCAGACAACATTCATAAGAACTATGTGATTTTGGACAAATCAAATATGTATTCGGATCATTGACCCGTGTCGCCGGCTGACTTTGTGTCTTGCGAGACACCGATAAACGTCAAATTATCGCTTATTAATAGACGTTCATGACCATCTATTACGTTTGCGACACTTGAATTATGTGTTGACATTATTACAACGCAATGCTGAATAAATTGAGAAGATTATTTCTACTATTATTGGTAAAATATCTGATTAGTATTCAGTATTCGTTTATTTATTGCAAAATTTTACAAGCTATGTATAAAATTTTACCCTGTTGGGGCGCAGCAATATAAACATAAAATATTAAACTATTTAGCATAACAGCAAATTATAAATCTATCATAAAATTAAATAGCTTAAGTATTATGCTTATCTTAAAACAAACGTCACAATATTATTTTTTTAACAATATTATTCATTTAACTGAACGAATTGATCTAAGGCAAAGCTTCTCAAAATTATAGGTCCACGTACCCCTATTAAATGTTGTGGACCACTGCAAACCTCTTTAATAAAATATGACGAATAAAGTAAGGTTAATTTATTTAAACAAAAGTTAATACAATCACAAAAACAATGTGACGGGTGGGCTTGTTACTTCTACATAGCAAAACGAGTGGTTTTCTACAGCAGTTTTTTTTTTACATTTTAATCTTAATTTTAATTCAGAATTAAGTACCTAGATGTCAGTTTTTTTTATCATGACATGAGTAAATGTTATCGCGAACCCTTAACGATGACGGCGAACCCTTCCGGTTCGCGTACCCTACCATGAGAATCCCAGATCTTCCTTTTATAGCTGTAGGCAAGATTTTCAAGGATTGTTTCATTGTTTGTTCTATAATCATGACCAGACGATAAATTTTACCGCCATTAACATGCCAATAGCAACGATGGGGCTAGGACGTGACATCATTAATTTCCTGCGGCCGCAGTCGTCGAAATCGGTCCGCTTGAACCATCCTTCCGCCGTAGACCATTAAAAGAAACTGATTGTCAGGGGTCAACTTGATGAGGTTTCATTTTCTCGTGATTACTTTATGAGCACGCCATAGTTTTGACTAAATACATTGTTACTCGCTCGTTTCTCACACTACTCTCAAAGAGGAGTTTTAAATACAATCACAATAACCCGCATGTAATTGTGCAGATTGACTTTTTATAATTTTACGACTCTTTGTTTCTTGATTTATTAAGTACTTTGTTTTCATAACGAGATCAATAAGACAAGAAAATAAACCTTCTGTGCGATTTTGTTATTCTTGAAGTCTTATACTTGTATACCTTTAAATAAATGCCAAATAAGGCTGACGTACACATGCCACATATCAAAGCCTCAATACAAAATGCTGCTGTTATCTAAAATGATTATATAAAACTTCATGATCTCAGTAGGAGTATCTTTTTGTATTTTTTCTCCCAATTTTTTATTTTTACGGTTTTCCCGTGAATATCAATTATATTTTTTATAAACTCACTGAATCATGAATACACAGAAAAAAACCAGAAAAATGCCAACCCCGGGAATCGAACCCGGATCCTCGACACTCCGGGTCGTGTGCTTTTCCCCTACACCACGATTGGACATTGGATTGATTGGATTGATATTTATGTCCAATCGTGGTGTAGGGGAAAAGCACACGACCCGGAGTGTCGAGAATCCGGGTTCGATTCCCGGGGTTGGCATTTTTCTGGTTTTTTTTCTGTGTATTCATGTTTCAGTGAGTTAATAAAAAATATGTATAAAACTTGCTTATTGTATTCACCATCCATCTACACGTTTTTAAACATATTTTCCTTATGTGTACAAAAGCAGACTTATCGCTTTAAGGGTTCTCTCCCAGCCAACCTTTGAGTTTAGAAAAAAATAACGCCATATTTTTCTGCTCCGAAATAACCATACAGTCAATTCTAGACTCTGCAAGCCTCGTATCTTAAACCCACCATTCGACATTAAGAACAATCACAATCATTAGTAGAGATAAAAGGTATGCAACTATTGTATAAAATACTAATGATGCACACAGCGTCAAATACTTTCCTATAGGCTCAGGAAAGTAGAAAAAACTCGAACTCTTTGGCAGCCACGTTCAAAGGTACATTTGCCAAGAAAGTCGTAATGCTTGACAAGTTGTTGTGAAGTTTCCTCGATATAACTGCCAACTGGTCGCCGTGGCGAATGTAGCGGATGGTGTGACGTAAATAGCAAAAATCGTTTGAGACGATGAAAGGATTCTGTTTTTATCGGACAAACCGAAATTAATCGATTAAGGACAAAAAAAGGACATGGAGAATTCGCTCGAGATTAAAATGTCATGTTGAGATTTTCGATTATAACCGAAGTTACGGCGATTTGATTACAGTTTTTAAATTTTTTCGTTTAAGGTTTTGAAATTTTTTTTAAATGATATTGGTAGTAAGTTCATTCAATAATACAAAATCTACATATTATAGAAACTAAACTCGTTTTCTTTTTTAAACATTTAGTCATCCTGTCGGAACTGACGTATGTTTGAATCTGCGCTCTGCAGTACAAAGATCTGCGATGCGCCAGGCGTCTCATCTGATTCATAGCGGCTTATTTAGCATCGAGCCTATTTGCTCACTACATTGTTCAGAAGTGAGGTGATGTGAAGATGATACACCGGAACACGTTATCGATGCTGCATGAACAGGTCTATGAATTAATTAAGATTATCGTAACGATTATGAACGTTATTCTCCATTAATTACTTAATAACCCAGCCAACTTTGAAAAGTTGAGAAACCCCCGACATTATCATTTCAAATTTCAATATTTCAAAAACGGGTGAACCGATTTTAATGAAATTTATCTAAGAACCTATTAAACTAGCTTTGGATTAAAAAAAACCGCATCGAAATGGAGCTATGATGCCACAGACAGATAGATACACAGGTCAAACTTATAAACACCCTTCTTATTCGTCGGGGGTTAAAAGCAAGTTTTATAATCATCATCATCAGCAGCCTATTTACGTCCCACTGCTGGGACAGTTTTAGTTTTATAATGCCATCGATTATTCTATGTCTACGGAAAATGCATTTTGATTAACTGAATGCAAAGCACTTGTTTTGCCACAAATGCCAGCAAATTGCTAGGCGCGTCAGTTCAGTCTGCATTATGATTAGTTTCGCGCGATTTCTCATTTCTACCCTTTCTTCTACATGTCTATCCGCGGGTTGGTTGCGGCGACTGTGTTGCACATCGCTGGCAGAAGGCACAAGTGCAACGATCCTTTGTTCGGAGTCGTTAGAGCCTTCTTATGCTCGTGTGTGCAGGCATCGACGCGTGACAAAACTGCAGCTTTAAATATGAAGGCTAAAATACCGGTTTTCCTCGTCCTAGTGTGGGTCACTGATGACAAGTGCAGAGCGTTTAAACTTACCAAACTAACTTCCGTATGGTGATAAATTGTGGATAAATTGATCAGTGATCGCAACTATTGTCTAACGCGAAAACTACAATTATTTTTTGGATGAACATGCCTTAAGCTTTCACACTTCCCACAGAGAGAAATGTTCGAAAGCTGGGCATCTGAAATTAATGATGTTGTTTTATAAATATATTCCATCACATTTGTGTGGGAGTCGACGGTTTTTAAGAGACCGGTATCGCTAGCAATTAGAATATACCGACAGATGACAAACGGAACTTCTGGCATTATCTCATAGTCATAACGGTCTTGTCTGTCTCTCACAAATGTATTTTACAAATATAAACACGGTAACAAGGGTTTAACGCTCGGTTGTCAAAAACAAAATGCAATACATGCGTATAGTGAAATTAACGATGCACTTACGTATATATATAACTTGAGTTTAGCCCAACATGTTTGGACTAATTCACAGTCATTATCATGAATTCATGATACTCGGGACTTAATCGCGTAAAAAATATATATTTAAATTTAATTATCTCGACGTTTCGGACGCGACGTTGCGTTCACTGTCTCGATGGGACTGAAGAGGCGGGTATCAACATCTCCTAGCAGCACGGGTTCCTCGAACTACTCGCACTTGGTCTTTATTATAAGTTTTAGGATTCCGAAGCCAAAATGGCAAAAAGGAACACTTATAGTTTCGTCATGCCCGTCCGTCTGCCTGTCTGTCTGTCTGTCTGTGTGTCTGTCCGCTGCATAGCTCAGAGACTATTGGTACTCGAAAGCTATAATTTTGCATAGGTATACATATTAATTAGGCCGAAAAAGCGCTAGGATAAAATCTTGAAAAATAAAAATTTTTTGAGGTACCTCCCCTACACGTAAAGTTGGGATGATTTTTTTATTTCTTGCCCACCCCATAGTGTGGGGTATCGTTGGATAGGTCTTTCAAAAATATTGGGTGTGCTCAAAGATCATTTTTCGATAGAGATATTCGTGTGCGAAATATTTAGCTTTGAAGTGCTCATTTTTGTTGGAGTCAAGTGTCCCCTCCCCAGAGAAACTGTTGCATTTGGAAATATGAATAAAATCAGAGCAGTAGTGCATATAGTGAATTTAAAAGGAAAACTATCAGAGATAAGTGGGCTTTACAGGTTTGAGAGTAATTGTTGATTAACTTATTATGTTTGTCTGTGTGGGTAACCAATATAAATTGACCCCACACTGCTTACAGTTTGCTTAGGGGTAGGGCTCTGCTAACACTGATTTCGAATAAAATGTGATGAAAATACCTTTAAATTAGGTATCTATGCCAGGCCTTTCTCGTAATGCCTCCGCGAAAGTTTAAATCAATACATAATTCACAGTCCATCCTTTTCGGAGCACCCGCCTCTACGGCAGCAAAACGTAAGTTTTCTTTCGTATAATGTTTGCTGTAGATGATGAATAATCAAACAGTCAACTAAGGCTGTGTTCATAGATTAAGTGGTACTGTAAAATGTAAATGCTAAGTAAATATTTATTCGGCTTTAAATGGAAATGATTCACCTGCGATTGGCTCTGTTCCAAATTATGCAGAAATGAGTAGGATACAATATTTTGATTGGTGACTATGATGTAAAGTACACAAACATGTTAAGTAAATGTAACGCGATTGGAGTAATAATGCTAAATCTAATAATTCTACGTATAGGTACTGAGGTACTGATAACGCAACCTCAGTAACTCTCAGTTAAATGCTTCGGAAACGTTTTTCTTACTTCTACGTGTTGGCTAGTTGACTTAACGCGTTTATCCGATGCTCATAAAGTCGGTTACTAACCAGTATCGGGCATAAACAAAACGTGCTAATCTAGCGCAGTTAGCTGGAACTAGACGGTCGTTGTAGCACATTATCCAGTTTTAAGAAACGTATCATTTCGCGCGACCTAATAGTTTTCATGGTCACTGCCGGCCGAGTTAACAAGTTCATAAATCTTATTTTATTGCGTGCTACCAAAACCATTGTGTTCCATTAATAATTTACTATGAATATAGTTAGTGTTGTGTTACTACAGTGTTCGTCGGTCTAATACTGCCCCTTGATTGCCCAAGTCTCGTAACCATACGAGGGGCGGCTGAAAAGTAATATACCTAACAATGAAACAAAAGACTGTCGTGGCTAATTTATTTTTTATTTTTCTATATAGTTCCCTGCTAGTAAAATGCACTTATTAAATTTTTCAAATATTGAATTTAAACCATTTAAAAAAAAAACTTTCGGTTTGTCGTCAAAAAAGTCAGTAACCGCAGCCTTCATTTCGTCATCGGTCATAAACCATCGTTCCCTGAGGTCTTTCTTGAGAAGTCTAAACAGAAAATAGTCACAGGGGGCTAAATCTAGACTATAAGGGGGGTGGTCAATGGTTTTGAAGCCATTGTCTTTAATTGCTAGCTTCGTTGTGCGGGCGGTATGCACTGGTGCGTTATCGTGCAAAATCAGAATTCCTTTGCTTAGTTTACCTCGCCGTTTTTCTTTTATTGTCTCTCTTAGTTGATATAGTAAGTTTGAGTAATAATCAGCATTCATTATAGTTTTAGTAGTAGTAAATAATCTATGAGCAAAATCCCTTCTGTGTCCCAAAAGATTGTAGCCATAAGTTTACCTGCCGATGAACAGACGTTGAATTTCCGAGGCGGCTTCTCATCCTTAAATTTCCACTGTAACGACTCTTGCTTACTTTCCGGGTCCCATTGTCGAATCCAAGTCTCATCACATGTTACAATTCTAGAAATTATTTCTTCCTCTCTCCCTCGACTCATGTCCAAAAACTCTTCGCAACATTTGACACGCCTCTCCATGTCAAATGCAGTCAACATTCTGGGGACCGCACGCTGCTCGATTTTATCCATTTTCACTTTTTCTACCGACATGTTTAAAACAATTGTAGGAGACAAATAAACGTGATGCAATAAACAAATGAATGTAATACATTTTGAAAATAGAATAACAAACGAATATAAATCCATACCAGCCAGCATTATTTTTGTATATGTTTCTGACCAAGGAGATTACTTATCAGCCGCCCCTCGTACGTTAACGACATGCGTAATACACAAACTGATTACTTGTCTCATAAAATCTTAAGCATATTCGCTGTTAACCCGATGTCTACAGCATTCAATATATCTGTCTCTGGAAATAGGGTTATCTAACTCATTTTTATTAAATTTGTTCTTGGGACCCAACCGCTATGAATGTCGAGATAATAACGGGTGTGTTTTATCAGGGGACCGCGGCTATTTGCATAAGAAAGAAAGGAAAAAGATTTTCTTGTCGAGTAGATAAGTAGTAAAGACCTTAACGCTGAATAACACATTTTTATATTCACCCATAATAAACATATGTCAATCAAGCACTTTCCGACAGCACGTCAATGCGGAGGTTAATAGAGCTATGAATATATCATGCGATAAATCAGAATATTGGATATGAGTACTTGCGTAAGGGTGGCAGACATGTCCGGATTGTCCGGCCGGCTCCCGGCGACGGCATCCCGAGCCCCGAATTACTGTCACGTCATATTACCGGAGCGGCCGGAGAAACCCTTCACTACCCATTAGGCGAATCCAATCGATGAGACTGACGTGACGCCTTTTGTTCATCATATTACCGACCACTCCATCCATCACAAGTCGGCTTGGCCGTTGGACAGGTTTGCCGAAGCATTCATATAATCAATGAATGAGCTATGTCGGCCCGTGTCGCATATGGTCCTCAAAGCGAAATGAATATTGAGACATGCCCAGACGACTCTTATCTCTGGCTATCTGCCGCATCTCATAAATGATGCACTCGTTGAAAGACACGACCAGTGCTCGTTGCGATTTAGCCAGTCTTCTGTCATGTTATATCGGAATGCAGTCGCAAGATATATATATGTAAATCTTATTAATGTTTCGTTATGTTTGTGGCTTTATTTTGGTAATTGATTGGTTCAGGTTGGTTACTTGGTTGTTAAATATTTGTTCAAATTCAAATTCAAATTCAAAATTTTATTCAGCAAATAGGCAGTTGAATGCTCTTTTACACGTCATTTTTTTTGAGTGTACCAGCGCTTTCGGAAAGACCATGATTGCCAAGAAGAATGCAACGCAAGAAACTTGGCACAAAGTCATTTTTTCTAAAAACAAGTTACATTAGCTCTTACAATACGCAACCACAAACAAACTACACAAAGGAACCTCACTCTGTCATTAAAAGATTAAGAGAGAAAATAAAATACCGCATTTTAGAAACAAGTGTAAAAAGTAATTATTAGAACAGCAAAACCAGAACACTTTACTTTACTGGCACGTTTTAATTGAGCAGGAGATGTATAGGGTCTCCAGGTCAAATATCTGTGAAAATTTAAATTACAAAGGGATGTATAGGGTCCCAGAATTTATACTATAATATAATACTTAATCTAAATGGCTTAGAGATGTATAGTCTCTAGGGTCAATTTAAACTAAATTTAAAATCAGCAGAGGTGTAAAACGCCTCCACGGTCAAATAATAAGTATAATAATACATATACATAAACTGGAGATGTATATGGTCTCCAAATGTCAAATAACAAAAATTGATGAAATATACATTTCATGTCATCATGTCAAATAAATAAAACATTATTTATGTCAATTGTATTACAATTAGTACGCAGCGGACAACGGCAACAGAGCCGGACACCATACACGAATATCTTCGGGACGCAGCCAAGTCACATTGATGTCCTAATTATCTTCTGTTTGTTACAAAATGTATCATTGTTTCGATATTGATATGAAAGCGCAATATTGCAACTAATTTTTTGAAGTATACCCATTGGGTTCTCATTCTGAGAGAGACCTATGCCCAGCAGTGGGTCGTAAAAAAGGCTTGTGATAATGATGACACCCGTTGTGTTCAAGATATATCTTACCTAAGCGAACTTGTGAAATATATGTATGCTTACCTCGGTTTCGGACAAAACGAGCGAGTTGTGTTCCATTCCATCACGGGTACCTAATATGAAATGTGAGACAAGTCACCTACGTACTTGTTAGACAACAATAGTACGGCTCGTTAGCGCAAAAAAATGAGAGATACGGTCCCATCCGGCAGAAAGCATGAATCTTGGCATACATGTAGATTTTACGTATACAACAAAATATCGAAGTGGGAACAAGTCGTGAAGTGATTTTTGGACCCCCCCCCCCCCCCCCTCTTTTGTGTCACCAATTACAGTTTTTTAAAAAGTTTTAAGAAAATTTTTGGTTTTTATCTTTTTTGTGTGGGTGAGTGAAAAAAAACTGCAGTAATGAATTCCTCGTCCTCGAGTTATAAGAAAAAGACACCCATCTCGATATAGTTGCTACATGTATGCAGATATATAGTGAGTGAGGCGCATAGAATGCACCTTTTCCCTTCCCTCCCATGCCCACCTGCTGGGGGGTACCTCGTGCCAACTGGGCTAAATCTGCTCAGATCACCCCCAGGAACACCTGTTCCAAGCGGTTGCTTTGTCTCAATTATGCAAGGTAAGATATCCCACTATAGTTATGTAGTTGATTTTTGCTTAATTTTCGTCGGAGTGATGTGAATTTGTTTTGAAAACTATAAGTCCTATCAATATACTTTCAAGACAATTATTGTAGAAAATTTTATGAAGAGCATACTGCTCATTGGCAGTTTTGTTGTAGCTTTACCCGTTTTTTTTTTTTAAATAAAAAACTGTAATTGGTGACTCAAAAGAGGGACGCCAAAATACCACTTTACGACTTGTTTCCACTTCTATAGTTTTATTACAGGTACATGGAAAAGCTATATGTATGCCAAATTTCATGCTTTCTGCCGCGTAGGACAGTATTTCTAACTAAGGAGCCGTACTATATTATCTAAACATAACTTAAAAATCATACCGCTCTTATTGTACAGGTCCGCCGCACGACACAATATTTTTTTTAACACAGTTCTTAGACAAAAATGTTAGACAAGTTTATTAGGTGTTCTATATAGTAGGATAACTGGGCTATTCAGCAAGATTTTTTTTGTGGAGCAAATTGTCATGGTTTTAATTCTGGAAAGAGATTTCGAAAAAAAAAAGTGTAAAAAAAATGTTGGTTTTTGGATTTCTCATCTTTTTTGTATGGGTTAGTGAAAAATGAGTTCCAGAAATGAATTGCTCGTCCTCGAGTTATAAGAAAACGATACCCATCTCGATGTAGTTGCTACATGTATGCAGATATGTAGCTTAGAGTGAGGCGCGCCGGATGCAGCTTCCCCCCTCCCCTGCCCACCTGCCGGGGGGAACCTCGTGCCAACCGGACTAAATCTGCTCAAACCACCCCCAAGAACACCTGTTCCAAGCGGTTGCTTTGTTCCAATTATGCGAGGAAAGATATCCCACTATAGGTAGTTTAATTTTTTTTTAATTTTCGTCCCAGTGGATGTGAGTTTGTTTTGAAAACTATAAGTCCTATCAATATACTTCCAAGACAATTATTGTAGAGAATTTAATAAAGAACATATTCCTCGTTGACAATTTTGATGTAGCTTTAACCGTTTTTGTTTTATTAATAAAAAACTGTAATTGGTGGCACAAAAGAGGGGGGGGGGGGGGGGAGGGTCCAAAAATCACTTCACGACTTGTTCCCACTTTGATATTTTGTTATATACGTAAAAGCTACATGCATGCCAAGTTTCATGCTTTCTGCCGGATGGGACCGTATTTCGAGCTAAGAAGCCGTACTAAAAGTAATAATTTCCTGATTTCTCTCTAGCCAGGGGAGTGTTGCGTAAGGTTCTTTGGTCAGGATTTAAAAAACGAAGAGGATTTCACCGTGGCCTAAACTGAATTAAGTTTGCATTACACATAATGAAAACAATTTTTGAATTAACTTTGTTTCTTTTTGAGAAAAATTTATTCATAATAATATTTGGAGGCAAAAATGGCAATCGGTGTTCGTGCAGCGAAATAAATTGAAGGCAGGAAATGTAAATTTTCTCCATTCTTTTTGAATTGCCTATTGTGATCACTGATTGTTCAATATGAATGAAAGTTTCGAGCAGTTGAATTAAACAAAAAACAAATGGGAGTTGTGTGTTCCGAGTTCCGACAGGCTAGTAAGTCTGGGTATTCTGAAAGCTTATTATTCTAATGCAATTAACATTGTTTCCTTGGCGGCTTGCTGTATGGTGGCTGTCACCCAAAGGGTGCGGTGCAGACGTCACGGCGGGTCGACGTGTTGCCGCACTTGATCCGTTTAGCCTAAACGGATATTCCGCTGATAGGATTGCCTGTCTGACTACTGTCTGGGTTCCATTGTATTTTTTTGTCCAAATGCGAACGGCGAGACAAGGGAAACAATTGTTTCTTTGAGTTTTTAAGGCTTTCCGGACAGTAATTTACTAATGGAGAATAGCTTAACGGTTATGAGTTCGGTTAGTTGCCCTGATGACATACCTTTTTGCTCACACGACGTGGTTAATACTCCTAACCATTGTCTTATTCCTTATGACCTTTCCTTGAAAAATAGATTCTTCATTTAAGTAAAAAAGTATATAAATGAGTACATATTATCGCCTTAACTTGCAACTTTGAAATGCATATTAGCTCTGTTTTTACAAAACTATTTACGTGTATAAAAGCTCCCAAGTCATTTAAATATTGTTGCAGGAAATATTTAAGTCCTTTTCTTACACGCCTCGCCAATAAACCTGATGGAAATTAAATAATTCAATTTGCACCGTATACGTATACTCACAAAACGACAAGTGCGTTTTTTTCTACGTTAGATACAACACAAACACGTAAAACGGTACCTAAATATAAAAAAATCAATTGTAATGCTTTAGTAGATATCTATAAAAAAGCTTTTTTTTTCATAGTTATTCAGAGCATACTGATAAAATAAAGGAACCGGTGGTCAACCAATTTCATATTTTGCATTTGAACTATACATAGGTTCAAATGCTCAAGGTTTTTTGTGTTTAAATGCTCAATTTTCTCACAGAATCTGATAAAATAACTCCAGATAACATTTGAGTTTGAGGTAGTAAATACGTACTAACGTATTTACTTAGTACCTATTCTATCAGCACCGGCTTACGCACTGGGCGGCGCGGCGCGCGGTACAGAGGGAGGCTGTGTGGGAAATAAGCCGAGCCACGCAGAACTTAACTATGCAAAACAATTTGATTAAACATCCTAGTCCTTTGAAGAAAATAACAGGTCGACGTATATCGCTACGATACGCGTATAACGCGTATCAATGGCCGCGCCTGCCAATTAAGGCGGCATCTTTTCATTGCGGATTATATACGAAACCACTTTGGCGCTCACATCCCTGGACATAAGAGGATTATCATATAACTTTTCACAACAATAATGTATCGCGAAACGACCACAACAGAATTATGCTTTTATGTTATGAACGTGGTGGAAATACGCGTCGGAACTTTGTAACGGTGCGCGGTGTTTATAGGGAACAAAGATGACGGGCGCGAGATGCCTATTGTTAATACCGCTGTTCTACTCTTGTTAGTGCTGAAAAGTAAAAGGGATCAAAGTGACTAAACAATAGCGGCACCTGGTTGTAAGAATTCCAAAAGCTAAGTATTTACTGTATAAAGCCAAAGGTCAGGCGCGCGTTGTCACAGCAACAAAGAATCGTTGGGACAGTGAATTTTTCATTACTTAACGCGGTGTTATAGCCTTTTTTATCATTTTATTACGGTCTTTATGGCATAAATTACTAAGCTGTCCGCACAGTTCCGCTTATTTTTTAAACGTTGCTACAAGCGAAAGAATTTAGCCTAACCGTTATTAATGTTACTCGTCATAAATTTGGACTGGTGTAACTTAGTACTAATTTAAACTACGACTAAATGGTGCCTTGACATGTATATAAAAATTAATGATTTTGTTTCAGTATTCTGTTCGCCGACATAGTGGGCTTCACGGTGCTCGCATCGCAGTGCAGTGCGCAGGAGTTGGTGCGATTGCTCAACGAACTCTTCGGCAGATTTGACCAACTCGCCAGCGTAAGTCAACATAACACATTTTATTATAATCGATAAATATTAAAACGTTATTGCTGTGAAGTAGAAGATTTCAGATATTTGTAGAATTAAGCAACGGTTATCCTACTGCGCATATTCATGTATTCATTTACCTGTAAGTATAATATATTCACTCTGTGGGTCTAGCACAACTCGCAGTGCGATTTCTATCTCGCGCGAGAACATCTGCCTGTCATTTTCTGTCACTCAGAATGCAACGGGACGGGGAATTAATCTCGCGCGACAAACAAAGTCGCGGCCAGTCGTGCTAGCCCAACTAGCCTTGAATACCTCCCAGCAGTGTTATAAATTCACATCTCAGTGAAAATATTTTCATCTCCATAGATATGAGAGCTAATTGAGAACTGAATAGACCTACTTATTGTCTCGACATGCTGCTTTTATGCCAGAACATTAAAAGCTTTTGTAAAGCCGAAACTGACACCAAAACGCCATTAGGAAATTGAATTATTAAATCGAAGGCAGCATCCATCAGAAAAAATTGTACTGAAAAAAGTACCTTAGTTTCAAGAGTTTCAGATGCACGATACGGGCTCAATAGTACTGGATTACTTTGTCGTGATCGTGAGATATACTGAGGGTTGTCAATTCTAAAATCGAATAAAGAATTCAATTTGCCTGAAGCGCTGTAAATGCTGGGATTGGAGAGATTTAAAGTATTTTATTTTAGTTTCACATTTTCTCATGTGCAAACTCGTGCCCCAGAAACCTGCGTAGGCTTCAGAACGTTGGGACTTAAACAAGTTATGAAAACGATACTTTTATGGATTCATTTGACTCCAAAACATTAATATTTAACTCCTGTATTGTGACTCAAAATTGGCAACCTTAGAGACATCCATCCACCGGAAATATGAAAATCCAATCATCACAACAAGAGGGCATTCGAGTAACAAGTTACACGTCAGGGCGAAACCGCTCGGCTCATGAATCTTATACAACGAATACATTGTAGCTATCGGCCTTCTATTGAATATGTGCTTTCATAAATAACTTATACGTCGAGATTGGTTAATGTCGTGTTGTGCCAGAAAACATCTTCGTTCACAATAAAGAGCTGGCTGAGGCATATGGAAAAGGATTATTGGAAAGTAGAAGCGTAATAATGGGAAATTGATTAATGCAGTTTAGGTATGAAAGCCCTACTTCAGGCTAAAAGCTTCTTTTCATAAGTAATAAAAAACTCATCAAAATAGGGTTTTCGCTAGGACTTTTATTAGGAGATATACACGTCAAACTTACAACTTTGTACATTTGCTTTTGTTCTGTTATCTGTATTTTTTTGTTTTATGTGCAATAAAGAGATATACATACATACATACATACAACTAATAACATCCCTCTTTTTGAGTAGGGAGTTAAAATCTTTGGTTTGTACACCAGGACAACCACTGCCTCCGCATCAAGATCCTGGGCGACTGTTACTACTGCGTGTCCGGGCTGCCCGAGCCGCGGTCCGACCACGCGCGCTGCACCGTCGAGATGGGGCTCGACATGATCGATGCTATCGCGTGAGTTATTTACGACGTTATTTTAATTGAAAGCGTTTGGTGGGTGGGTTCTGCATTAAAACATAAATGTGTCGCACAACCGCACCTCTCTCGTCCCTTTTAACGTTTGGTCGAGCAGCACCTACCAATTTCAATACAATGAGGGCTATAGTTAGTCAAAAATTCGTCAGGATCGCTTAGTGTCGAGTCGAGTGAGGTTTATCTGTCAATATCCACCAATCATAGGCCAGTACCTTGTCTCTCATTGGTGGAGAATGACAAACAGACCTCACTCGACACTAGCGATCCTATGCTGACGGATTTTAGACTCGCGATAGCTCACATTGCGGCGGTAGATTGGACGACTAAAAAGTTTGCGTACGTGTTTTGGCTCTTGTTGTTTAATTTGGTGCACTTTCTTAGTGTAGTCGTTTAAAAAAGTATCTATCTAAAAATATTTCTGTCATATTGATTTGACTAAGTAATAGACAATGCTGAAATTCCAAAACCGAATCGTGTAGAACATGTTTTGTTTCGAATGCTTTGCATCGATCGTGGTCACGACATATCTGTTTTGCCCCCTTTCGCTGTTTTATGAGTGTGACTAAATACTGTGAAAGCTTAAGACATATTTCGTGACCATATCCAGAGAAAAGGGACGGACAGAACTCTCCCCGAAAGCTTAGTGCTTACGCCAGATAAATACAACATACCGTAACGTATTCTCTGCAGGATATTCCTTTATTCAGTGCACAAATTGAAATATATAATTTGCTAATGAAAATGAACGATACGTATCTATTTCTCGATATTGACTGTCACGCTATTACGTCACTAGGGCCAACACGCGCAGTCTATTCTGTTGTGACGCGCGTTTGTTCTCGTCACCCCATCCAGTTGATAATAATGAGGTAATGTAATGAGGACCGTAATCATAATGAGCTACCTACTTCACGATAATTGAAGAGGCGAGTTATTAATTAATTGCGAGAACACAATTTTTTATTACGTTGCTGAGAGGCAAAAAAGTTTTACCAGTTACACTAATCATTTAAGGATTACGATAGGTCTTTGTAGGCTGTTTCGTTCATAGATAATTGCTCTCCTGTAGATTTAAGTTTCCTTGATGGATAATTTTTAATGTTAAAAGCTTTTATATGTACAAGTGAGCGGTAATAGTAATAGCTTAACATGATCGAGTAATTTATTAAATGACTAAGTACTTATAATAACAGGTAAAAGGGCACTTACGATAATTGCTAGTAAACCCTATCAATTACATCATTCAATGTATATACTATCGGGTGGTAGATAGGCAGGTACGCGTAAAGAACGGTATACAGGGCGGACATTTACGAGTACTTGTAACAAACATTCATCAAATAAGATTCAAAGATGTTGGACCGAACATTACTAAGTAAGCTCACAAACGGGCTTTTGTCTGTGGGGACGGCCCTTAATAGATAATAGACGAGCTTTAAACGATTACGCGTGTATTCAAACAAATATTTACAATACTGTCGCATGTCACATGCAGCATTGAGTTACATAATACGGCTTGTATAAAACAAAGGGCTTTATTTATTATGCCTATTGTGAGCCACAGTGAATATGAATTTTATGTCATTCGAATTAATTACTAACAGCAATTTTGATATACTTACCGTATTAATCGCTGACGGTCGTCCTACGCTGCCATGGTTAGGTACCTCTACTTAGAAGTTTAATGACAGTCATATGACATTATTATTATCCTAACTAATATTATAAATGCGAAAGTAACTCTGTCTCTCTGTCGGTCTGTTTGTTACCTCTTCACGGGAAAACCGCTGCACACATCTAGATGAAATTTGGTAAGAAAATAGTTTGAATATTGAGGAATAACATAGGCTACTTTTTATTCGGGAAAAATGTATAGTTCCCACGGGATAGCGATAACCGAAATCTACGCGGACGAAGTCGCGGGCAACAGCTAGTTATATATATATATATATTATTTATTTATTCAGAAACAAACAGTCAATATAGGTACAAAAAAACCAATACACAATGAGTTAATAAACAGACCTATAGTTTTCTTAATTGAATGTTATACAAGTACGTGGCACATCAAAAAGTACAGTAAATACCTAGTTGAAAACTGACAATACAATACAATACACGTCGCGGTATTTCATCTGTTATAAACTATCCATTTGTAAGCATGATTGTGTCCCACGCCGTGTATATCTTATCCAAATTATTAAAAATATTAATTACTACTTCAGCAGCCGGAATCATCATGCTCAAGAACCTGCTTAAATGCTTCCTTTAGCGACTTCAAAGTGCAATTAAAAATATCAATATCCTTAAGTGTCATTAAAATATTTACAGGCACGCCTAATAAATGCATTTCGAGCATAGCACGTTCGACTTCGTGGGATCGTAAAAGTATTTTTCTATGACAATGGCGCTCACGTCTACGGGGTACTCTAATATTAATCTTATGTAACAGTGATTATTTGTATTGTTTCTGTATGTGTAAGTACCTAATGAAATAGCAATAAACCAAACATACAAGTTCCAATGTAACTCGAAGCCCTCCTCTCGTGGCAACAGGAACTGACTCATAGTTCACATGCGGGACCAGAGCGGATTTGGAACTTCACATAGGTACTGCGTTAAATAGATTAACAGGTGTGTACGGTTTTTTTGTGTAGTGTTCATTATCATGTTAAACTCTGGGTAATATAATATTAATGAAATTTTAGGGATACGAAGCGCGGGTTGAACTTGTCATGCCCTGCCCTTGCCATTTGACCTGAAAAAGGCAGTTTATAAGAGTGTCTCACATCTATAAAGCATAAAAAACATTGTCATAGAAATGTCTCGTGGCGTCTTCGTGTCGTAGATATTACTTGCAACAACAAAATCAACGCTGTCTCGTCCTTTTTTGTTACAAATAGGTACCCACTTTCATATAAGGCAAGGCAGTGCTGGTAAGGCGTTTGGTTAACATATAGGAAAAAAAAATTCAAAGCTTTCCCTAGTATTTTCTGGTTATTTTATAAATAATCCAGCAGGGCGCGTGTGGAGCGGCCGCCCGTACGCCTGAGCCGTGCCTATCAACGCGTGCTCATCAAAGGAGCGCTAAATATATCGAGTCCTGGGTGGCCTGAAGGTTAATAGGCCACCACTAGGTCCGATGTTGCGTTTATTGGCTGACCATAAAATGCTTTCTTCACCTTTAATACTCTTTTGATATCATTCGAAATTATATTCATTTATGGTGTCGTTAAAAGAAAATTAAGATTCGTTCATGTCTGAACAAAGCCCCTAAACAAATAAAGATAAAAAAAAATCTGTTTCGTAATTTATTTGAATTATTATGCGTATTGCTTTCTAATAGACTGATCGCGTATGCGAGCAATGTGGCTAAATATTTATTCAGTGTACCTCGAAACGAGTAACAAATCGTAATACGTGTCCGTGCTCATAACATAACATTGGTGGGACTGGGAATTCACTCAGCATATTGCCGAGGCACTGGTGGTCAGTATATTTCTTTATATCTCTTGTATTTCCCATTAAAATAGTAAACTACATCATGAAGACGTGTCGCATTTCCGCAGTAAATATGAAATATGAAGTTTTATCTCGGAATGCTGTCGACAGAAAGTAAAAATAAGGTCGGTGGGCAATCAACACCGTGCGAGTGCGACCGCCACCGCAAACCTCACGCCGGGATGGCATTTCAGACGCCTGTCCGCTCTCAGCTGCTGTACCCTTGTTTACAAATACTTACAAATACTTACAAATACTTCCATGTAGCCCACGCTAAAATATAATACAGACATTATTTATTGCCTACCGTCTGGCGAAATCGTCGCCAGTGGCGACGTTTTTGTTGTAAATCTTTATTTACTACACTGACGTCTAACAAGGTTAATGTGATGGTCACTTGGTCTTTCTCGCCACGTGTTTCGAGAACCTTCAAAGTGATTATTTAATTTATAATAATTAGCCCTTTTTTTTCTGTTTTTAGGGTTCCGTACCTCAAAAGGAAAAAACGGAACCCGTATAAGATCACTCTTTGTTGTCCGTTTGTCTGTCTGTTAAGACCCTTTTTCTCTGGAACACGTATAGGTAGAAGGCTGAAATTAACATGAAATATTCAAGCCTGCAGTCGTGCGCGAGTCCGACTCGCACTTGTCCAGTTTTTTCTTCACTGTCCGCTCTAATTTAAAACAATACAAATTGGTGTGCAATTATGTTCTACTTTCTTTATCCGTTCCACAGTCTCCTATCAAGTCTACTTTAAATTCGTTGTTCTCACTGAATAATTTGAACCTAAATTGGGTTGGGCTCTTTGAATCCTAAAATCTTTATCACTTATTGTTTGTATTAAATTTAATGTGTCATTGGTTTTAAGTATAATATAACGAGCTTTAACAACAAACATTTGCACTTGACCCAAATAATTTTCCCAGAAATAATATCCATCGTAAACTTGTCAGACGCCCATCTGAATTGTACAGTAACTCTTCGCAAGTGATGCGTCAAGCGGCTATGCGTATCGTTAATCAAGCAAACAAGCATCAATTAACACTGGCTGGCCGTTGTTCACAAAGCGGTCATATAAATAGATTAGTGGCGTCAACATATGTCCGCTTCACGCTTTGCTGGCGCCTATTTGAAGCACAATATTAAGTATGTTAGGATGATATGTGGCCACAAAAATAAATAAGCGGCTACAATATCGTGCAACAGCAACAGCTGTAGCCCAGCACCGCAAACAATGCTGACACGACTGTTGACTGTAGATTACCGGTATGAGCCGCGAAGCCCTGCCCTGCACCGCTAGATAAGAGTATATATACGGCTTAGCTGAAATAATCCAGATCAGCAATACGTATGAGTATTCGTGTGTTACGGAGTGTAAGCAACGAGCTAGTGCCAGCGACTAGTTGTGCGTAGAATTCATGTTTGTAACGTTAAATATGTTGGCACATGTACATTATAACTACGTCTATACGCTATACCCTATTATAGAAAGTATCTAATCTGACTACATACCTACTACCCTAATTTCAAAAATAGTTTTGAAGGCTTAAAATGCATTTAAGTGATTGCTGTGAACAGCAGTGAACTGAACAAGCACGAATTGACTACTAGGTAGGCGGTGTTCATTTAATTTTCATGAACAACCCAGCGCTGTGATATTTTACGGGAAACGGAGGATTAGTGATCGCCGACGGATTATAGTATCTTCAATTTCTAGTGAACAATTTTAATGTAGTTAGTACTAATTAGAGCTTTGCAAGAACTTAATTCAATAATTAATTCACGAACACTCGCAGTCCCGGATAAATTACAATTTACTATCTCGCTTACGTTTATATTCTCCAATAAGATTTCAATGTTACTACACAATTCGAGTTTTTTCTTACGTATTTATAATTTACGGCTTTCGGTGTTTCTGTTATTAATAACGTTTATTTCATAAATCGACATCAAAGAATGTGGAGCAGTGTGTAAACAAGTTTTCCTTTCGTCCCAGAAGCCAGTGATCCGAGTAATTCCATATTCAAGGGCTGGTCCGCGCGCCTGACATGTGTCGGGGGCGGGAGCGCCGCGCCGCGGGGCAGATGGAGGCGCGCAAAAAGACTACCCAATAACGCCGCATATGATCACTGCTTTTGATGCTCACTTTCCTTTTATTCATTAAATAAAAACACAAAACGAAGGAATAATTTCGGACCTAATTCACGAGAGCGTCTCTCGGAGACTTTGAAGAAAGGTGAAGTGAAAAGGGGTTCCATGATTGACTTCCGTTTAATCCTCGCTAAGCCGAAACATCTGTTTCTCGACACAACCTTGCAAGCTTTTAGTCGCAGTTATGATTATGACAAAGCAAAATTAACATATCATAATTGAGTTAGGCGTCCTCGCCTCGGGTTTGCCTCTCATCTGCCTACTCGAGTTAGGCGCGGATTATAATTTAATTTGGTTTGGCACATCAGTGCGCTTCCAACTAAATGGACGTTAATTACTTATCATATCATCAATCGCAGTTGTTTACTTACATTAGCTCTATTTGACGATTCATTACACTATACGTGAAAGGTGAAAATATGGCTTGGAATTGCGCTAAGCAGCAGTGCTTGCACTGTTGTGTTCCGGTGTGGAGAGTAAGACAGCCGGTGTAATTACGGGCACAAGAGACATTTCATCTTAGCTCTCTGGGTTGGCAACGCTTCTGCAAACCCCCCCGGGGCTGCGGGTGTCCATGGGCAGTGGTGATCACTTACCATCAGGTGACCCACTGCTCGTTTGCCTTCCTCGTCGTATAAAAAAAATACATATTAGATTCAGTTTAATCTATTCTAATATGATAAAGTTTGGCGTTCTTACTGCCTAATTCTTGAGGAAGCTAATTTAACATCATGTTACGGGTCTTACAGATTTATAAGTATAAGATATAACGGTTTGTGAAAATGCTGGGCACAGCTACTCAGTTAAAAATATTACATGAGTAAATCGCTCTTTGATAAAAAAAAACTGTATCTACTACTTATTGGGTTACTGCCAACGAAGAACTGTTTCAAAATAATATCCATACATGTTACTTTAAACATTAAATGCTAAGTAGAGTTATATCTTGTAACATACCTAACATTGTTGTTATTGGCATTACATCAGAATTTATTTTCTTTGATAAATATCCTGTGATTATTTGCCCCATATTTGTTCTCGGTCTTTCAGTTAGCTGGGTCGTTGCCATTGACAGGGAGCCGCTGGAGCGGAATACAGCTGTCTTGTAGGTTAATAATACTAAACTTGTTGACCTACTTAAGCGATATTCCAACATGATGGCCAATTAGCTCATTTCCACAATCAATTTGCTAAACAATTTTATCGTTTACCGATTCCAGAAACGATACCTTTAAATATGGCACGGTACCTATTAAATTCAACAGACATTTCGCTCGGTTTGTAACAGAGTCGTAACTTTTTGAAAGGTTAGCTACAGGTAATATAAAGCTAGCTTACTTCGAGGGTTCAAATTTCGCTCGTGCCAATTTGCCGTCGGCAGTTAATGAAAAATTATACAAGCGTTGTCTGCCGACTTGATTAATTTATGTTACATTAACTGCTCAGCTACTCCAAGAGTTTATAACATACTGTTTCAGTAGGTTTAATAAAAAAGTCATAAGCCACCGTTTGACAGGCATTGTGTCGATTAATAACAGAACAGACTTCCAATGTGCACTTTTCATAAATCAAAACCGTCGTAAAAATGCTATAACCCCGTTTAATTTGTCGCAGTAAACCCTGTTGTGGTTGTAAAAATGCGCAGTAAAATTAACTGAAGCTAATTTATCACCAAAATGTAACATAAATAAATGTATATTACCTTGTAATTAAATTAGTAACCCATCGGTATATTAATGGGTCAGCCATTGCCATTACACCGGAAGTTTTTGTAACCTTGTGTCATGAAAAGGAAACTCATTAAATTAAGTGAAAATAAACAACACAAATTTTTGTAGGCGCCCATTTAAGTTACTTTATCAAACGATACGGGAATTACAGAGGCTTAATGAAGCATAAAATAATTTATTTCCGTCTATCTGGATAGGTAATAAATAATAAAGCTACATCCATTAGCAACGATGTCTTCGCTTACAGTTTTGTACAACGGTCATTATAAATTTGTATACGGTTTTGAATGAACCTCCTGAATATAATTTGGTAAGTAATTGATTTCGGACCTTCGCCATGTACCTTGTTTACAGTTATCATAGCACACGTAACTATAAACAGTAAAAACACATACGTACGTATATCGACAGCATAATGAGCATGAGATTTTATGAGGTTTCTGGCTTTTGGGTTATGTCAGCATGCGTGCGTCAGACGGCGGTCACGGCCACGGTCGCAAAATGAAATTGGAAGTGCTTCTTTATAGATACTGCCTACTTCACTTATATTAATTACATTATACCTAATAACAGGATTGTAGGTTATCTTGCCACGTTTGTCAAATGTTAGAAGGTATAATTCCAGAGTGTATTTGAGCCTTCATACTGGTGTTAATGCAATGTACTGAGTAGCGGGGTCCGCCGATGCCAGAATCCAAGCGATTTGTCTTGCGGCGCTTTCACTACCGAGCCGAACTCTGAAGAATTACAGAACAACGTTCTGTTTGAAATGCACTGATTTACACCGCAGGAAACTCGCCAGATGATGGCGCGGTTTGTTTAACTTGTTATTCGTTGATTGAAGTGAAATCTTATTTTTCACGTCGAAACTATGTTGTAATAAATGCAATGCAATACGCCTACTTATACGTAAACATCTGCGTTTCGTGTTTACCTTCTGTTTCTTAAGTTTACAGTGAAATGTTTCACTAGTAACACTTTTAGTGGGTTCTGGTTACAAAACACAGTGTTTATTTCTAGTCAATAAATCTTTCTTCGCCCTTGACCTTACACGTTCGCTTTTAGTTGGACAAATTTCACTTCTTTCAAACTTCTTATTTATAGTAGGTATTCAGGAAGACCTATCTTTTGCTTCAACTGTTTATGCCAAAATGGAAAAATCTAATTATTGCAAAGTTTTATGATTATAGCCATTGAGTGCGTTCACTGCATAGACTGGAGCTAATTAACTCGATTTAACGGAAAAACATTCATTTTCTATTGATATGGATTAATGGCCAGAAAAAACGTTCTATACCGGTGAAGTGAAAGGTCATTGGAAGAAATTTTACAGGCTCGTCTTTCTGTTGGTTTATCTTAGCTTTTATGAATAGTTAGACACACTATTGGCACAAAGCCTTTTTATTGGGACCTAACAGGTCAACTCCTCTACTGGCTGATTATACGCGTGCTTTTATCATACAACACTTGTTGCAGTTCGGTGGTGGAAGCAACAGACGTACAACTCAACATGCGCGTGGGCATCCACACGGGCCGCGTGCTGTGCGGCGTGCTAGGCCTGCGCAAGTGGCAGTACGACGTCTGGTCCAATGACGTCACGCTTGCCAATAATATGGAGGCGGGCGGCGAGCCAGGGTAAGCCAGTAATGTTAATTGATTGATTGATTTGATTGATTTCAACTTTATTGCCTCCATAACACACAAGTAAATACAAAGAATACAAACAAGGAAACCTTAAAGTAAACTAATATTAAAGAAAGAAAAATATAAAGCAACTTAACCTAACAGTGGATACCATCTGCCATGGAAGAAAAAAAGGCGCTGACTCAGCATAAAGCTGCGAAGACCGCAGCGCTGGTATTCTGCCAGAACCATGGATTAATCTGTGGAAATGGTATAGGCATGCAAAACTATATGCGCTACTCTGCTCGCTAGTATGTAGGGGTAATCTCTGGAACCACCGAATCGATCCAAAAACTCATACACTAATAAAAAAAACTAACACTGTCCCTGACCATCATAGGCTAACCTTATATCAACAAACCTTTAACAGCTAATCAAGCAAAATAAATATAGTTTATTAACATCGAATTTATCTGTGGACGGAACTAATTATTTCAAGTTAATTTAATGCCTGCTTATGAGAGATTTTGAACAAATTAATATATTTTTTTTGTCAATAAGACATTTAAAACATAAACACGAACTACAAATTACCAAAAATAAAATGCAATATTTCGTACTTAAATTATCAATATGAGAAAATTTTAGAAAATTTTAGAACTATTGATTTTTTTGGACGTTTAATAAATACAAGCGAAATTTTGTCCTAAAAACGTTCTTAGACTTAAGTTTGCGCAGCGGTGGGGGTATATTTTTCCAGCATTCAGTTGCCGAATATCTAAAACTTCCCCTGTATGCAGCAGATCTATGAGGAGGCATTGCCAACACAACCGCTCGAGAGGGCCTAGCATCGCAGAACATTTTTGGCCCAGACCAAATAATTTTTTGTAGAGGTAGCTTGGAGTTTTGGTTTGAATAATGTCAAACAAAAGACAGGCTAACATAAGCTCCTGCCGACCCACCATTCGGAGCCAGTTAGCATTATTAATAAACGGTGTAACATGGGAACGCGGAGTTATCCTGAAGCAGTACCTAGCGCATGCATTCTGTACCCGCTGAAGGAGACGCCTTGAACGCGCCAAAAGGCAGGGCCCAAAGGCAGTCAGACTGTAATTCAGCTTAGACAGCACAAAAGCTTCACAAAGTCTAACACGCAGGTCTACACTCAATAAGTCTCTAACATTGTATAAGACTTTCAATCGATAAAGACAATTGCGAGCTATATCCACAACATGATTTTCAAAACATAAATTACTGTCCAACAAATCACCAAGATTACGTGCCTCGTCAACCCGATCAACTTCTACGCCGTTTATCAAAATCCTAGGTCCGCACACCAGCACCCTGCTGACCTGACCAGAGGAACCGAGTATCATGTACTTTGATTTTGTTGGATTTAAGACCAAAGAGTTCACGTAAGACCATTAAGACTCTGTAGATCTGCATTAATCTTGGCTATAGCAGCGTCAGAATCACGTGGATGAAAGGATAGATAAATTTGTAGATCATCAGCGTACAAGTGAAACTTGCAGTGCCTAATACATTGAGTGATGTCAGAGCTATATAAAATAAACAACAATGGACCCAAAATCGATCCTTGCGGCACCCCTCTAGTCACAGGAGTCAGATCTGACAGCAGGCAGCTACCGTTACTTTGGGTGATCTTTACTAACTGCTTACGACCTCTAAAATAAATATCGAACCATCTAATAGTGTCAGAGTCAAAACCATAAAAGTGTAATTTAGACAGAAGCAGCTGAATATTTATGCAGTCAAAAGCTCTGGAGAAGTCTAACAACACCATGACGGTACCTAAGCCAGTATCCTGCGCAGCAAGAACTTCATCGGTAACGTCATGAAGTGCAGTCCCGGTGCTTCTCTTCTTTCTAAAACCCGACTGAACTTCAGGAAGCATATTGTTTTTCTCTAAATAATCAGACATCGGATCATACACCACCTTTTCCAAAACTTTGGATTGGTATGGCAAAATGCTGATAGGTCTCAAGTCCTTCACATCCAGCGGGTCGTTTACTTTGGGTATCGGACTTACAACAGCAGTCTTCCACACAGATGGAACTTCTGAGGTCATAATAGAAGTGTTGACTATGTCAGTGATGGTTGACAGGGTATGTGGTAAAGTCATCAAAATCATAACATAAGTAATCCCGTCGTAGCCCTGAGCATTACACTTTATATGTAGCAGAATTTTAGCGACCACACTTTCGTTTACCGGACGCAGCCTGAAAATGGAGTCACCATGAAAATGATTCTCAAAAAAGGCCAAGGTAGCAAGGTCGGTAGAGTCATTACCTGGCACATTTAAAAAATGATTATTAGCAGCCTTCGGATCGCTCAGATAGTGAGGGAGTTCAGAAGAATTCTTAGAATTAGGTATAACATTTCTTTTAAATTTTTTCTACAACAGTTTGGGGTTGTTCAAATTTATATTTATGTGCTGTTCAAAGTAAGCGCGTTTCTCATAATAAAGGCTAGAGTTAACAAGGTGTTTCATAGTTTTATATTGAAACTTATCTTGCACCGATTTCGATGTGCGAAACTTATTCTGCCTATCATTGCGAAGTTTCATCATAAGAAGGACGTTATCTGTAAGCCAGGGCTTGGTCGATTCTTTAATGACCAATTTCCGTTTAGGTGCATGAGTATCAAACAGGTTCAGCAAGAAACTATTAAAAGTAAGTGTTTTGTCTTCAACCGAATCCAAAACGAATATGCTCTCCCAATCTATAAGACACAGATCTCTGTTAAACAAATCCAGATTAATTTTCAGTAGGGGACGATTAAAAATGGTTTTAGGGATCGAAATTTTAGTATTTAACTGTAGCTCAATAAGCTCCGCGGTATATTCAACCTGAGAGTTCACTACAACGGCATCCGAACATATAAGGTCAATAAGTGTGGAGCTGTGATCCGTAAAGTGAGTTGGCTGGGAAATGTAATTCCTCAAACTGTTACAGGCAAGAAACTCCTGTAAGCACTTGGTTTTGCTGTCATGTATATCAAGAAGATCAATATTAAAGTCCCCGCTAACAATAATATAATCAAATTTAGAAAATGAAGCTATAGAGTCACTCAAGGCGCCCAAAAATACGCTGGAATTTAGCCATTGAGGTCGGTAAGCAGTACCAATGATGAGATTAAATGAATTTACTTAAACTTTAAGCCACATTTGCTCTACATCGTTAGCAGTGGGGTGAGGACATATTTGAGTATTCAAACTTTTTTTAACGTAGAAACCCACACCCCCACCACAGCTGCGCGTACTCAGCCTACGCGGGATATGCCTAAGTCTGTAACCAGGCAAGATCCAGGCGCAAGATCTTCCCCGCCGTCCCTCAAACAGGTTTCATTAATTGCTAAAATGTCCACCTCATGTCGGAGAGCTGCCACAACAAATTCATCATGCTTGCGAGAACTGCAAAGTGAACCTGCATTAAAAAGACCTAATTTGAAACGTTTATGATTAGTCATTGATAGCTAAAAGAAGTATTTAAGCAAATGTAACGATAGCAAAAGCAGGACACAGAGCTATAACCATGAAAAGCAGGCATTAAAAAAACGAAATCATTTATAAGATGGTCAGGGTCGTCATCATACACAGCAACTAAGAAATAAAGGGCAGAAATAAATATTAAACAAAAATTCGTAGAATTTAGGAGAAAAATACAATGTTTCTCTAAATCGCACAACACATGGCAGCCACAGCAACAACTTAAATTTAACAAATTTTCAGAGCAGTAGCAAACAAAAGCAATCCGACAATAGCAAACAGATACAAGGAAAACACAGCGTGTATTTATAATATAGCAAAACAAGGATAAATCACAACGGTTACACACTCGCCTCGTCGCCACCACCAATGTTAAAAACACGACCCAAATCGCTTTCTGTGCGGATACGATAGACTTTTGATTTCTCAGTCTGTCTTACCAAAATTCTACCATCTTTGGACCAGACAAACCGCCACTTTAGCGCGGATGGATGCGATTGGATTTTGTTAGACGCTCGTTAACGTAAAATGGCCGCGGCTGGTGGTCAGGGAGGCCCAAATCCGCAGTAGTTGAACCACGACGTACTCGCGCACTCTTAATAAGCACATCGCGAAGAGCTCGCCGCATCAAGCGAGCAACAATAGGGCGCTGGCGCGAAGACTACGCTGCTTCACTAGCTTCATCAGAAGCGCGCGACGGCCCCACTCTCGTAGCATACACCACTTCCCTCTCGTCCAGGGCCACTCCCAATTTCACCGCGACGGCAAGCACAATATGCATAGTCGATTCCTCCTTAGATTCAGGGATACCCGATATCTCCACATCATTCAGCAAAGTCCATTGGTCTCTCATCAATGTCAGCTCGAAGTTCGACAATCCTGGCACGCAACGCTTCGGAGTCGTCAGTTGACTCCAATGTGTCTTGTTTAGACAGTTCGGCTCTTAACGATATATTGTCCGCCTCCAAAGCCTTGGTCTTTTCCGAGAGGGCGTGAAATTTGTTTTTTAATGCACTAATTTATGCGAAGACCGAATCAATAATCGATTTGAATTCTCCTTTCAAATTCTCAATCAAATTTTGGAAATGGCTGTTGTAATGCGTTTTGATCTCCGACAGTTTCGCGTCCATAAGCGCCGCAAAGTCCCCGTACGTTATAGAACTCTCAGATTTCACCAAGGGCTGTACACTAACCTCCCCGTCCTGTACTGACTTCACATAACTTTCATCAAATGCAGTCGTGACATCCAACAACGACTCATCGCATGACATATCACTGATCAGAGATTTCCCGGATGGAAGCAACCTGCTGTAGTCGCCAACAGGAATGTCCAACAGTGACCGGTTGCTGTCAGACATTTGATGCTCTAGGTCACAATTTATAGTCGCCCTTTTCTGGTGTAAGCCACGAACAGGAGTATCAGTTCCCCTCCTCCGCGACGTAACGTTGTCACAGGATGGGCACTGCCAACTGCTCCTCAAATCGTGTATGTTCGCCATGTAAAATGAGCTAGTAATATTCACGCAGTTGTGGTGATAATTTCCCTTACAGTGAACGCAGACAAGCAACTCCACGTCACTAACAACACTGCGACAACCTAAACACTCCATGTCAGCAGTTGCTCCTTAGTCGCACTAATAGCAAAACAAAAATCGTGACGTAGATACAGACTTGTCTGCGCCTGACATAAAACCCGCGGCAATCAATATGATTGTTTTGTTTTATAATTATGAAACGGGAGAAAGTAAGGCAAAGTTTTTATCTCATTATAAACTATTGCCGCCGCCTACCAGAAATACCAGAGGACCTGCAGAAACGTTGCCAACGCAGAGGCAGATGAGAACCGGTGGGTCGTGTGTAAAATGAAGATAATTGAAAACATAGGTAAATGTTACTTGAGATTAAATATATATGCCTAAACGACATTGATCAATCGTCAATTGATTGTTTTTGTAAAATCTTTAACCATCAGGTCATCGGAGGTATTTAGATGCAAGTCATACGGAGAGATAAAACAAACTAAAAGTAATAAACATCATATAATGCAAATAAGTAGAAAGGATCGGATCACCCGCCGAAGCATTAGAAATACTATTATGATTAGGGTTCGGACGGAGTGGCGTCATTGCTCGCAATAATAATGTGGATTAATCAATCAATTCATATTTTTTTGAAATCAGAATTACGTTTTTATTTTTAATTACAGTAAACAAATCATGCATGTTTTTAAACTAATAGAAACGTTAATGTCCTCTGAAGATTTTTTTCACAGCCCGATAATAGTACATTATTGGCGAGGCGCGGAAAGTATGGAATAGCCTGACGAGGTGGTTTGCAAGCCGAGCATCGCGAGGCTTGCAAAAATGCGAGTCAGGCAATTCCAGTTTTCATCGAGGAATATATAGTGCTTTTTTCAAATAATGTGAGGAAATTAAAAAAAAAAAAGTAATTTAATAGATAAATCACGAAATACGTTAACAAAAACCAAAGTGTTCAATTACTTGATGTTAAAAGTGATTAAAAAATATGTCAAATTCGAGCTTACCGCACCAAAATTACATGAAATTGACACCCATGACGATTTTTAGTGAAAAAAATGACAAACTATCATCCGCCTTCTTGGATTCAAAAAATAATATTAAATTCGAACTCACCGCTGCCAAATTACTCGAAATCGATATCCATGACGATTTTTAGTGAAAAAAAATGTCAAACTGTCATGCGCCATCTTGGATCCAAAAAATAACATCAAATTTGAGCTCACCGCTGCCAAATTACTCGAAATCGATACCCATGACGATTTTTAGTGAAAAAATGACAAACTGTCATCCGCCATCTTGGATCCAAAAAATGACATTAAATTTGAGCTCACCGCAGCCAAATTACATGAAATCGACACCCACGACCGTTTTCAGTGAAAACAAATGTCAAACTGTCATCCGCCATTTTGAATCCAAAAAATAATGTTAAATTCGAGCTCACCGTAGTAGAATTACACGAAATCGACACCCCTGTGATCATTTTATTTACAAAAAATACAAACTGTCATTCGTAATTTATGATTGAAAAAAAAAAAAAAAACTTAACACGCACTGCGGTAAATCGGGCTGGCTTGGCTGTATGCAATTATTCTTTGGCCCCATTTTACATGTTACAACTTTTAAAAAGTTAATAAAGCGGGAAAAATTCGACGGATTCTTCGTTTAAAATTTTGAATGAAAAAATTAGGTGCTTCCCGAGTTCTATTTTCAAATGGAAAGCGAGAATTTCCGAGCATGTTTGAGAAAAGTTTTTTTTTTGGCGGAAACCACTCATGGTAACCTACAAAAACTATAATATAAAAAATGTGTAACTAGTGGGAGGCCGATTTTTTGTGATTGGTTAATCAATTAATTGCGGTGTTAATTATTAAGAAATAAATTTGATTCCTTGCACAGTTTGTTTAAATTTTAATTTTTTGTCATTTTGAAAAAACTCGATTAAAAAAACTATCACATATTGGACTAAGACATATAGGCTTCAAACTATTCCTAATAGTCCCCTGTATCACCTCCTAAAGTTCCTACATCGTTATACAAAATACCCTGTATAATGTATTTTAATTAGAAAACTTCATTAAAAAAAATATCTACTACAACGACATCAATTGCAAATTGTATTAATATTTTTTTATCTTCAAAGCATGTATTCTGTAGTTAAATTGTTATCTCCAGGAAATTAATTAATTGATTGATAATAGTTATTGATAGATTAATTTATTAATTTTGAAGTCATGTCCACATTATTGCGAGCAATGATGCCACTACAAAAATTGGCTTGCAACGCTCAAGAGAGGAATGATCTCGATGTAATAACCAGCCATCTTATTATCACCGAGAGTCTGCAGTTCAAGGACTGTTTGCATTACTCATTGTCTCGTTTTTATTTGTTAAGGAGATTTCGTGATCGCAAAGAAGACAGTGCGCTTTACTTTCCCTTTAATGTAGATCCGAGTCTTAACAAACTCAGTTGCCCTTTGTGAACGATCTCGTATGTTTCACTTCTTTATAAACGAAGCGAATTGGGACTACAATGACGTTGCCGTTTTATGTTTTCGGTAAAAGAAACAAGATTAAACAAGCTTCTTAAAAAACGACTAATAACCGTTACTCGTATATCCGTGTGCTCACAGAGAGTTTCTCAACTGGGAATATCAACGAAAGCTTAGTTCTTACATCACGCTTACCAATATTTTATCATAAACTGTTAGTAAGTGTCTAATATAGTAGAGACAAATAAAATATATCTTTCTATTTAGTCCGAACAAATACCCAAGCACCACCTGTCTGCGTATCGGTGTCAAATTATGTTGTAGTTTGTACTCTTTTGTACATACAAATTATCAATGTCAATATTTGAATTTATCTGCGTTTGTACATAGAACGACATCCTTTGTCACTTCAATAAAATATCTCACAACGTAAACATCTTATTTATTATTTACTAGCTATTTCAACAAATTATGGTTCACACGCGCAGGAAATTTAATTTGTCATGTGGCTTCCGATGACGGAAAACTTCAACACTCTACCGGAACATATTCATGAAATAACTCATCGATGTTTCCAATGTCCACATAATCTGCAACGTTTATAGTTATGGTAGGTATTCCTAAGTCAACTAACTTTGTTACTGTGGTCAGCTCATTTTATATAGTTTAGTAAGGAAATGAAGCACTATACCAGATTTATAGGGGTTCTGTTATCTCCCCGCATCTCATAGTTTTCCTGGAAACGTTTTTCTAAAAAAATACATCTCAAGATTGTTCACCTTCTTTCTACTTAAGGCTAAAAAAACTAAGCATAGGTTTATCATGAGAGTAGCGCCATGTCCAACAGCGAGACAATGGTCTTCAGTATTAAGTACATTACACCAGTGCCTTCTTGCAGCCGGGTGCACGTGACGCAGGCGACGCTCGAGTGCCTCGGCGGCGCCTACGAGGTGGAGCCTGGCCACGGCGCCTCTCGGAACGCGTACCTGCGTGACCACTCCATACAGACCTACTTCATCATCCCGCCGCCGCGCCGGAGGAAAGTTAGTGCCGCTGTGATTGTACTGGATAAATCAGAATGAGGAATGCTCAGCTCACAGAAACGAGGAGGAATGTCTCTGTTAATGATCGAGAAACTCGTGTCGTGTCGTGTCCCCTAGTCAACGAGTACTTACTGAAGTTTAACTTAACTCTAATGAATGTTACGCTACTTGCATTAGTTGCTAGTTGTTTATAGATGCTTCTTATTACACTTTTATTATTCAAAATGGGAAGTTATTGCTTCGTACGGAGTTCTCATCACCATGTGCTTTTTTGAATATTGCCTCTTACTTAGCATATTTCTCATTTTTCTTTGTTCTGAGGAAAAAAATTAAAGCAAATCGCCGGTGCTATGGAAAAGGGATTATTATTTAGCCCTTTTTACAAAACATGCACGATGTAATGTCTGTATACGTCAGCCAATTTTGCCATTGCATTCCACCTGTCTGTGATCAAGCGTGCACCAGCTTAATGACCTCACTTATACAGAAGTAGGTAATTTATCATTCTGATTTATCTCTAGCTGGATTCTTCCGCGATATTTTATAATGACCTGTTCAATGTAATAAAAGTACGTCCTTGAAGATTCCCACTGGGACTCCCCGGAGCCCTATGGCGTTAAGCCTGTGAAAAGTAATATTTCGGCCCTTGTACTTCTACAGATTTTCATGCTAGGATTTATAAAACAATTTGTCATTCGATTTATGAAATATCGAGGATGTCCAGACTTTATTACTTTTGCTAATGTATTTTATTTAAATGTGTATTACCCCCAATGTACTACGAAACATGCAGCCGCTGCTGTCCTTACGCTTTGTATACTCGAAGGTGAATATCGTTCAATGTTTTTTGTATACAATCTAGGACATACGTTTTCTGATTCTATGTATACAGTATATGTGAATCGGCATGGCATCCCTGCGTGTGTCCTACATGTGTAAATGTGTCGCAATGTTCCACTATCCTCGCTCGGTATCATCTTAGTGTGTGCCTCAAGTACCTCCGACCAGCATGCGCCACCTGAGAGAGAAGCCGCTATGCGTTAGCATGAAATGCACGCCATTCACGCTCGAATGGTAGCACATGCTGGACTGCAAGTGTAATTCTTAGCTTCCAAGCTCGTGCGACGGTTGCCGCGCTGTACATAATGCTTGTGGTTATGTGTTAGAGTAAGCAACCAACTTGTCTATTTCCAGATGTGCTTGTCGACGGGCGTGGGGCTGGGGTCGGCGTCGCGCCGCAAGCTCTCCTTCAAGAACGTGTCCAACGTGGTGGTGCAGCTGCTGCACTCCATCAAGTTCAACGTGGACGTGCCCTTTTCTAACATGGCTGCCTCGCCGCAGGAGCTCAAAGCTAACGCAGCTAGGAAGGTATTTCTTTCTCTAACACTTCAACTAGATACATACTACCAATTTCTCTGCCGTCTTACACCTTCGTTGACCTTAAGATAGCAAGAGACGGCAGAAGAAGTTTGTAAATTAATTCGTATCAAATTTCTTTCTTGCACATTAACGTTTTAAAGTTTCGAACGCACTTTACTGGACACGGCTGAACAGTACGATGCCGGTGTCCGCGGCTTTTCTTCCCTTATATTTTTTTTCAATTGAGTGATAAGACTTCTCGCTTCGGGGGTTCACTTCTGAGTCTTAAAAGGTAAGTTGCCTTTGTATTCTAAATATGTTTTTATGGCCCTTTGTTTCCTTTTAAATTTTCAAGAAACATTGTATCTTTGAATAGTATGAACATACAATTCTCCGTTAAGTGGTAGATGTCATACATATGGATATGGCCTTATTATTATGGCAGTAGTTTAAATAATCACATCAGGTGGTGGGTCCCATGTGAAGTCATTAAAATTCATATCAAACAAACAAGTGATCCAAGTTATTGATTGAACCCCTGTTCAAGTTCATAATAAACTGAAAACTGAACTTGCACATCAATTATGTCAATGGACCATTAGCGTCAAGTGTAGTTGTTTCTCTAAATGTACTGTTTTACTTACAACGTAGTCAATCTTTATGTCGAGACTCACGGAACCTATCACCTCCACGTGATTTTGACGCGGTGTGGTAGAAAGAGCATCGCGACGTTTCGTCTCCCTAGTCGTAGAAAAGTAAAAGGTATTTTGGAGCTTTTTAAAAGTATTTTAAAGTTTTTACCACACGCTTATTAAATGCACATTGCCTTTACGCGTTACAACTGTCTGGGTTGAAAATTGTCGTGTCATCGCTTTTCTCTTGAAAACACTTCGTCGAGAAATCACTTTTAATATTCACCGGGGAAATTTGACGGTTTTAATAGTCTTTGTTTAATACCTATAATGCTCGCCTCAGAGAAGAAGGTTGGAATGCTCTTTCTCTCATGTATCAATGTAATTTACGCCACAGGCTAAGGGAGGCTTATTGAACAATAGCTTGAGGCTACATCTTGAAAGCTGCTGAACAAGATCGTTCGATGTTGTAAGCAACGAAACGTTGTCAGCTTTAGACGTTGTTTTGTATACCTAATGTGTGTCTACATTTAGACGTTTTACAAGAGCATCGAAGCATAAGCAAACAGTTGTCTTTAAGCATTTTTGTATCTTGTAAGAGTTTGATGTAACATCTCAAGTTAACAAGAGTAATTCTGATGATAGGTACCTAAGCTTTGTCACAGGTGGACCGAATGATGCAATCAAAATGGATCCTTAAGTAATTCGATATATCGCGCGTGTTAACAGTACTACGACTATGTCATCGAAAACCCTCGAACCTCTTATATCTTTGACATTAACTTACAGGCACACTTTACAGATATGATTGTCATTTATCTTACCAATTTTGTCATTCTCGTTTTATACGAAAGCGAATATTGTACCTATTTTTATATTCTTTTTCGTAATGGAAACGATTTGGCAGGTGTCGGTTAATTCACACCTTTAAAAAATGCATGCAAATGACTAAATCAAAATTAAGAAGCCAAATCAAAAACCAAACTAAAAACTCGCTTCCAATATGTAATAATGTGTAAGTACATATTGGGCTATAGTAATCATCATCGACTTTGGTTCTCATTCATAGATAGTCCAGGGTTGTTGTTGATCTGTTACCACGACACGACCATACCTCTAAAACTTGCAGACGTCGTCGCGTACAATCTTGTAAAGTCTTTAGTCTTGTAAATCTCGGGAGTGGGTAGAATCGCTTCGTCGCCGATCGTTCTTACTGACGAAGACCTGTATTATTTACTACGGGCCACCAAACCACCACCATACCATACCATACCATACCATATTTATGGTGGCAGTCCTCAGGGCTATAGCTGTAACGGGTGGGATTTGCCAAGTGCCCGACCACACCTTTAAAGCATGCATCATACCTTGTGACTAGGTTGAGTGGTTCCATCGTCGACCGCGCTCACTGACGAAGAGCCATAGTAAATAGGGTGTTCGTGGAGGGCTGTAGTTGTAGCGGGTGTGATCTGGCAGGTGCTGGACCTGCGGCGCGCGCTGCACGCGGAGCCGGGCTCGGCGGAGGCGCTGCGGCTGGCGGCGCTGCGCGCGGAAGACGTGAGCGCGCCGCGGGACCCCTCGCACCACACCTTCGACGCCGTCATGCACCAAGCCCTGCGCACGCACCCCACGGTCCACGCCCCTCATACATTACACGCTTATCTGTGCGGCACACGCTCCGACCATGCGTTTCAAACAAGACTGACAGCTACAATTAACACTTTTATGCGTGGCGTTTTAAGAAACATTTTTTAACTGGTGATAAGTTAGTAGAATTACTTTAACCTATACGTAACGGCCATCAAAAATCGTTGGCTCACATGCGCATATTTTGTTTGTGCCCAAATTGAAATGGTTGGAATATTCTTGTTTTAAACAATCGCGTATTGTAAAAGATTACAGTCGCACTTACTTCACTGTAACAACTTACTTTACTCGTTAAATGTTTCCTAAGAATGAAAGCACAGATAAGCTTGCAGGCATTGCATACATCGCACAGGAGGCACATACATGCATAGGTCACGTTTGCCGATGCGTGTGCGTGCGTCCTGCTATTGCACTTAGGGGCTGATCTAAAACTGGTTCTCAATAGGTATAGTTTAGGTAACATGAAGACCATATGCCATTCCTGCTGCGGTTTATGATTTCCCGCTATAGGATAATTTTACGCATTAACGAGAGTTGACGATTGCATCGCGTTCGTGTGTGTGACGAATTATAACCTCGCTTTATGGTTTTCTAGTAGTTAGTTTGGTTTTGACTGATGGAAATAAAGGAATTTAATCTGCTTTTACATAAATACTTCAAAGTTCGCACCTAAGCTTTTTTTCGAATCCCGCAGAGGAATATGTACCTTTCCGTAAACATAATTTTATGATAAGTGGCTTTGCATCAAAATAAAACATGCTTTTAAACATTCGACGCTGAACAGTGACGGTTTCACGAAATGTCTTCGACCTTTTGAGCTTTGTAACCCTTACCTCACTTAGTTCCCAAATTGCACCAACACGTCAAAGTATTAGGTATCGAGAGCACCACCATTTTGTTTTTCTAAGTGTGAACACAGCACAGACGTTACATTTATTCCATTCGTTTCCCTACTTGAGTTGCTGGTGTGTTCAAGCTTTGATGTTGTCTACATAAATAAATATTGTTCACTTTTACCGCACATTATTTATAAAAAAATAAACAAAACTAATTATGAAAATGTTTTATTTTCAAATTGGCCCAATATGAATCTATTTTCTTATAAACCTTTTTGAATGATTGGCTAAATAAAAGTAAATTACAGAGTTGTTGAAAGCTATGGATATACCAGCAACTAACCTGGTACGTCTGCTCGTTATTTTTCAGATGTTCCGCCCTTGGACATTAGTTCCACAACAGATACTCGCTGAAACAGTAAGCGCAAACTGTTGTGTCTGTGTACCGCTGTGTCCCACCGCCACTGGGCGACGCGCACTCATTTTCCAGAATTTTCGATATTGTTCTAAGTAATGTGATACACCTGTCTGGAACACAATCGTTCGCACCGTACGGGTAGTCGATTGAGAGGGAGGAGGCAATACAAACGACGTGTGCACTCAAAATCATTCACTTCACCATTCCCATTGGGCCTATTTTCTTTCAAAATTGTCTAATTATTATGTGTATTTCAGATAATTTATGTTCAGTTTTGTTTGAGAATAAAGCCAAGCGCACCGAACTGTGTTTCACTCGCTGCCCCGACTAGTCACCTCGCGCACTAGAGCATGGCATGAATCCTAACTGTCGACTAAAGCATGGAGTGACGCTCCCCTAGTATTAATCTTTATAACGATATGTTTACTATGTGCTTGATTATTTCTGCATTTTTTTTCTACCTATTTTCTCAAATTCTATAGACTACAAATGGAAGGAAATTATCAAACACGAGTAACTAGTCTTAAGATTTGTTTCGTTTTATGTTGTATTAAAACAAGCTAAAACTTTCACATTTGGCTGCCCTAGTTGCCTATGAAGAAAATCTACTTAAACCTTTTGGAAATCATAGCTAACCAACGCATATATTTTAGCAACTATATTTCTAAAACTTGTGTACATATTATCACTTCTATTCTAATAATGCGATGCCGCTTCGGAGTCCGGAACTTTTTCATTCAAAGGTCAGTCTGAACAATTAGAACGAAGCATCTTGTCGGCATGCGGTGACCTGTGTACCCCGGCATTCACGATCATTACCCCGCCTCGTAACTGTTGAATGTTTACAGATCCCCACCCGAAGCCCTTCATGCTGCATCATCACGTTCCAATATGTGTTATTCAGGCGGGGGCGGTCTGGGTGCGGAAGGATAAAGCAAACAAGACTCCTTTCGATTCTCGATTCATGTATTAGTACGTACCTATTAACTAAGAAAATACAGTCGATACTTCTTCAGTCTTCATCCGCCGCGCCCGGGCCACCGCCGATTCAGGGTGTTAGCAGTAGGCGGTCGCGCCAAGACAGTCGCGTTGAACTGTATCGTTTCCACAGAACAAAGTGACGGAGAAGTTCAAGCGGCCGCTGAAAAAGCGTCACTCGTCCGTCTACCACCAGCCCACCAACCGCGTCAACAAGTTCCTGGCGCAGGCGATCGACGCGCGCTCCGTGCACCGCGAGAAGGCCACCCACGTGCACCTGCTCACGCTCTGCTTCAAGGACCAGGCCAAGGAGGCGCAGGTACGGCTGTGGGACTGCGAGAGACAGTAAAGCGCCCCGCTCAGAGGCTAAGTAGACTGTGAGATAGCGCACTTTTTGTCCCATATCCTCTCAACAGGTGCAAACTCTCCAGATAGAACTAGAAATACGCGGGTAACATGTTAAAATTTTAAATGTTTTTTTAAATGCTATTTTGTGAGTGTTTCTCAATGAATGTTGGCGAGCTATGGGAATTGATGCGAAATTGCCTATATTTGGATCACGAAGGGCTTTTAGTTTTGTTTTTCAACGTTTCATTATCTAAGAACGCCGCTTGCTCAGCTGTTTCAATACGGAAGTTTGTATCCGGCACCATAAAAACATGTTCCAACTTCAGTTTGAAATCTCATTTTTTATTTGTCATAAAACATAGCCTCAACTTTCACGAATGAGTACAATAAATTTCCGGTAAGAAAATCTCCTGTACACAGGTACCTTACTCAGATATCTCATTAGGAAACGAAACACGTTTCTGTATTTGGATTCGTGTTTGTGGCGCGTTATCAGAATTAAAAGCCAATAAAGCCGCCGACGGCATGCGAACCGGGCTATTATTCAAGGACGACATTTGTACCAAATACCAAATAGAACTCTTCGGATGCATCTAAAAAGGCTATTTGCGTTTTTTATATTTATTGCTTTCATCTGCATTTAATTTTAATGTGTAGTTTAAGGCGGTAATAAAAGCTGTTGTTTTTTACGCATACCGCGGCGGTATGCGTAAAAAACAACAGCTTTTATTTACCTCGTTCATTAACACAGGTTAGGAACTAGTGAAATGAAATGAAATTAAATAATTAATTCGTCATCATACGTATTTGAAAAGGTGGAGTTGGAAAATTAAAGTATCTCTATGATCTGCCTTATTGACGTACGAATAGTTAGTTATAGAAGTCAAGCTATTAGTTAAATTTTACTTATAATATTCTAGTACATTCAAAAGATAATAATAAATAATCGATCAATAAGAAAAAAAACAACAAACAAGCAATTGTCATGCGATTAAATTTCAATGGTATGGTAGCGTCATTCAAATAATCCATAACATTATAATAACATTCTAGTACATTCATAAGACAATAATAAATAATCAATTAATAAAAAAAAAAGGAATTGTCATGCTATTAAATTACAATGGTATAGTAGCGTCATTTAAATAATCTGTAACATAATAACATCTTTCACATAGTGACTTGAAAAACATACATTTAAACTTATTTATGTTAACATTTTGCCAATTTGTGGGAAGTTTATTAAACAGTTTTGGTGCCATGCTTGGAATATTTTTTTTTCATCAAAGCAGTGTTACTTTTATTTATATATATCACAGGTGCTGCCTTTTTCATGTGAAACAGATTAGGGTTACTCCTAACGAATACACAGCACTCGAAAATGTAAAGGCACGGAAATGGCAATAACCCTAAAGATTTAAGAAATGGCTGGCAGCTTTGTGGAGGTTTAAGGCCACATATTGCTTTTATGCAACGTTTTTGAGCTCTAAATATCAAATCCCGGTGAGCTGAATTACCCCAAAAAACTATGCCGTATCGCAACGTAGACGCCACAAACCCATGATATGCCATCAACACTGTTTTTCGATCAGAAATCTTAGCCAACTTGTATAGAGCATATGAAAATCTATACAACCTACTGCATACCTCCAAAGAATGAGACTTCCATGACATATCACTATCTATATAGAGCCCTAAAAATTTCGTTATATCTGTCTTAGCTATGACCTTACCATCAAAATTTGCGGTCGATTTACATCCTGATTCGACAAAGTTGTTGTTATTTAGTAAGCAATAAAAAACCTCGTTGTTATATTATAACACATCTTTCGGTTGTAGCCTTTGTATGAAAAATTTACACAAATAAATCATAATACCTCAGATCGGTAGTTGGTCTCAACGTGGTGGTTATTTCCAGTACCGCGCATCAACGGACGGCGGTTGGGCGGGCTCGCTCGGCGCTGCCCTGGGCGCCGTGGCCGCCGCCGGCGCCCTACAAGCTGTCATCCTTCCTCGCACCACTATCCTACTTCTCCTCTTCGTCACTGCCTTTGCCTGGTCTGCGGCTGTGCTGGCCCTGACGCTGGCAGCACGTTTACGGCTCATACCCTGTGACGTGTCTCGCCCCTTCGCTTTGAGAAATGCTATCACGACGTTTACGATAGTGCTAGGGTATGCTGTGGGTCAGGTTAATGTGGTAAGTATTTTGTACTTCAACGTGGCTGAATAAACACATTTCTTGTTGAGCTAATCAGGGAAATTTCGTTTAGAAAAATAAAACCCTTTATATTATTATGATAAGAATTTTTAAGTAGATTTTTTTCATGGTTACATTTTACAAACAATATACCTATTTCATTTGTTAACCTTGTAAGATTCTGTAGAACTTTGACAATGACCCGACCATCAACTATTTCAGGTGACATGCACAAAGTTGACTGTATGCCGCAACTTGACCGAGAATAACGTAACGATGGCCGACATCCGTGCATATCCAGGCGACGCGGCGGCCCTGTGGAGCGCACACGACCACCGCGTATGCCCCGTACCTCTCTACATCACTCTGGGCTGCTGTCTCAGTATGCTGGCAGTGGCTGTGTTTCTAAGACTGCCTATCCTGATCAAAGGGATACTACTGGCGTTTATGACGGCAGGCTACATTACCGTCATTATGGCGTCTCATAAAGTCCTGTTCGACTGCTACGATCTCATGACTGAGTAAGTGGTTACAAGATCTCCTTTCCTAAGTATTCTAGGAAAAAAAATTATTGTGTTGATAGTAGATTTTTGATCCCAAATCAACTCTCATCCCATACCTACATAGTTGAGAAATTCGATAGAAGTTGATTCGTCACTTGTGAATTCTCATCAGTAAACACTTCCGATGCCAACGCTGCAAATGGCGAGACTCCGCGTCTCGTCTTGTCACTCGCACGAGTCTAAATGAGCTATGAAACATAGTAGTGTTTTGCGTATTCCAGAGCGGGCGTGGTGGGCTCGGCCCTGGCGGCGTGCGCGTGGACGCTGGCGCTGGCGCTGGCGGTGCTGCTGCACGCGCGGCAGACCGAGTGGACGGCGCGCCTCGACTTCCTGTGGCAGGCGCAGGCGCGCGACGAGAAGCGGGACATGGACGCGCTGCAGGTACCTACACGGCGGCTATAACACTTACTTAATCTATCTCTTGTTTTGATCCACTGACGATAAAAACATCTATCTATCTTCAATTTTGCCGATGTCCCAATAATAGTTACTATTGATAGGCAATCCAACCTCTGTTTGCTATCTGACAATGGGAGGATGTGGGCCACCTGCAGATAGCAAATTATAGTGAAACAAACGGATCACTCCCGTATGTCCGTCGAGTATAGCCCGAAATGGTTCAGACTAATAAGCAGTTTGCCGTAGTGGCAGTTTGCGTTTCGCTACCGTCGAAGCGTGTGCTAGGAACGACTATGGATTAGTCCAGAGCAAATTATTAGATTTATTAAATTCGATAGTAGATCAAAACAAGAGATAGATTGGAATATTGAGAACGGTTGTTAATTAAGGCGCTGTGTATAGACAAACTTTAGGTATTTGCGGGGGTGAAGCTGGGGACATGGCGCGCGCAACGCAACTCGTCGAGCGCCGACGTCCTTATTCTGTCGGCATCCTAATTCTGGTTATTATGTTACATACCAAATTCAACACCGTTTTTTTCCGGAAGTTCAAATTAATACATTAAATTAACTTTATTGTGTGAAATACTCTACTTAATCTCCAAATACTTTTGTATTGAATGAAATATACAGATTGAATTAAGGAAGTAGTCATCTAAATACTAAAAATAGCAAATTTCATCCAAAGAAACATTATTTTATTTTTTAGGCCCCGACGCAAAAAGAGGTGTTTCTGTGTGTATGTCTGTGTGTTTGAAAATGACATCCATTTTCAAATCTAAGATGGCGGACCCATTTTTTTTTGTTCAAAATCGATATGGGTGTAATTTTCTAGGTTTCTGGGGGTGCTGACTGCTAGTTACGAAAATTACATCCATTTTGACATCCAAGATGGCGGACATACTTTTTCCTTAAAAATCGTCATGGGTGTCATTTTCTAGGTTTCCGAGGATGCTGATTACGAAAATGACACCCATTTTCAAATCCAAGATGGCGGACACATTTTTTTTGTTAGAAATCGATATGGTTGTAAATCGTACTGACTGTAATACTAAACATGCAAAAAGTCCAAGTCCGACTCATTCGGAAGTTAAATATTTTAGTGAGTTTAGATTTTCTGTCTTCCGGTTTATTATTTCTCTTGTTTTTAATTTTTTTTTTTGGGCCTACGATTTAGAAGATACGGGGATGATATATAAACACAATTTGTGCAACTTTCGGAGCGGTTATTTCCGAAAATAATAGCTTAATCAAAAAAATGGCTTAGGAACCTCAAAATGTTTTCAAAAGAGCTGTCGAAATATTTTCCACACGTTGATGTTTGCTGGATTTTTCTTTTAACTTTTGTTACATGTATGGAGTTTCCCCTGTAGAAGTATTTAAACCAAATGTATACAAATGTGTAATCCAAATTTCTTCAATGTAGTTACCTCATAAAGTTTTCGAGTAAAATGTCTGTAACATACGCACAGACGAATGGATGGACATGCCGAATATATAAGGGTTCGGTTTTTGCCATTGTAAGATTTAACTAGCCTATTTGCCCACCCTGTGTTATCATATCATATCAATACATAACAGTAGTAGTAATGGTCTAAGGTAACTTTTAACATGAAACTACCGTGAGACTCAATCATAGTCAAATAAAACGGATCACTCACGTGTTTAAGTCAAGCTTAGCCTGACATGTTTCGGACTAATTCGTAGTCCTTCCTCTGGGAGTGCACGACCCAGCGGCAGCGAGACGTACACTGCGCACTGCGGCTCTGCTCGCGCGACTACTAGGCGCAGCTGACAGCGGCACACAACTACCCTCGTTTAGATCGTTATTTTTATTATTTGACGTGCATACGTGAGTGATCCGTTTTATTTCACTGTGGTCTAAGGTAAGTCTGCAAAACTCAAAAATAGGTTAATCGGTACTACGTTTCTTTGTAGCAACGGTTACGGAACCCTACACGGCATGGCCCGACACGGGCGTAGCCAGGGGGAGGGTTTTAGGGGTTCAAACCCCCCGCCCTCCTCCGAAAAGTTCAGATATTAACAGATACTAAAACCTGGCTACGCTCGTGGCCCGACATGCTCATGCCTACCTAGAAAATGACACCCATGTCGATTTCTAACAAAAAAATGTGTCCGCCATCTTGGATGTCAAAATGAATGTCATTTTCGTAATCAGCACCCCTGAAAACATAGAAAATGACACCCGTATCGGTTTTGAACAAAAAAAATGTGTCCGTCACTAGGTACAATCGAGACTAAATCCCCACGCCGCGGGAAAACAATCACTAAAATTTCACGATGTATACCTACAAGTTACCTCTATACCTTCGGACATAACGCCGACTTTGGGCGTAGTGAGTAGATTTTACAAACTTTTAATTAACTTGCAATGACACTGTTAATATCTGTTTCATGTATTTTATAAAAAACAACAAAAAGATTGATATACTACTGACAATGAAGCTTGAGGTCCCGGGTTCAAATCCCGGTCGGGGCAGATGTTTGTATGATGAATATGAATGTTTGTTCTCGGGTCTTGGATGTTTAATATGTATATAAGTATGTATTTATCTATATAAGTATGTTTATCCGTTGTCTAGTAGGCTTTGCCTAGTTTGGGACTAGGTCAATTGGTGTCAAATTGTCCCGTGATATTTATTTATTTTATTTTATATAATGTATAAAACTGAGATTTGCGAGCGTGAGATGAGACTCAAGACATAATTACTAAAATTCAATACGGAAAATTCATTAGGTTCGAATTCGACGCACTACATTCGTTTTGATAAGGTGTGTCCGTATTTCAATATTAATTCTGAGGTAGGTAGGTATGGTAGTTACTCGCCGTTTTCGTGATCTTATCTTTCTGATGTGTTCCCGTAGTTCACGCAAGCGTTGCCTTTTTCTATGAACTTTTTTCCACTGCGGCTTACCAATTTTTATTTATTATCTAAAACAATTTTTGCGCGCCAGCAAAAGAAACACAGAACCGTCGTTGACAGTGGTCGCTGGTGTACTGAACGGCCAACAGAAGAGCGGGCGCTATGATGCGACGCCGCGCGGTAGCCGATTTTAGGAAAAAAAATGCTAAAAATTATACACTCAACGTATTGAAAAAGTGGTACACATAAAACTAGATTTACTAAAAAGCTATCTAACTAAATAAGTTTTGTTTCAATGTTTATACTGGTTTTTGAGATATTTGGAAAATAAAAAACAGATAGCATGTTTTTCAAAAATAAAATCTATCGAGATTTTTTTTAGTAATTATGTTTTCACGTTAGCAAAAAACTATCTAATGAACTGAAGATACACATATAAAAAGATCAATTTTCAGATAATTGAGTATTTTATCTATATTTTCAAAAATGACACTTTGGCTTCACACAGCGCCTTAACATTTTTTTCTTGGAAAGTTTATTAATTTGATATCTGTTGGCATACCTATTTATTGTAATTAATGCGTTTTTGTTTCTTTATTTTACAGGCATCAAATAGAAGGATATTGTTTAATTTATTGCCGGCTCACGTGGCTACTCATTTCCTGGACAATCAGTTCAGAACCAATATGGTAAGTATTACTGTAAGTGTACAAAAAATGCATCATCAATTTAAAATACATTTACATTTGCATATTCGCTTAATCCTGATCAAGAATATTTGGGGGTCATTCATAGGTTTAAACTACTAACTGGCCCTATTCACTAGCTTTGTCTCCTTTTATCTAACATCTTACTCAGTGAGAGAGAGAGAGAGAGAGAGAGAGAGAGAGAGAGAGAGAGAGAGAGAGAGAGAGAGAGAGAGACGCACGGCGCCGTTATGCCTCATTTGGGCATTTTCAAAAAACTGTGTACCCTTTTTTCCAAAGTTGTCCTAAATTTTTCCATAGAAAATTTATTTGTCAGTTTTGTGACGGTCCATATAGAATGTATGTAAAAACGCGTCACAAAACTGACAAAAAATTAAGGACACTTTTTTTTATTATTTAAATAGATAGTCCTCGTGATTCTGAGCAGAAATAATCCAAAATTTGTTAGGTTATTCAAAAAAAGTTAAGGGTACACAGTTTTTTGAAAATGCCCATTTACGGACTCCAAATATTACTGACCAGGATCTTACATCACCGCCAACTGAACTCATGGATAAACGGGTCGCTCACTTATTTGTAGTCGAGGTATGCCCGACATAATTATGTAGGACTAATCCTTGGTTCTTTCTCAAAGTCAGCTCGAATGGATAACCAGTGTATATACAAAGTACAAATACGTGTATGACTTCGTTTAATCTAATTCAGTATATCTGAGTGTCACGGCTAATCAAATATGACAACGAATCTGAATCATGTTTGCTAGATAATTATAATTTTTCGAGTGTAAAAGAACAACAGAGCTCGAAGTTAGCGGTGCATATAAAAATATTGTCAATTATTGTGCTTGAATGCTTTCTAACTGTGGTTTGTGGCTGTGGGTGTTCAATACTAACAATTTGCATGAATCATTCACGTCTCAGTTTTCACACAATTCATTCGTCAACTGTCTAACTGATCAATTGCACACTCGCTATCATTATTTTACACCATCAATGTCAGTATTGGCTTTGGTCATGCGTTGCTATTTGATGTACTAAATATAGGGACAAGTGACATAACCTAAGTATAGGGACCATGCTAAAGAAGTACTTGAACTAATTCATACTTTTGCATTAAAATGGAATTCAAAACAAAACAAGAAATGTCTTAACATATAGGGGAGATTAATAGAAAGCTGACAACCACAGCATTAAAGCCTGACACCGACGGTCCGTTTGTCTATCTGGCCGAGAGGGATGCTGCTTTATGTTAGAGTGAGACGAAAACTTAAAAAGAGCGCCATGACAACAAATAGCGGCCTTCAGTGTTTTCTAGAAACAGACGCTCCATCTACTTAAATGTACTATGCCTCTACGCTGCACGAGGCGAGCATGAAATTTCTCTGCTCCCTAATAGCATAAATTGCGTCAAAGGAAGAGTTAAGTAAATGCTGAACAACTACTTTGCAGCCTTTGAACATCACATCACAGCACTAAAAATATTATAGCTACAACAACATTGCAACTCGAGTAACAAAACGTACCCCCAGCCACTCAGTCAAACGGATCTCAATATTTAAAATTCACCTTGTACGCACTTAACCGCTGGTCGCTTGAATGAGTATGTCACTGTCCCGCTGCCGCGATACTGACCCGGAGGCGTCGCCAGGACCTGTACCACCAGTCGTACCAGCGCGCGGGCGTCGTGTTCGCCTCCATCACCAACTACCACGAGTTCTACATGGAGCTGGACGGGAACAATCAGGGCATGGAGTGCCTCAGGCTGCTTAATGAGATCATTGCTGATTTCGATGAGGTGAGTCGTCTGGGCTTTACTATCGAGATACACCAGCCGCATCGAACTATATGATAATTGATAACCGAACGTGTAACATTTTTAACGACTTGAGAGTAATAAAAAAAATCTAAACGAAACTTCTTCCGGAACTTAACATTTAGGTCCAAATTTGAAAGCCTTAGTTTCAATACTTCTAGCATTACTCAACGTACAATCCCCCCGCAGGAAGTCACTTCGGCGGAATGTATGACAGATGTCAAGCTCTTTCTAAGCAGAAATTTTTTGACGAAAAGAATACTTCCCTTCCTCAATCAAACCTCGAACGTATTTTGTATGAATGAACGTACTTAGTTCAACATGCAGCGAGTCAGATTTTAGTCAAGATACTATAGCTTAATACAATAGTATAGCTTGTATTGTGTGCTAATACATTTAAACAAAAGACATTAGTCAAATAGTTGCAAGCCTTTTCAAATTGTATTCACTAGAGAATAACAAACTAAATCGAGTTTAGAATTCATAATTAGGCACGTCAAACTTCCTATAAGGAATACTTATGCACATGAGATACCGGACTCGCACATACGCTGACTCATGGTCACTGATACTGATTCACAGTCAGTATAATCGTACTAATGAGTAAGATATTATTTTTCTCTAAGTTCCCCAATATTTACACAATGGCTAGGAGACATGTGATATTTTATATAGTAATTGATTTGAAAGCCAGGCTTGAATCTTGCAAGAGTTTCAATGTTGCTATGATTTGTTCTCACCTTATTTAACGTATACCTATAAAGTCGAGTTGCTGAAATCCCTGTGTATACATACATGAAAAAAACAAGCGACGCGAATAAGACGCTTGAGCGTCACGATAGAAGGCTACACTACTATAAGAAATGGCATTGGCAGCAGAAGTAATTATTTCTAAAACCTGAAAATTCTAAATGGCCAAAAACTGTCCTACTTACTTGTACCATGCGTGAACCGGTAAATTTATTGTCTAACGCGGTCACTATCACTTTCGTATTTACCATATCTTTCTGCTAAACGGTATAAGATCGTGCCGGAAAGATATATGATGAATGGCGATAGTGAAGGCACGCACGTTAGACATAAGCACGCTGGTCTAAAAACTAACCTTGTCATTTACATACACAGCTCTTGGGTGAAGATCGCTTCAGTGCCATAGACAAGATCAAGACCGTGGGCTCGACCTATATGGCCGCCGTGGGTCTGATCCCTGACAAGAAGATGCTCGACGACGCCAGCACCAAGAAACACATGGCGACTCTGGTAGAATTCGTGTTCGCTATGAGGGACAAACTGAAGGACATCAATGACAACTCTTATAACAACTTCATGTTGCGTGTCGGTGAGTTTTGTTTCGACTGCATATCATAATGTGTTTTTGCGAGGTTGTGGTGTTGATATGACAATCATACGCTTTTGTGTTTTTTTACAGGTTTAAATGTAGGTCCAGTCGTCGCAGGAGTCATTGGTGCCCGAAAACCTCAATATGATATCTGGGGTAACACGGTGAATGTGGCATCACGAATGGATTCCACCGGGCTCCCGAATCACACGCAGGTCACCGAAGAAGTCCACCACTACCTCAAAGACTTGCCCTACCAGTTCGTCTGCAGGGGAAAAGTCAAAGTAAAGGGAAAGGGCGAGATGACAACGTATTTTTTAACGGATCGGGCGGCGTCGACCACCAGCGTCAACAATTCCAACGGCCAGCCGCAAAACCCACCCACGGCTTACGGTGGAGTCGCGACCCCGCTGGCGATGCTGCAGAACTCGGCGAGGAGAGCCGCCCAGCCCAACAGACTGCCCCCTCTGAGGGAGACTTCCGTCGCCGAAAACGAACCGCTGCTGCCGACCAACGGGCACCAGAGCAACGGCAACAACCATAAAGGTAGCAAGGGGAGGCGGGCCAAGGAGCAGGAGGAGGCGCCGGCCCCGCCGCCGCACGGGCCGCGCTGGCCGCCGCCGCGCGCGCTGG